>OX637647.1:4497500-4860952 GCA_951802225.1 Euspilapteryx auroguttella | reverse complement strand
GAATCAGAAACGCGGCGACTGTTCGTATTCCTGTCTAATATTTTCACGGCTTCTATTAATATGCGATTTTTTTTATGTCTATTATAAAATATTTACAAAAGAAATATTAACAATCTTAAAGCTATAAATACTATGAAATTGATATTTTTACAATAAATATGATTATAAAACATAATTCTAGTTCATGAATAGATTTGCTACTAAGAAATATTGTTACAAAAACTTTTATAGAGAAAAGCTGGATAAGAGTTCTAAAAGGAAGTTCTAAGTTCCGCCCGAGTCACACTCGGAATGCCTATTTTACTTTTGGTCTTTGTATTGGTCGAAAACATTTGTTTCTATTCGACTACCGACTACGTGTAGTGGAAGGAGATTGATTATCTACGTGAGAGTTAGAGTATGTCGTTGAGGAAGGAGTTGTCGAGAGAGTTGAGCAGGTCCTGCGCGGTGAGCGCGGAGAGCGCGCCCTCGCCGCCCGCCATGCCGTCCAGGAAGTCGAGGCTGAAGTCCGCGCCCGCGCCGCCGCCGAACCCTGCCAGCGGACAGCCCGCCTGGCCCAGCGCGCTCTGCTGCTGCAGGCTGCTCTGCCCGGCCATGCCCGCCATGCCCGCCAGGTGGCTCGGCTGCCCGCCCATGCTGCCCTGCCCCGACATGTGGCTGCTTTGTGACATCTGCCCGCCCTGCGGCATCTGGCCACCTTGCGGCATCTGCCCGCCTTGTGGCATCTGCCCGCCCTGTGGCATCTGCCCGCCCTGTGGCATCTGCCCGCCCTGGTGGCCCGCGCTCATGCCACCCATGCCATTTTGCTGCATTGACATAGATTGCGATTGCGACATGTGGATATTCGACATCTGTGAAAAATGTCAAGTTTAAATAAAGCCTTTATTTACCCAGCAGTGGGACAGTATAGTAAATGTATTAGATTTATAACAACTTACCTGTCCCTGAACATTCATCATTTGGTTTTGCTGCATTAAGAGGTGCGTCATCGAGGACTGTTGTTGACTTTGTGACCTGGAAGTAATAAACTTTGTTAATCCAAAAGAATTTAAATTTTTGTTTCTACAATAAAATCCACTCTCTCTCACTCAACTTTTTCGGAGGGTAGTATGGAACTTCATACTGACCACCGGAACAGAACTGTTTCGAGTTTAGTCAGTAGTAGAAGAAGGTCTGACAATGGTAGTAGAGTAACATTGGCTAAAATAAATTTGGGAAAATGTAGGCACTTCTGCCCCCGCATCAGAAGATAGTCTCACAATAGTAGCAGAGAGTATAATAATAATAATTATACCTTTGCTGCTGCTGTTGTTGTTGCTGCGCGTGGTGCTGCTGCATCATCTGCTGCTGCTGCAGGCGCGCGTGCTGCAGCTGCAGCTGCTGCTGCGCCGCCCCGCCGCCCGCCGGCGCGCCCGCCGCCCCCGGCCCGCCGCCGCCGCCGCCGCCCATCGAGCTCAGCCCGAAGCCGCCCGCTGCTGCAATACAAACATTACATATCATGTCTTAAAATCTTGCTAAAATGTAACGTAACGCGTGTTCAACGATCAACGCGCGTCAAGCCCCTACATAGGTCTGTGCCCGCTGTGAGAGATCGGCGCACGTGCTGTTTGCAGTTTTATACCTAACGAGCTTTCCCGGCTTACTTCGTTACGCCATAGAATATAAGATACTACAAAAGACTTGGCTCTATAGACTATGTTTTTTTTTAACTGCCCAGAATGGCCGAATAAAAAACAAACAACAACAACAAACCACCTGTCAAAATATGTAAACAACGGAAATAACTCAAATTTCATCATCATCATTTCAGCCGTAAGACGTCCACTGCTGGACATAGGCCTCCCTCAAGGTTCTCCATCTGTACCGATCGCAGGTGGCCTGCATCCAGCGTGGACCCGCAGCCTTGCGCAGATCATCCGTCCATCTGGTCGGTGGACGTCCTACGCTGCGCTTGCCGATCCGTGGTCTCCACTCGAGAACTTTTCGGCCCCAGCGGCCATCTGTTCTGCGGGCTATATGACCTGCCCATTGCCACTTCAACGAGCTTATCCGCTTGGCTATGTCGGTGATCCCGCAGAGAAATCCCGAGCATAGCCCGCTCCATGGCTCGTTGAGCTACTCGGAGCCTGTTCATAAGCCCTATAGTGAAGCACCACGTTTCAGAACCGTATGTCATCACTGGCAGCACACATTGGTTAAATACCTTCGTCTTCAGGCACTGAGGAATATTGGACGAGAAGACGTTGCGTAGTTTCCCGAACGCCGCCCATCCGAGCTGGATTCGGCGATTGACCTCCTTCTCGAAGTTGGACCTACCTAACTGGATGGTTTGTCCTAGGTATACGTACTCGTCGACAACTTCGAGAACCGAGTTCCCAACCATAACTGGGGTAGGCAGAACATGGACATTAGACATGACCTTCGTCTTGTCCATGTTCATTTTAAGGCCCACCTGTTGGGAGACTCGGTTGAGGCCTTCGAGCATCGTGCTGAGTTCCTCCATCGACCTTGCCATGACTACGATGTCGTCGGCAAACCGAAGGTGAGTGATGTATTCGCCGTTAATATTGATGCCCTGCCCTTTCCATTCTAGAAGTTTAAAGGCGTCTTCTAAAGTGGCGGTGAACAGTTTCGGAGATATAACATCTCCCTGTCTCACGCCTCTGTTCAAGGGAATAGCCTTCGAATTCTGTTCCTGTACTCGGACAGACATGGTGGCGTTGCTATACAAACACTTCAGCACTTCGATGTACCGATAGTCAATCCGGCATCGTTGGAGGGACTCTAGCACCGCCCATGTTTCGACCGAATCAAAGGCCTTCTCATAGTCCACAAACGCTAGACATAGCGGCAAGTTATACTCTTCGGTCTTCTGTATAACTTGCCGCAGCGTATGTATGTGGTCTATGGTACTAAAGCCTTTTCGGAAGCCGGCTTGTTCGGGAGGCTGGAAGTCATCAAACCTTCGTTCGAGACGATTGGCGATGATCCTGGAAAACAGCTTATAAACATGGCTCAAAAGCGAGATGGGCCTATAATTCTTCAAAAGGGTTTTATCGCCCTTCTTAAAGAAAAGCACCACCTCACTTCTGTTCCATGCTTCAGGCGTGGTCCCTTCGAGTAGGACAGAATTAAAGAGCCTCTGAAGGACTTTGAGTACCGGTGTTCCACCCGCTTTCAGAAGCTCTGACGTGATTCCATCCTCACCCGGTGCCTTGTTGTTTTTAAGCAGTTTCAGGGCCATCCTTATCTCGTACAGGCTGATGTCCGGGATATCTTCGGTATAGTGTCGGGTTAGTTTGGCTCTAGGGTCGTTAGCCGCACTAGTAACAGGCTTAGTGACCGAATCGTATAGCTGTCCGTAGAACTTCTCGATTTCCCTCAAAATTTCCGCTTTCGTCGACGCTATACTGCCGTCATCCCTCTTCAGCTTGGTCATTTGGCTTTGCCCAACAGACATATCTCTTGCGAACACTTTGGAGCCTTTATTTCGCTCTATCGTATCCTTAATACGCGCAGTATTAAAGACACGGATATCGTGTCGCAAGGCCTTCGAGATCTGCCTATTGAGCCGCCTATATGACGCAGCATCATCGGGAGACTGCAGTCTAAGCAAGCGTCGTTCAGCCATAAGTTTGAGGGTGTCTTCAGAGAGTTTCTGAGTTCTAGCGGTACGGCGAGTCCTAAAGAATTTAGATCCGACCGTATGGACAGTTTTTACGAACCTGTTATTGATCTCGTCCACTGATGCGTCGTCTAGACAATCAAAGCGATTGGAGAGCTCGAGTTGAAAGCTCTCGGGGTTTTCGATCTGAGCGAGGGTAGGACGGAGCGTAGACTTCATCAGGCGGTACCGTTCAAGTTTAACGTTCACATTCAATGTGCCTCTTACTATTCGGTGATCACTGCCGGTTTTTACCCTATGAATCACGGAGACATCATTGAATATCCGTTTCTTGTCGGTCAAGATGAAGTCTATCTCGTTCCTAGAACCACCAGGGCTCATCCAGGTCCATTTCCTATGAGGTGGCTTCTGGAAGAAAGAATTCATCATGAAGAGTCCTTCTTTCTCCATGAAATCGGCCAGCCTCTGACCTCTAGGGTTCCGTTGCCCATAACCGAAGTTCCCCACTCTCAACTCATGCTCGCTTCTCTTGCCTAGTTTCGCATTGAAGTCCCCCATAACAACATTGAAGTGAGTTTTATGCGTATGTATGGCCCGACTAATGTCCTCATACATAGACTCTACTTCGTCATCTGAGTGTGTCGAGGTCGGTGCATAGACCTGAACGACCTTCAGCAAATATCTTTTAGATATTCTGAGTGTTAGGTATGCGACCCTGCTCGACACACTGTCGATGGTAATAATGTTGCTAACGAGGGACTTGTGGACGAGAAACCCGACACCACCTTGGGACAGTTGGTCGCCCTCCCGGTGGAAGAGCAGGTTACCCGATTTCAGGGTTATCGTGTCCTGTCCCTGTCTACGGACTTCTGATAGCCCTAGAATATCCCACCGTAACCTGCTCATTTCCTCTTCCAGCGCAACAATCATATCGTCAGTCCTCAAAGTGCGGACGTTGTGTGTTGCCAGGGCCAGTTGTCGTTCAAAGGGGTGGTAGCCGACCGTCCGGGGATTCTTAGCACCCCTTGCCCCGCCGTTACCGTAACCGCTACCGTGGTCAGGAATAGCGGGGCTGCCGGGGACTAGGGGCCTGGGCACATGCTGACTATTCATGAGGGGGGGGGGTTGCCATACTCGCCACGCTTGGCAGGCGGGTTGGCGAGCGCAGTATGGTGTTGTATAAACCAGAAGACGCTGCTGCCCGTCTTCTGGTGCTGTCCCTCAGCCGGGTCCTACGGCTCCCACGGGAAGAGAGGGGAGGGCGACATTCTAACGCCGCGCCCGCGGCTCTCAAATTTAAAAATTTAAAAACCCCCGACCCAGTCAGACCCCTCATCAACTTAAGTAGAACGAGAGCTAATCATAAAAATATCATGGTTACCTTAACATACTTTCAATATCATTGAAGTAACACTGTTCCAAATTTTTAATTGATAGGACAAATGGAAGGTGGTTAGATCCTCTCATCCATTATTCAAGAGCTGGGACTCTAGTCTCTTAAACTTACGATTATACTTCTATTCTATTATTATTCTACTATTACTCTATTACGATTGTGTCAAAAATTTCGAGTCTCGTAACTTTGATCGATCATTATAGTATAGCAATAGAATATGAATAGCAAGCTATAGAATAATCTGGGATTTTTTTTTACCTAAATAGTGAATCCTGTTTTATTAGACGAAATTGGAACGGGCGTAGTGCAACTGTCACTTAATATCAATCATTATTGACATATATAATGTCAGTCGAACGTAATCATAACATTATCTTATTGTGGAGCAGACTACCCTTTTTGGTCAATTCCAATCTGTTGCGATTAGGGTTCATTCCCGGGAATTCTCGGGTCGAGAATTCCCGGGAAATCTGTGGGTTTTGTTCCCGGGAAATTATGCTCGAGAAAAGTCGAGAACTCGAGAAATCATATTTGAGTCTATGTAGTGCAAATAAGTTCGTGAATAACGTTAAAGATGAAAATGTACTCTTTACTTTTATAAGCATAATGATGGTAGGTACGCGGTGGAGTCTCGTAACCAAAATCGTAATCGTAAAACAAGCGATTATCTTAACCATTGTTGGTTTCTTTAAAATGGAGTTTACGAAAGCGGCAATAGTTAACGAAATTGATAACAAGACAACTACAATTCGATAGAGCTCAATTAGGAAGCTTGACAGTGTACTGTTTGTTAATATTTTGTGTTTTAATTTGTCAAATTAAATTTAAAATCTTATGAATTTCACTACCTACATCTAGGTATTAAGTCGCTAATTTAAGGGCTTACACGGTGCGAAACTAGCGCCACTTCCGATAAATAATTAATGTCTTCTAAACCATGGCCGAAATAAAAATATGCATCTTTGACGCCCTAGATAATCTTGCTTAGATTGCTAGATTAGATTAGATCTTGCTTAATTTAATTTGATAAATAAAAATTATATTATGTTACCTATGTACTTTCTGCATGTTGTAAATATATTATGACTAAGATTTTGTTAAAATATTTGTTGTGAAGAACACATTGACACTTTATAAATTGTAAACATCTTATTTTACATGTGCTTCACAAATAAATATATAAGCAAATAAAAATATAAGCTACATAACAGAGCCTTTAAAATTCTAAGGCGTCTATCTAGGGCGTCAAAGGCGCATATTTTTGATTTCGGCCATGGGTTAGAATATATTTATTATTAATCGAAGTGGCGCTAGTATCGAACTAGTTCGCCCCTGAATTAACAATGAAAATTCTGTGTCAGTGACAGCATTCAAAAATCATTGCGGCTTTTTAAAGACGACAACAGCTCATGCCTCCCGAAAAGCAGCAATAGTTTTCGAAGGCTGTCATTGTCGTTGATTTTCATTGTTTATTTAGTTAAGCGACTCATGCTTTTCTATAAATTCTTCTTTAAATTTAAACACTTAAAATACTTATAAAACTAACTATACTTTTAGTTTAACGTTGACTATTTTTATTAGTTAAAGGTTTAATATGAATATTAAGAGAAGTTTTTTTCAAGTAGTATTATTTTTTAAAACTTATATTTGGCAGAAAAACCACTCAATTTATTGGTTTAAAATAAGTTTTTTTATTATGATTTACATGGTTAATTTTTTGTCCACTTTTTATTATTTGAATCGCTTTTCGATGCAAAAACATAGGTAAATGAAAATTTCTCGACAACCCGAGAAGACCCGAGAAATTGGCCTCGAGAATTCTCGAGACCCGAGAAACTGATAAGCTCGAGAAATCATGAACCCTAGTTGCGATACTACTGCTATAGTTATAGCAAAATTGATTACGAGACTACCAAATGTGTATTTTCTTGCGATTAACGTACTGTTTCTACTCTACTTTTATTCGATAGTTACGTTTTGCGCGATTGGACTAAGGGCCCTGATCATCTTCAAACGGCAGATCAGGTCATAGTTACCTTAAAATATACTTTCAATATCATAGATGTAACATAGTACCAAATTTCAACTAGATCGGACATAAGGAAGCTAGTTAGGTCCTCTCATTCATTATTTAAGAGCTGATCATCTTCAAACGGCTGATCAGGTAATGGTTACCTTACCATATACTTTCTATATCATAGATGTAACATGGTACCAAATTTAGACATAGACATAGATTTATTTGCACACACAATACAGACACATAGTACATATTCAGAGATACAAAAAGGTAAGATAGTTTCAAAGTATTTTTATATGTAGATATGGTGGGTGCAAAATGGCTCTGACTCAGCATGTGTGGCAAAAAATGCAACGCTGGTTATTCTGCCAGAACCATGAGAAGCAGTGCGATTAATAAATGTGTAAAAATATTCATACTTATAATACAATGTGTAGGTTAATAGGTACTTGAAGCGTGACAAGTGTTATAAATAAATATTTATATTTTTTTATTTAAATAATTATAAAAATAATACTGATAATTACGTGTTTAGGTTAAAAAAAAAAATACATATATAGTTAAATTATGTGTTGAGTGTGGGTAGAAAGAAAACGAAATCAATGACGAACTGATTTGACTGGTTGATCACAGAAAACATTGTGTCCTTAGTTTAAATTACTTCACATATTGTGCGTCTGTTGTTTGTTGGTGAAGTAAATATTTCTTTAAGTTTTTTCTAAATGTAAACATACTGGTAGGCTGTCTTAAAGGCGGTGGAATGTCATTCCAACATTTGGTGCCACTATATGTGAAGCTCCCTCTAAAAGCTACAGTTCGGTGATGTGGCACCTTGAGTGGTGGTACACCATGCCTGCAGCTACGTTGCGCATCTCGCCAGGTCAGCTTATCAAATAGGTAAGTGGGTTTTTTTGTTTTTAATATATTAAAAAGCAAACAAGCCGTATAAATATTTTGTCTCCTGTCCATTTTCAGAATGCCTGCGTCGTTGAGATATGGTGTAATGTGTGTGCGTGGAGGAATATTAAAACAAAACCGAGCACAGGCATTCTGAACCCTCTGAAGGAGGCGTTTTGTTTTTTTGAATAAGCATGGACCATATACCGGTAAGCAGTAAGAAAGCTTCGATAACACCAGCGTGTCACAGAGCCTCACTCTAAGACCAGTACTTAAGTACGGACGCATATTGTTAAGAACCTTTAGCCTGAAGAAACAGTTCTTTATAAGTTCTGATACGTGAGCTTCAAACCTTAGGTTTTCGTCCATAATAAGTCCCAAGTTTCTGTACTTGGTAACTCTTTCTATTGGTACAGAGTCTACCAAGATCGGAGTGCTAACAATTGTGCGCTGAATATATTTTGATTTGGAGGGATTTAATGCAAGGCAGTTGTGCAATTTCAAATCGATCGGACATAAGGAAGCTAGTTAGATCCTCTCATCCATTATTCAAGAGCTGATCAAACGGCAGATCAGGTCATGGTTATCTTACCAAATAATTTCTATATCATAGATGTAACATGGTACCAAATTTCAACTCGATCGGACATAAGGAAGCTAGTTAGATCCTCTCATTCATTATTCAAGAGCTGATCACCTTCAAACGGCAGATCAGGTCATGGTTACCTTACCAAATTCTTTCTATATCATAGATGTAACATGGTACCAAATTTCAACTCGATCGGACATAAGGAAGTTAGTTAGATCCTCTCATCCATTATTCAAGAGCTGATCATCTTCAAACGGCAGATCAGGTCATGGTTACCTTACCAAATACTTTCTATATCATAGATGTAACATGATACCAAATTTCAAATCGATCGGACATAGGGAAGCTAGTTAGATCCTCTCATCCATTATTCAAGAGCTGATCATCTTCAAACCGCTGATCAGATCTTCATCAGACATGGCTAAGAACACTCGGCCTGAAATTATCTATGATATAAAAAAAAAACTTAACGAAAATCGGTTCAGCCGTTTGGGCTCTACGATGCCACAGATAGATACACAGACAGATACACACGTTAAAAATATAATACCCATCTCTGAATTTTTCGTTCGGGGGTTAAAAATATTGCACCTTGGGATACATTATTTGAGTTTGGATCCCTATTTTTTTTGAAAATCTTATATAACCTATGACACTCGGGGTTAATGTAGCTTCCTACCAGTGAAAGAATTTTTCAAATCGGTTCAGTATTTCCGGAGCCTATTCGTTACAAACAAACAAACAAATCTTTCCTCTTTATAATATTGGTATAGAAGTACGGAGTGAGCCTGCCCTTATATTACGGCTACATTTGCGATATTGCTTTTTGTCTGCAGTCTTCTTCCAGAAAAGCAGCAGCACTGTCGACATGCCTTTTGCTCAGTTAGCTGTTAGCCTTTTCTACAGTTGAATTTGGCTCTTTCGACGCCAAAGTGCTGCCAGTGTATTAATAACTCAAATTGAATACTTAACCCATTCAGCGCCACGGGCGCAACGTATGCGTCCGTTAAAAACATATCCCCAGGCGCCGAGGACGCCGGCTGGCGCTCGCACTATTTTCAATAAAAACCATACTAAATAGGATATTACAATATTATTTGTACTGAAAAAAGACACTCAAGGATTTGATTAAAAGGATCTTATTCATGCTTTATACTTTTTTCATACATTTATTATATAAAAATAGCCATTGAAGTTCAACTTGAGATAAATGTAATTCTATTTACTCAAATATTTTTATTTAAATGCAGAATTTAATAATTTTAATAGAACTATACGTTGTAATTTTTTGAAATTTGTATGTTGTGATTTAGTATATTTTGGGACAGGGCACATACGTTACGCCCGATGGCGCTCGAGGAAGTGTATTTTTCGGTTCGCGCGTGCTACTTTGTCCAAGTGCAAGGGAAAATGTGATTTGTAAGCAAGCAGTTAACGCCGCTTTTAGGATTGAAGTGGTAAACGGTTTCGACTTATTGTAATTATAAAGGTGACCGTAAATTTGAACAAGCGTCATATTACCAATTTTGTATTCAATGAAATGAAGATAAGGCGGTAATTTATCGGTGCTTTTAAGTTCAAACGAAACATTTTTTGTTTTATTTTATTTAATGTGTCGGTTAATTATAAAGAAACATTTCAAAAATATTCCGAAAATCACACAATACATAATCTTTGCAGCTGTGCGTTTCATTGTTTTTAACATAAGATTAGGATATTTTTGAGTGGTCGCCGCTCGCTATTCTTTTGTCTTTCGAACATAAAAGTGCACAGCGTCGGTTCATTGCCTATTGTTTTCAAAAATAAAGAAATGTGTCGACATTTTTTTTTGGTTTTAGCAGATTAATCCTTCTTAGAAAAAGTGTACACGTAAATATTGCCTCCGAGAGCATACCAACTTATAAAAAAAAAAATTTGGTTTAGGTTAGTTTTAGGTAGTAAATGCAACGGCAGGTTAGCCTTGGTCTAATAGTTAGGTACTGCGGCGTATCTCATCTCTTGTTTGTATTGGTGTAAAATTTGTGACCTGGCTGTAAATCCCGATACTCCGATTTGAATCAAATGACCTAGCTATGGATACTAGCACTACGAACTACGAACCATCCTTAGACTGATCTGACAATGAACACAGGCACTACGATTGATATGGGAAATGAAACTGGTACTCTGAACCCTCATTTGAAGATTGATCTGGCTATAAAAACAGACAAATTAAGTTCTTTGAATCCCTTTTCAGAACATGTAATCAACAGATATGTTATCGCAATAAACTGTAAGTACTTTCTAGTACATAAGAAACTAGTACCTAGTACTTAAATGGACATCATTTTAAGTGTGTAAACTACAGAATTCAATTTTTATTTATTTATCAGGATAACGTTTCCTGTTTACAACTGTTTGCCATATTAAATCTAGACTATGTGTTCAGTCCATTTGCTAATTGAATCACTAGATCTTAATTCAGAGAATCCTATAAATCCTTTTACATACTTCTTAAATTTGGTATGTAAATTGGATTTTGCTATAAACAGATATGGACGATGAGTTTTCTGAAAATGAATTTGCGGGCTTAGTGGTTGAAACTGGTAATTTATCGGAACCTGAATCTGGAATGATTCATCAGATTTGAATGAATGTAATTAAGAGGAAATTTTATAGAAGAATCATTAAATAGCGAACAGCAAAATAATTTTTTTTTTATTTTTTTTTTTTTGCTGAAGAATTATACCTAATAGAGATGTTGACCTCGAAACGCCAGAGTGGAGTCATGAGCATCCACATATCAGGTCAAATGTAAACATTTTCACTGAGCGTGTTGGACTTGATACTAGATACTAGATTTTTTCTTTACTTTGTTAACTGTTTTTTTTTGTTAACTAAAAAAAACATAAATGCTTCGAACCTGTTTCTTACTTCCACATATTTCGACAAATTGCACTTTGCTTTGACTTAAAAGCCAGGGGATCTATTGCCGTTCAAAATGAAAATTAGAATGTGAATCATTTTGACATAAAATATGTATAAGTGTGTGTATATAGGTGAATCATTTTGTCTACCTACACAAGAGATTCAGCTGTAAACCCGCAATGTATATTTATCACATGTCAAAAAAATTCTCATTCTTATTTTCATTGTGAAAGGCAATAGCCTAACTTCTCCAAACCGTCCATAAGTCTAGATCTCGATGTCCGCGCCATTATCCTTGTATCGTTTACCCACCATCAAACCTTCTTTAGGCAGTGGTGCGACCGCCGACGATAAACGAGAAACGAGTAGAACTAGAAACTATAAACGAGTTGACGATCAGTGGAAGGCGACTGTGTAGTTTGGATAGTTTTTTCGCCGGGCAACGAGCGATTTCTCGCGCCACTCGCCCGTTGTCGCTGCGGTCAGTGCGAGCGAGCATCGCTGAACGAGCTCTTTTTTTTAAAAGCTAGTCGTAGCCGGCGGCAGTGTGAACAGTCAGAGAGCAACTATTAATACATGCATTACTTTCCTTTACACAGAATGTTTTTATGTATTGTTCCTGTCTTGAGCGAGAAAATCGCTGAGAGTTAGTCGTTATCTTGCCTACAGAGTCGGACTCTGCCTTAATTATGCTTCGAAAAATTTCTGGTTTTCACCATTCAGCGTTGACAAATATCGACATAATCGTAAGATTATAATATTAATATAATAACAAATTATTCATTTTTATTCCAGAACTTGGTGGCGTGTTCGAAACGGCAATAACTATTTTATTTTTATGTCCTCAGAGACAACATTTTGTGAAATATTAATGACTTATCCTAATCATGATATAGGTCCTGACTACCTGACTAGACCTTTAATAAATTGTAAGATCATTAAGTTGCAAAACAATTAAATATAATATTCGAAACCTCTTTTTCTGATAAAATACACCAAACCTTTTTTAGTTCTTAAAATAAGAAATAAATTGGCAGCTACATTTAAAAACTGTTACTTTAGTCAGTCAATAAATAAACTAAAGTATAGCATTTGGTTGTTGAATAAGAAATTTTCTGCGTAAACACGTCCATTTTTTCAGCCAAAATCGGTAGCTTTTTAGGTGATTTTTACAGCTCGCGCAGCGCCAGGGGACGCCGCACTGTCGGCCTTGCGCGGCGAACGAAATCTTTGTATGGTGGCGTGGCGCGTTGTGTTTTTTGAAATCGCAGTGGAGGTGGAAGAGTTAATTTAAAACCCCCCGATCCGTTCAGACCCCTCATCAACTTAACTAGAACTAGAGCTAATCATCTTAAAAAACTCATAGTTGCCTTACCATATACTTTCAATATCATTGAAGTAACACAGTTCCAAATTTCAAATCGATAGGACATATGAAAGGTAGTTAGGTCCCCTCATCCACTATTTAAGAGCTGATCATCTTCAAACGGCAGATCAGGGACTCTAGTCTCTTAAACTCTCGATTATACTTCTATTCTATTGTTATTCTACTATTTCTCTATTACGATCGTGTCAGATTTGCGAGTCTCGTAACTTTAATCGATCATTATAGTATAGCAATAGAATATGAATAGCAAGCTATAGAATAATCTGGGATTTTTTTTTACCTAAATAGTGAATCCTGTTTTATTAGACGAAATTGGTACGGGCGTAGTGCAACTGTCACTTAATATCAATCATTATTGACATATATAATGTCAGTCGAACGTAATCATAACATTATCTTATTATGGAGCAGACTACCCTTTTTGGTCAATTCCAATATGTTGCGATACTACTGCTATAGTTATAGCAAAATTGATTACGAGACTACCAAATGTGTATCTTCTTGCGATTAACGTACTGTTTCTACTCTACTTTTATTCGGTAGTTACGTTTTGCGCGATGAGACTAAGGACCCAGGTCATGGTTACCTTAGCATATACTTTTAATATCATAGATGTAACTTGGTACCAAATTTCAAATCGATCGCACATAAGGAAGCTAGTTAGATCCCCTCATCACTTAGAAAAGAGCTGATGATCTTCAAACCGCTGATGAGATCTTCATGAGACATGGCTAAGAACACTCGGCCTGAAATTATCTATGATACAAAAAAAACTAAACAAAAATCGGTTCAGCCGATGGGCTCTACGATGCCACAGACAGACACACATACAGACGTCTGTCCAGACAGACCGACAGACAGATACACACGTTAAAATTATACACCCCTGTCTGAATTTTCGTTCGGGGGTTAAAAAAGAACAAATTTTATAGAAACCTTGGTGGTGCTGGTGCGGGAACTGCCTGGCGGCCTGCTGCTGCATGAGCACGTGGCGCCACTCGGGCGAGTAGGCGCGCGCGAGCGGCGCGTGGCTCGGCAGCGGCGCGAACTGCCGCGGCGCCGCCACGCCGCCCGCCGCGCCCGCGCCCGCGCCCGCGCCCGCGCCCGCCCGACGACCCGTTAGGAACCTGTGTCGATACAAACTTACATTGTTAACGGTCCTAAATATAGGATGTTTCTGTCAAGGCGGTAATAAATCAGAGAAGGGATTAAGCTAATTTATTTATTATCTATCACACTCTATACTGTATTTTCAGAAACAACGGTATACTGGCATTGACCATATCGATCAATGCACTTAAATGTATTTTTCAAAAAAGAAATCAAATTATTGAAATTTTAGCTAAATCCATTCCTGAGTGGGGCAAGGGAAAAATTCAATGAGGTTGTGTTTTTTTGGTTTTGTTATAAGATGGTTTCCATAAAATAAGGTGGTCGATCTCGATTATCCGGGTTTTCGCAAAATCCCTAGATTTTTTGCAAAAAACCTAATTATCAAATCTTCCTACGACATATATAAAAAATTCCACCCTGTATGTTATTCAATTTTCTTCTCCATGAGGTTGTGATGTTCTTTTGGGAAATGCGTATAACTAGTGGAAGTTTTTCAGCTGCAACGATGACAATCTATACTAATAAAATAAAAAAAAGAAAGCTTTGATTGTTTGTTTGCATCGACTAGGCTCCAAGACTACTGAACCGATTTCAAAATTTATTTCACTGTAGGGAAGCTATACTATTATTTCCGGTTGAAAAAGACTATAGAATATTCTCAAAAATTTAGAACCCAAAACGGCACAAAGTTCCCAGTGTCAGCTAGTTAAAAATAAAGAAAGAGTAATTAATAGAAATGGTAAGGTGTGTTCACCTGGCTTTATACTCGGGCGGCGGCGGCCTCATCTGCTGCTGCTGCTGGTGCTGCGCGCGCAGCATCTGCTGCTGCTGCTGCTGCAGCATCTTGGCTTGCTGCTCGCGCGAGATGCCCGCCGCTGCCACACCTGAAAGAGAAAAACTTTATTAATTTGGAGGTCCTTTCGACTAGCATCACATCTCAAACTTGTTATTAATTGTTACAACTTACTTTATATTAAACAGGAAAAAATAACACTTATTTTAATGGCATAGGCGACAGGACAGGGGACAAGTCGTTTAACATAACATTAAAGAAAATGTTCATAAGTTAGAGTTGCGTGTTAGGCTGACAATCACAGTCAGTGTTTTCAGATCATTAGCACAAGTTGGAACACGCTGTTCTCGAGTACACATTATCCTGGCTCGAACCGTCTCATACTCCGTCGAGCGTATGCTCACTGCGTTGAAGTCGGTACTCAACTGTATAGATAAATTTGGAGCGAAGAAAGTGTTATAGTTAAATTTTGACAGATTGGAATCCGAGCCCAAATTCCGCCTTGACTGTGAATGTCAGCCTTTAAATGAACAGACAAAAGTAAAGAGTAATACCAAGTGGTGGTTGGTGGTGCGGCGCGGAGGAGGCGGGCGCGGGCGCCGCGGGCCGCGCGCGCATCTGCGGGGAGAAGTTGATGCTCTGCGACTGCGAGACCGAGTACGAGTCGCAGCCACTACCTGCAATGGTCGAGAAGATACTTAAGTTTAAGGTGGTAATACTCTCGGTAAAACGGAAAATTCAAATTTTTTCGCGTTTTTTATTTATTCTGGCGAAAGTATTAATTTTTAATAAAGTTTAAATGAATTTGCGTTAGTAAAAAACCATCTCTTACATTATAATACAACGTTTTTGGAAGACAGACCGTCTGATTTTCTGTGTAATTTATCTTAGGAAATTTATAAACTTGCGAATCTTATTATTTTCCGGTGACATATACAAAGAAAAAAAAAAGCCAAGTGCGTATCAAGCCACGTGTAGTGTTGTGTTCCGTAATGCCATCTATTAACACAAACTTGCAAGTCAACAATGGATGGCATGATATTCTACTGAACAATAACTATATTATATAAATACTAGTCGACCCGGCAAACTTCGTACCGTACCTTTTACTATTTTTTGTATGTATTATACTTATAAACGATTCTCTTGTATCACATAAAAAAACATCAAAATATTTTGCGTAGTTTTAAAGATTTAAGCATACATAGGGCCAGACGCGGAAAGTGACTTTATTTTATACTATGTAAAGACCAAAGAAAGCTTCTGATTGTTGCCAAAAGTGGCCGTTTTTAGCAACACTTTGTAGCTTTCTTTGGTCTCTATCCTAAAAGCTATATACAACAGTACTCTTAAAATAATAGGCTGCATTATCTAGTGGAATACTGTTTCACATAATATTTGCCTTAGTTTAGAAGTAATACTACGATATAAGTATAAGATTTGCTATGGCTCTTAAACAAAATATAAAGAACTTGGATCAAAATCCCGAAGAAACTGTGTGCAATAAAAACTAACTACATATAATGTAGGTGCACCTAAGATACTAAAAATTTAATTTGAATTTGTCATGACAGCCAGGGAACAAATTTTACAAAACGAGTCGAACAAACGAAAACCGCTTATTGGAATATCTTCCAAAAAATGAAATGACAAAACACACGCTTTGCTTCGACCAACAATGAGCAACCCTTTTCGCAGAGCGTGGTTAGGTAAGTTATGCGAGAGTTGAATCATTTCATCAGCGCGTCGCCCGCCGCACCGCACCGGTGAGGTGTACAGCAAGTTACATACATTTGAGAATTATTCAACATCTTATCTAATCGAGACAGCGTTCGGTTACACTAAGTTTACGTCATTTTACGATAACGTATTATTGTAAGTTGCTTAAACTTAAACCAGAAATAAGAATGTCATCTTACAATAATTTCATAGAATATTAGCAGTAGTCAATCCTTATTACAACCCCGTGGCAGCGCGGGGCGTCCGGGCGCATTCTAGCAGATCGTCAACCTCGCATCGCATCGCCTCCCCTCGCTGGCAATCACACAATACAAACTTGTCCCTGCGGCCGGCGCGCTCTTGAACCGGCCGCGCAGGGTGCAGGATGCAACGCACGTCGCCGCCTTGCCGCCCGAAGACACGCGCGACGCACAATGTGCGTGAGTGTATAATACACTAATTGTACCGACAGTGCATGTCTTAACTTAATGTTGTCAATATGGTTCACTTTTTTCTAGCCTAGGCGAAGCGAAGCTACATGGATTTCATACACGGTTCATCAATGAAGGTGTTCAATTAAAAGTAATGTCGTTATGAAGCGCGTTTTATCATTTATCAATGTCGACTAGTATGAGCCGGTTATTATCATCTACGCATATTATTACAATACGAGTATACAATAGATAAAGAAGTTCATTTTTTGAATCAAAAACGTTTGAAAGGTTTAAAAAAATTGGAATCAATCATTGGCATCAACTGGTTCGAAGTTTACACAGATGAACATTACAGCGTTAATGAAAACTTACATATTATGCATTATATTATGATGGATGTCTAACATGCACTAGTTTCACAAAAATAAGTAATGGGAAATCTTATGTTTTGCGGTGCTGTTATTATACTATGCAACAACAGCACCTCAAAACATCAGTAAACAAGGTGTTAGAGCGGTCAAACCTTGGTGGTGCTGAGGCGAGGGTGCGCCCTGGTGGCCGAAGCTGGCGTACATGCCCTGCTGCGCGGCGACCGACACGTGCCCGCCGCCGCCGCCGGTCACCTGCATGTGCTGCGCCGCCGACACCTGCGGGAACGGAACACACACATTCTCAGAATACAATCGACATTTTGTTCACGATTAAATATGCTAAACGCTCAGATATTTATGTAGCAGCAGGATTCATTCCCTGAAATCGCCTTTTTTTTAGATTTAACGCAAACCTAACTGAAGCGTATTAATTTCTCTCTGGTTGTCTTTTATTCTCCTTGATTAGGCATTAAAAGCACTATGAAAGGGATGGGCAAGATTGTTAGTTTCGCGATCACGGTCCTTTCGAGCACCGAGCAACAGCGGTTGCCAGAACTTTGAAAATTCCAGGACGTCTCCCTCTACCTTCAAAATCCGAATTAATTATATAACTGTTCAAAGGCGGCGATATTAAAGTTTATCGAATCCGTTTCTCACAGGAATTCCCAGTTATGGCTGTTAGTGCTCAAATAAATAAAGCGTGAAAGATTACGTAATGTCTTTGTGTACGCCATGTGGCAGAGTTACGTAAAATATCTGCTCGATAAATTCATTTAGCTAATATGTAATGTACGTTGCATCATAGAATAAAGCCAATACCAGATTATAGCTCCACTTTAAATAGAATGTTGTATTGTGAATTATTATTGTAAATTATAACTTTGCGCGACCAAACGCAGAGCTACTAGTTTTGGGATTCTAGTATGATACCAAGACTAACCACGCTCTGGCAGTCTGGCTGGCTTTATGCAAAAAATACAAAAATAAAACATTTTTAACCGATTAGTTATTATATCAGAAAACTAGCTTACTTTGTTGAACGGGCTATTTAACAGCTTAAATATTTAAGCGGGCGCCGCGCCGTTGATGGCAGGTGCGTCACAGGCAGGGCAAACGTTTAAGTTGAAACGTCATTGAATATTTACTGTACAAATACCTAATCTGATTACGGTTTAAAGATATGGGTTCGTTACAGGTGGTCAGGTCACGCGCAGAGAGCTAGCCGAGCTGACCAAGCGACAAAGTGTCGTCACAACAAACATCCCGCCGGCGCTGGTGACAGCTGCCAATCGAGCGAGATGTGACGCTGAGGCTGCCCCGCCGCCGCCGCGCCCTGCCTGCGGAACCTGTTCTCAGAGGGCGCTCTATCGTCATGCTAAGAACAAATCACTTTTGTTGCTCCAGTTGGACTTGAATATTTTCTGGTCATACGACACGTTTGTTACTATAGGTATATTTCGTCTTATTTCCCGCTTATGTTTGGTTATATAAATAAATCATTTATTTTAAACAAAGTATACAACAGATACAATACTATAAGATACGGTATTTAAGGTCAAAGCAATATTTAAGACAAAATATCAATCAAGTATGAAAGCATGTACTTACCATTTATGAAAAGTAATGGCATTTAATTGATTTAAAAAATCAGAAGCATGTTAACTTTTACAATACAAAGGCGCATATTGATCGAGAAAACCTTGCCCTAAGCAATTTGATGTAGCAGCCAGACGGACTAACGGCATATCCACAATCGTGTCGCTCATCGCACCAGTAGTGACCCAGTGGATCGCTATCTGATCCAGGCAGGTAGAAGAGACCGTCGCATCACTGGCTTAGGTGAATGTTAAATGTTATTTGAAATTTACTTTAAATTATATTACTTACACAACACAGACACGGGAACTAATTATTTCTTCAGCGTTAAGATAGCATTTACTTGACTGATGGCCTATATTAGGAAATAATCATTTTGAGCATGAATAAGCTAATAGAAATAAAATAAGTCCTGGGGACTGGTTAGATAAAAAAGAGTGGGACATTCAAATAGTATAGAAGTACGTAGATCTGTAGTTTTTGCACGAAAAGCAAGCTGTAGCTAGAGGCTACAGCTACCCTGCAGGGAATCGACCGCAGCCGCCAACGACGCCGCCGCCGCCTCCGCCCTGACATTCGCTCCCGCCCACTAAATATCACTTAGACATCGACAAACCACTGGAAACCTCATAGCAAGACATAAAATATTTATTTAAAACCTACTGATTTTTTATCTTATTATGAATATGTATTCAAATAATAATATTTAATTAAATGTATGTTTTTTATGACCGTTTCATTTGGAGTTATCAATTTGTAAAACCATTGTAAAACAACTTGCGATAAAGCCTCATGATAAACCGTATTATACTCCTAGAAGCTTATTGCGTGCGAGTCAACTTTCAAAGTTTCTTCTATTCTTATCTTTCTGTTTTTGCTATCGCTATTTTACTTATTTTGGAATTTTATTTTTATTAAAAAATATTTATTTTTCAATGTAGTCGATGGGACACGATTTTTGGAGTCGCTGGGATCAACCCTTCTACTCATCCTATGTAGCATCATCACATAATACATAATGAGCGTAGATTGTACCAATTTATTGTTATCGTTCGACCTTGGAAATGGTTAATAACGCTGACGATGAATGATGTTTAATCAATTGCATCGAGACACAGTACCTTGCCACTCTATCCACTTGCTGATTTTCTTTTTTAAAATGTTTAAAATGAGATCCACCCTTCATTTATTTTTCATGCACTTGATTCAGGTGCAAATGTGAAGCGAAGTATACAATAAAACCAACAGATTACCATTGATACGATACGATACAGGGTTGGGATATTAAACACTCCGTTTTTCACTAGATTACAAACAACTCTATAGAAAACTAGATAATATACGTATATTTCCAACTTGTCAACTTCACTTATTTAACTTTTAAAAAGTAAATTTAAAATAATGAAGCGCTATTTGTCGTTTCATATCATATCACATCATGTATTGATTATTCCGGTTATATGGTAAAAGACGCATTGACGTCATTCGCCAACGCTTCTTACCACACATCGCAGCTCACAGCATTAATTAAACTTACTATGCAACAGAAGGCGACCAGTTTGATACAAATAGCTGAAATATAACAAAATGGTAGAATGAAAACCTGAAAATAATATTTTCTTATATTGAAATTTCATTGAAATATGTAATGTATGTATGTGTATCTTCGTTTCGCTTTCGTATTAAACTCTGTGTAAAGAACCCTTAAATCTGGCCAATAGCTAGTCGACTAAATATATTTTTATTGCATAGCATTTGAGGATACTAATACTGACTCTAGGTCCAGCTTAATTTGGAATAACTACGATATTCCCCGTTTACGAAGTAGTCCGACCGAAGAAGAAAATACAGAACTGAAAAGAAAAAGGTACATTGTTTTGTATGCCCTTTGGGATTAAATAAAATTTATTTCCAAGTAACTTCTCGGAGGTATAGATAGATTACTCGCTTTAAAATAGAGCCAAAGACGGGTTCGATCAGAGGTCGCTGTAATATAATAATTATTCTAACTGAAATTATTTAAACAAAATTTGAGCGTAGGTACTAAATATTCTAATGAAATGCAGCAGAACTACGACATCAGGTAGATATTGTACCCAAGGAAGTCAGAGGCGCGACGATGACGCTGCGATGGCATAGCATAGCAACAAGTTTTATGTGCATTACGCAGACTATGTGATATTACGTCGTAATTTCATGCGACAGTCGACCGTTTTCGAATTCATCTATACCAATATTATAAAGAGGAAAGATTTGTTTGTTTGTTTGTTTGTAACGAATAGGCTCCGGAAATACTGAACAGATTTGAAAAATTCTTTCACTGGTAGGAAGCTACATTAACCCCGAGTGTCATAGGCAATATTAGATTTTCAAAAAAAATAGGGATCCTTACCTAAACTCAAATAATGTAACCCAAGGCTCAATATTTTTTTCGTTGTTTACATATTTTGACAGGTGGTTTGTTGTTGTTGTTTGTTTTTAATTCGGCCATTCTGGGCAGTCAAAAGAACATAGTCTATAAAGCCAAGTCTTTTGTAGTATTATATATTCTATGGCGTAACGAAGTAAGCCGGGAAAGCTCGTGTAGTATAAACTGACTCTATATTATGTGTACATAATAATAATATGTGATTGTGTCGTCGTAGAATATATTTTATAAACTAAATCATGGTAAAATATATCTATATTATGATACTTTAATAGGCTTTTGTCTTAAAATATTCTAAATTGTAGCTTTGAGTTTGAAAATTTACAATTAAATAAAATTTAAATATAAGTAAGTATGTATTTAATTTAATTTACATGCTTGTATTTGAGCAATGGTATTATATTTGAACATATAATTATTGATAATGATACTATTTCAAAACGACTCTTGCAAATCGAATAAAGTTTAATGAAACCATTAATGACGACAATTGTATGCAAAACAAAAAAAGCTCGAACAATTATTTTACGCAATGAAACCTTAATGAAGTTAAATCCGTCATTGCCGGATTATTGTTTATTGTATGCCTAGGCATTATTGTTTATTGTATTGTACTATATTTTATTAAAGCTAGTAAGTTATTCGCAGAAAACGTTACCCTAAGGATACTTCTTTCTTAAAACCCACTAAATGAAAAAACAACTCAGACTCTTTTATCGCTCAAAAGTGTTTATCAGTGCGGGAGTGACGACATGTGGTAATGTATGGAATATGGATAGAGCAGTTTTTAATTACGAGTGAGGAGTGCGAGAGAAGCGCGGGAGCTCCTGAGAGTTCGGGATCGGGACACGTGTGGGGTGTGCGGTGTGCGCCACAGGAAGCAATCCGGTCGAGTACTCTCACTAGCTACATTCTTTTTGTTTCTACTTAGTTGCGTACCTACGCGACACTTCTAATTTCAACGGTGTCGTGTAAAGATATAATAAAATAAGACATACATTTTACAGGTCAAGAAGTTACATTTTAGGCTCTTTCATTAACGGGCTTCTTATTTTGTGACAACTGTAGATAGAGTAACCGCGTTTGGTGATGTCAAGTTGGAGACCTCTATAGAAGCGAAACAACACGTAAATAATTCTTATTTAAGTGTAATTAAGCAAATTATCTCTGGTGGTGTGCAATATTGCTACGCTCACTCATTGGATCTAATGTAACATGCTAGCACCTTGTGTATCTTTGACGAGATGTACCGCGGCTTGTACGTTACAAGGGCAAAATTTTAATAACAAGGTCGCACATGACTTTAAAAACGGCTTAAAAACATATTGATGCAAAATAATTTTATTTATGTTGATTCCCGGTAGTGGCTAAAGACTTGCCCTCTTCTTACCCTGTTATTTATATAAAGATAAAGAGCATTTTAGTTATTTGTCAGTTTAGATTGGATGTCACGTATTTACCATACAACAAACCAGAAAAGTAGACCTCCAGTAAAGATACTTAAAACCTACTGTATATTTATGAATAATACGGTTAGGTATAATTTTTTTAGTCCTAGATTGACTCCAGCTCCGGCATACAGAACGAGTGCGCGGGAAAAGAGCTGGAAATTGAGCAGGTCGGAGCGCGGTTTTACAATCATACATGTAGAAAATTGTATTTGATTTAATAACGCATAGAAGTGTGCCAAAGACTTATACCTAGACTTATAAACAAAACTTTTAATTATATCAAAATTAATCATTTAAAAAAACCCCATTAATATTTATGAGCTCATCATCTTCAAACGGCTGATCAGGTCATGGTTACCGTACCATATACTTTCAATATCGTTGAAGTAACACTGTACCAAATTTAAAATTGATGGGACATATGGAAGGTAGTAAGATCCTCTCATCCACTATTTAAGAGCTGATCATCTTCAAACGGCTGATCAGGTCATGGTTACCTTACCATATACTTTCAATATCATTTATGTAACATGGTACCAAATTTCAAATCGATCGGACATAAGATCCCCTAGAAAAGAGCTGATAATCTTCAAACCGCTCATCAGATCTTCATGATACATGGCTAAGAACACTAGGGCTGAAATTATCTATGATACAAAAAAAAACTAAACGAAAATCGGTTCATCCGTTTTGGGCTCTACGATGCCTGAGACAACACAGACAGACAAGATATACACGTTAAAATAAAATTTTAACAGCCCTCTGATTTTTCGTCGGAGGTTAATTAAAAAAGATGGGCCCCGCCAGCACAACGGCCATATCTAGCTGTCACACAGGCGACATTACATGACTTCACTCAGAAACTCACAATATTTATAAATTAATTAGTGTCATGTTGTATGTCCATTAAAATGACTAGTATAATGCCTTAAATATTATATGATTTCTGGGTAACTTCAATAAGTTAAATGTAACAAACAATATTAGTATACTTCGCTCAGGTTTTTTTAAAATGTTTGTTTAGACAAGGCTTTTTTAAACCACAAAAAAGAAAGAAACCTTAAATATGTATACTTAATAAACAACTGAAAACAACTTAATTTTGTTCCATTCATAATTTCGCAACTTTAAAGTAAAAAAACAAAAAAAGTTTATCAGCCAGGCCAGGCGTTCTTATTGCTACGGGAGAGAGTCGTGAGTCGTGGCTGCTTGGCCATTCGTCTCTGGTTCCCCCGCGGTTAGGACCGGCAGGCGGCGGCGGCGGCGGCGGCGAGAGCGAGCGAGGGATAGCGGCAGCCCGTTCCCGCACGGAAAGGCGCGCGCACTCCGTCCTCGGTCGATATCGCACCAGACTCATGTTTTTTATGTCCTTTCACGTCACAAATTACCCAATAAAGAAAACTTCCAATTACTAAACGCCATACGAGTAGTTTTCGACGTGAAGAGGAATCGACTGAACGCACTACACTAGAGAAGATTAGAATAATCCTGTATGCTTATATTTTCTTTAGCGAATATTATAATGAAACTTGCGGCAATTTAAACAGTACTTTCTCTTCGACAGTTTTGGCGCGAAAAAAAACTTGTATCGTCTCTATGCCATCGCAGCGCAATCTTATCACACTTCGAGTCTTGCATGTTAAAAATGTCAAACCTAAATTTGTCTCATTTTCGTAATGTTCGCTTTTATAGTTCTTAGGAATAATAAAATTATAATTCTTTAAAATTAACTTACGTGTAAGTTGTGGTGCGCCTGGCTGAGCTGCATTTGCTGTTGCTGCGTAAGGTGCAGGTGCTCCATGGGATGATGCGCGGCGTGCGGCGGCGGCGCGGCGCCGGAGTGCGGGGGCGGCGCGGCGTGCGGCGGCGGCGGCGCGGCGCCGCGCGGCCGGTACGGGTAGTTGCGGTAGCGCGCCCAGTCCCCGCCCGCCGCCTGCTGGTGCTGCTCCGCCATGTGTTTGAGGGTCTGCGCTGCGGGCGACAGCTCACCCCCGCCGTAGGGCCGTGGAGCCGGCTCGCCCTCGGGCGGTTCATAGTGAACTTTGATGCCTCCGCCGCCACCGTCCAAGTCAAAGTCCTTCATGAACTCGGGATATTCCGAGATCTCGGTTATAAGGTCTTCGAAGGAGGTTATCTCGTCGCCATCGTCCTCGCCTATTAGATCCGCCAGGCCCGGGAATGCAGCGGCTGCGTCCCGCTCGAGCGCCGCAGCGCACTCGTCCAGGCCCACGAACTCGTCGTCGGCCGCCTCGGACTTGCACTCGGCCTTGCACTCGCGCTCCAAGTCAAGCGGAGTGGGCGCGCGCGCCTGCGGCGGCGGCGGTGGTGAGCCTGAACTCTTCACGGCGTTAGCAAGAGCCTTCACAGTTACGTTGGTAGATATCTGCTGGGGCTGCGAGTCTGCTGCAGACGTCGTGAACTCTAGCTGCTGCACTATCTCCACAGAGAACTTGGTGAGCGCCTCGCCAGCCCCGCTCCCGCTGCCAGAGCCGCCGCCGCATTGCAGTTTTGAGGGCGGCTCGTAGTCACCGCATCCGAACTTTTGTTGCTGCAACAGAAATACTCATATTACAATCAAATAATTAAATTCGTATATTTTTCTTTGAATTAAATTCTACTATGTGTATGAATAAAAATATAAAAGTATTTTAGTACGTCTGGATGTTTAGAATCAAAATTTTAGATGTTAGTAATTATGATCCACTTTCACGAAAAATCTGAGAAAGTTCTGATCAGACTTCGATAAAGCTAAAGTATGAGCTAATACATCAGAATAGCACTAAGGTTATATTTTATAATGATTTTGTGTATATTTATATTGCGAGCTTTTGAAACGATTTTAAAAGCCGGCAATGATTTTAAACTTTCGAAATGTAGGATAGGTGAATAAGGATACCGATAATCCCTACACAAATGGATGACAGACTAGCTAGGTACTTCCAACCAAAGTCAAAGGCTGTGTATGCATTTATAGACTTTTAATAAAGTAAAGTGTTACCTTTTTAAATAAACAGATTTTTAATAACAAAACATATCTCTAGCTAGAGACGATTCAAAAGAATAGGGTCGAACAACCGGTTTTATTAATTAACGGAGCTAATCGTTAATTACAAGTGGACTTTGGAAACCTTAAAAAAAAATTGGCACGAATAACGCGCATATGCGATGGCAAGAAATCGGCGAATCACTTTGTTATAACATTCAGAATTCAGATCCTAGAATAAATATTAAATTCAATTAAATATTGCAATAGTCTCTTCATAACGGGTCATCGGCTACGTAGTTTAGTGTGACGCGATACTAGCGCCACTTCCGATAAATAATTTTTTATTATCTTCTTCAAACCATACCCAAAATGAAAAATATAAATGATGCCCTAGATAATCTTGCTTAGAATTTTTAAGGCTCCGTTTTGTAGCTTTTAGGAAAATGATCTCAGAAATATACGCTTTTGAAATTAAAAACGTATATTCCTTAAGATTTTAAAATGAAAGCTACATAACAGAGCCTTAAACATTCTAAGCAAGATTATCTAAGTTAGGCATCATTAACGCATTTTTTGATTTATCTAAAGTGGCGCTAGTATCGCGTCACACGCACCCGTTCGCCGCCTAAGTACTATTTTACCTATAGGTGTGCGTTGATTACATTTATGCGCACATTAGTGTTTTTGTTGAGTAATTTCGCTTTTTTGAGTTTATAGCATTATGTCTTGCATTATAATATTGTTACAATGTAACACTCCATACTTGAAAGACGAATCCTACGCACTCCAACTTAGAAATGGTGGTATGGATGATGATCCAACCACCATAACTAGTGTGTATGATATGGTAATTGATAATGTGATTCTACATGATAGGTAGGTACTGGATGATACCGAGCAAAAACATTATCTCTCAATGATACAATACAATCACTAGAAAGCCACCTTAATAAGGCCGTTTAAAGAGGAACTCCTTTCGTTCATCTAGCGTTTTTTTTTGTGCAGACTTTTTGCTTTAGTCTAGGTGAACGAAAAGCAGCATTATTAGAGCCGCAGTTCCTTATAAACAAGTTATTATTTCACTTACGGTGATAAAATGGATTCACCGATTGCATTTCATCTTTAGTTAGATTCAGAGAAGTGGTTGCTTATTTGTATGTCGATCGATAGAGCCTTGACTCCAAGATTGATCACGGGCCTGCGCTGCACACAGCTTGTTTTCCTAGTAAATAATTAGCGACGTTCGCCGCATTGCATTGCTTCTACCAATCATTAAAACTGATACAATAAAGAAATAAACAAACGGGATCTCCGTGACGATTAAAATAGAGAACCATTAAAATCGATGTTGATAACCGTAATTTCAAAATTTTGGACGATAAGGAATTCTTGATTTTAAAGTTAGAAACAGATGAACAGACCGAAACCAAAAAGTGAAAATATTAAATTTGTATGCAATGATACATGCATACATATATGACGCAAAGGCTTTATCAAGAAATATAAGTTGAGGCAAAGTAATAAATAAGGCAACCTTCAAAACGTTATAAAACGACAAAACATAATTTCCATGTACTATCGATAACACAAACGACCTATGTATGTATATAATATGATAAGAAATGTAACTAAGCTTGATATGTGCTTGATGTAGACAAATATAACTAGTAAAGAACAAATCGGCCTCATCAGTCGGGCGAGCAGTTCCCCCAATACAGTCAGATCAGAAAACGTTGGATCAGGCATTTAAAATTGTTTCTTTCTTTAGTTATTGTATGAAAAACTTGGCTTTGCTAAAAGTTAAAACGTCAATAATAATAATAATAATAATAATAACACATCACACTCAGAGCCCCTAACTAGGAAGAACCTGTATCTAGGGAGCCCGAAACACACACAGAGACGAACATCACACCCAGACCGGAAACAAACATCGATATTCATCATATCAATATTCGCCCCGCCCAGGAATCGAACCCGGGTGCTCACGCTTACTCAGTCCACATCACTGCCAACTGAGCTACGGAGCAGTCAATGATTTGCAAACGTTTAATCAATCAATACGTAGGTAGTATAAAACAAAGTCGCTTTCCGCGTCTGTCCCTATGTAAGCTTAAATCTTTAAAACTTAGCAGCGGATTTTGATGGGGATTTTTTTAAAAGATAGACCGATTCAAGAGGAAGGTTTATAAGTATAATACATGAGCAACATAGTAATAGGGTTGGGCGGTATGAAGTTCGCCGAGTCTACTAGTAAATTATATAAAGGAAAAAGGATAATAACCCAGCTAGCACACTAGTGGAAATTGCAGCCTAAATTGTTACTTTAAGTGGTTTAAGAGTAATTTAAGGGTTCTAGTGGCAGGCTAAAGTTGCATAACAGCTTCCATTAGCGTCTATAGCTGCAAAAGTTACTAAGAGTGGCAAAAGTTCCACCCAGTATTACCTTAACCTGTATAATAGTTCGTTTTAGAACTCTTTTGCCACTACAGTCTCTAGAACAGAGTTAAGCAATACTTTTTAACGCTTACGGTTGCATATGAGTTGCTACTGGAGCTGTTATACGCCTGTCAACTTTATAAAAGAAATAACTGTAGCCTGTAGTAACAAAATCCACTACAGAGCTACTGCTAGTAATATAAGGGTAATAAATATATTACTGAAAGCTCTATATAAGAAGCAAGGACTACTATAAGTAATGCAATAGTAATAAAATGTTCCTTTGAGCAGCCTACGTTATTCGCAATTTTGGTTCTAAATAAAGAAAAATGTGCGAGGGTTCCGTCGGTATAATAAATTTTAATAAGAGTTGGAGATCAAATATTAAAGACAGGTGTCAGGTTCAAAGTATCCAATGTTTGTTTTGTGTTTCTGAGCAAAATAATTACTCATTTCTTTCCCAATCCATTAAGCAGTTTAGGCGTGAAAGCGTAACAAACATACACAAATAGATTTTTTTTATATAGCCTCTTTAGTATTCTACTGCTGCGCAGACTTCCCTAGCTTGCTTCCAGTGGTTGCTCATTGCAGTCTCCGGACACTCAGTTCCTAACATACATACTTAGTCACTTTTGCAATTGTAAAAAGTATTTTTTTTGTTAGGTTTCTTAAAACTAATATTTACTATTTCCAATTATCTTCAAGGATACCTGATCTTTATTGTAACTTTGGTTGAATAAGTAAAGTGTTTTAAAACAAGAAAATACTTAGCATTGCTGTAGCTCTCTGCCCTAAATATAATTTTTATTTGTTCTTATACTTGGCAATGGCAGAATCAAGGATCCCTAAAACACTTACTCAAATAATTTAAACTCGGAAAAGGGGATCACTTTTAAAAATATTAGTAACAGAAGAGTAATAAAAATCACTCTAAGGCGTAAACAGGTAGAACTTAGCACTTTGAGTTCTGCAAGAGTGCTATTAGAGAGATTTTTGCAGGCTTAGGTTGTATTTCGTAGACGCCATTTTATTTTAAAAAATTTAGGTTTTTTAATTGACTTTGAGGTTATATACAATATATCCATGTACAATTATACGTATTTCTTACAAAAAATGGATTGATATAGCATTATTAGCTCACAGGCATATTACATGCAATGATTTGGGAATGTTTTTAATTAAAATTTGTAGATAAAACAGAAAATATTTTACATTATAATTGTTTTTACTTTGCATTCTGATATAATTACGGAAGCGCGACAAAATTACTCAAAAAAATATCATTAACATTCACAGAAAACTTGTCTGCGTTTAAAAATTTGCTTTTATACGAACTCAAAACCTAATAACACCATCTTACTTACTAAATATTAAATCAATGGCCGCCGATATCCGATGAGCATCCATGGAATTTTAAAACTTGTATTACTTGTGAATCTGTTTGTCACAAAAACCAAACACTTGGCGTAAATTATTTATCATTCATTCACAGTTCGTTCAATCTCATTCACTAGAAAGTGCTAGAGGAGCGCTATAAGAGAGTTAATGGTTTGTTGCAGCCTTAGTAGCACCTCTGTGCCACCGTTATAGAGCTTCAATAGCACTCATAGTTGCATAAAATTGTGCCCAAATTGCTGCATAAGGGTTGCATAAGGGTTCCAGAGCACGCTATAGCGCTTAAGTCTATTACTATAAGTAATAAACGGACATGCTCCAAAGCTCTTATGCAACCAAATGTGCTGCTTGGGAAGCCATCATGAATTGATGTCTCATGATCAGATTCCGGATTCGGATTTGGTATAAGAAATCGAATATTTACAGTGTGTCCGGGGAAGTTATAACATAATTTTAAGGGTGTATTCTATGATCAATTTCATCGATGAAAAAACCCCATATGGGGGGTCGCAGCCTCACCCCCCCCTCAGTATGATGTTTTTAATATTTTTTTTGCAAAAGTCGACCCCGCCTACTTTTAAATTCACAGTTTTTTTTTTTTTTTTAAGTTCTTTATTCAAGTTTTTTCAAATTACATGTACTTAATTACTTAAACATTAAGCTTAAACCTAATGAGGTTTATCCGCTAATGTACAGCAAGTCTCTTATCACTAGATGCGCGTAAAGGTAGGTAAGTTATTATTATTAGTCTCTATACAAATCAATAAAGTGTTTTTTGAGGTAGGGTCTACACTTCTCTTTGTTTATATTCAAAAGGCTATTTATAGTTGTGTCTGACAAGGTATTTAAAATAGAAGGTAACAAGCATTTCCAATGCCGTTTTCCGTATATATTAAAGTAATGTGGTATTACATATATTGGCTTATTAGGTAGGTTTCTCAATTTATTTGATCTTTTCTTAGTTTCTAAGTTATTTATTTTATCTAAGTATTGAAACAGTATGGCAATTTTAATTTTATCAAAAACATTTACAATGTGGCAATATTTAAACAAACCAGGTTCGTTATCCGAGTATTTTAACTTTGTTTTATAAGGTACAATTAGTTTTAACATTCGTAGCTGTAGGGTATATATTTTATTAATATTTGTTGTACAAGTTCTGCCGAAGCAGCATAAACCGTAGTTGATTATAGAATCAGCGAGAGATAGGTACAGTATTCTTAATGTTTTGTATGGTAATTTGTACTTCAATATACTTAGGTTGGCCAATATAGCTCTAAGTTTTTTGCATAGGTGCTCAACGTGCGGCTGCCAATTAAATTTACTATCTATTACTAGTCCCAGATAAGTATGTTGATGCACTAGATCTATAGTAGTACACTTGCAGTTATTGATTTTATCGTGCATACATAGTTAAAGATCTAAGGCTCACAGAACCTTCATTAAGGTCTTGATCGAAGGCTAAGTAGTTAGGCTACCTAAGTTACTAACAAAATAAATAAGTATTGCTTTTCCTTTTTTTTTTTAAGATGATAAACCAAAAAAATAAATATTTTTTTTGTGCATTTTTTACGGTTTTTCAAAGTTTCCACAAAAAAATGCAGGTACTTTTTTTTATTTTTTGTGTTTTATTGTTAGCTTTTGAGTTGTTCTCCAAATTGGTATTAGATTTATTTCTCTACGTCTATTACTTCCGAAATTATCAACTACCAAAAAGACCCTTCGCTTTTACCTTTTAATTTAAAATTTCAGTTTAACCCACTTTTATTAAAAAATAAAGTCAATATTTAATTATTTTGTTAGTTTTTTAGGTAGCCTACCTTTTTAGCCTTCGTACAAGACCCTAATTAATAGTCCTTTTACGCGAACAGTGGCGCCACTCTAGAAAAAAATAAAAATTTCTTAAGTAAGGCTTTTTTTCAGAAAAAAGTGCTCCCTTGTGCAATAAATCTTGGTCCCTATTATTTTTTTAGTATTTGAAATAATATCTAGGTTTAGAATGTTTATGTTTTACTGTTTGTTGCTGAAAGTGGCCACTTTAGGTTTATTCTGTTTCATGTATTACTGTTTGTTCCTAAAAGTAGCCACTTTCAGCAACAAACAGTAAAACATAAACGGCTCTACCACAAAAAGAGTTAAACCTGGTCTAAATCACTAGACTAGGTTTAAAACACTAATTTGTCATACAAACTGGCGATTTAGATCGGTCTAACTTTTTTTGTGGTAACAGGCAAACATTCTAAAAAAAGCGAAGGGTCTGTTTGGTAGTTGATAGTTTCTGAAGTAATAGACGTAGAGAAATAAATCTAATACCAATTTGGAGAACAACTCAAAAGCTAACAATAAAACACAAAAAATAAAAAAAAGTATCTGCATTTTTTTGTGAAAACTTTAAAAAACCGTAAAAAATGTACAAAAAAAATTTTTTTGTTTGGTTTATCATCTTTAAAAAAAAAAATTAAAAGCAATACTTGGTTATTTTGTTAGTAACTTAGGTAGCCTAACTACTTAGCCTTCGATCAAGACCTTAATGAAGGTTCTGTGAGCCTTAGATCTTTAACTGTGAATTTAAAAGTAGGCGGGGTCGACTTTTGCAAAAAAAAAATTAAAAACATCATACTGAGGGGGGGGTGAGGCTGCGACCCCCCATATGGGGTGTTTTCATCGATGAAATTGATCATAGAATACACCCTTAAAATTATGTTATAACTTCCCCGGACACACTGTATATATTTTTTTTTAACTTTTTCATTCAGTATTAAAATTACTAAATATCTGACTGAATGCAAAGCGCAGGCGCCCGGAGGTCGTCGCGGTGAGCGGCGAGAGACAATGCGAGGCGCGGGTTGCGAAACAGCTCGAGGTTTGCACAACAGTGTGCCACCAGCCAGCCAGCCCTGCCTCTCTAACATCCACTCTAATCTAGTTCTGCGCAACCTGCCGTACCACAGTTTACACTGTATACTACAGCATCACAAAAAATTACCTTCAGTCATGCCTTGATAGTACTTCTTATAATGGCAAGCTCACAAGCTCTTATAGATCTTTAACATCAAGGTAAATTTTAAGTTGTTTACGAGAGATACACTTTAAACAAGCATTGAATTGGTAACACCATCGCACGTGCCACTGTCAGACGGGCGGCTGGCTGAATAGGACAGCCGGGATGCGATGGCTCAGCGAGGGTTAAGTCAATTGGAGGAGCTGACATCCGGCGCGGAGACGCAGCCGGCGGCGGCAGCAGCACGTGCGACGACGACACTAATTACGCCCATCAAACCAACTCTCGTGTTTCATTAACCACCTACGGCGCAGCTAGCTATTACTTACATACTCAACTCAATGCGGAAAAGCAAAAAACGTAATAAAGTACTGAATCGCTTTCAAAAGGTAAAAGTTAGACGGCAGCAGCAGTGCTGTGCTGATGTGACGATGACAGTATGTTACGTATGAACACGAATATTAATTGGATTGGAATGCAACAGAATTCGCATAAAACAAAATTTCAAATTTAGCTTTTCTAATATTATTGCCATGGTTCAATAAACAATCTGCATAAAGAACACAAAAGAGGGGCTCTACGCACTTTTCGCTAGATAGGTACGTTAGTATCAAAAGTTACATAACCATCGAACTAGCGAAACGAAATCAAGGTTGTAACGTACAGAATATAACGCTGTTCCTTTCTAAGTTTCGGTAGAAGTTATTATTTTATAGCTTCCTTTCTCATTAGTTAGCTTATTGATTATTGACCATAATTCAATTACTTTAATGTTGAGTTAAAGTAAATTACGTACGTATTTGTCGCGAGAGTCAAACAATACAACACGTGCGCCGAGCAACTCAATACAATTCACGTGTCATTCGTGTCGAGTGAACTCGAGTAGTTCAGCTTCAGCCACTCCATTTCTTTTGTCTCTAACAAAAATCACGACTTATCAATATATATAAAACTCTTCCGTTACTGACTGACTGACTGACTGACTGACTGACTGACTGACTGACTGACTGACTGACTGACTGACTGACTGACTGACTGACTGACTGACTGACAGACAACGCAGAGCCGAAACTACTGCGTAGCGTGCTAAAATTTTGCATGTGGGTTCCTTAGGGAGTGTAGGTGAGCACTAAGAAGGGATTTCCCGAAATTCCCACGGGAACGGGAACAAACGGGAATTTTGTGTTTATGAGAAATCTGCGCGGGAAAAACCGCGGGGCAGCCTCTAGTTTAAAATTAAAATCATGTTATATTGTTTCCGTTCTATAAAGCTGATGATACAAATTCTACATTTTAGAATACATGTAAACTATAATATTGTTGCCCGTGACATTATCCTCTTTGACTCATATCATATACCTATGTATTCTGATAGATTTTCTATGTAATTTTATTTGGTCGTTGTAACGTTGTTTTTATATTTTTGTAATAAAACAAGTCTGCTCTTTTAAATGAACATCTAGAGAACTTGGATTTTCAAAAGGGGTTCGATATCTGAAAAATTAAGACATCGAGATATTTATATGTAAATGGAAATATTTTATTTTGATTTTATCAACAGTACTTAATGGAACAGACCGATGGCAGATTTCTGCTAAGAGTGATGAGGTTGATCAATGCGGCATGGTGCGGCAAGCGCCCGCCCGTCCCAACTACTGCATCGATTACGGACGAACGTAAAAATGTGAGACGTTCACGCTTTCACTCTCATTCTCAGTTCTTACTAGAAACAATAAATCTATGCTGATCTTGCTTGACTCTTTTAGAAGACTAATTTGATTTATTTGTTACAATTTCAAATGATTTCTAGTAAGGTACGTCATTAGAAAGGCTCTGCAATGTAAAAACACAACAGCTGCGTCTTTACATTTCATTTAAGATTTAGAATTCGGTGAAACTTCACAGTATTTTAGAGATTAGATAGATAGAGACATCTGAATATGTAGCAGTGAATTTATATTGTAAGGCAGTACAAATTTCCCCGGAAATGACTCGCATCATAAATATATAAATTGATATAAAGAAAAGTCTCCTAGTCAGTTGTTGAGCCTGACTGTGTTACTATACTCAAACAAGTTCCAAATAGCTCACTGAACCTCGGTTAGTTTCACATAAATAGCAGCAACATTACAGTACACACACAGTACAGAGTCCCGTTTTAAAGAGATCTCGTATTATGTATGTATGTTAGTCGACTTAGACGTAGATTACTAGACTTAGTACCTATATATAAGGTACCATATTCATTAAATTTAAAAGTTTGGGTAAGTACTTATTTTAATTGTAATCTTTTAGATAATGGATGTACTTGGCACTGGCAGGTATAAATAACTTATTTTATTTTAGTTGTTGTTGAAAAGCTATGTGGCGTAAGAGAAGCTAAGGTCGAGAGTCTTCAAGGTGAGACACGCGAGCGAGCGAGGAGTGAGGAGTGGCGCGCGCCACCAGGGTCGTCGGCCGTTCCCTGCCTGCGACCCACCCGCTCGCTCCGCGGACTCGGACTGCGCCCGGGCCTCGGGGCCCCGGGGGCAGCTCCGCCGTTTAGCAGGCAACCACTTCTGCATGCTTCTTTACTTTTCACAAAACTTTTTTATATGTTCACTGCTACTAAACCTAAACCTCACCCTCACCTAACCTCTTTCAAATTAAAAATTTTGCTACTTAGTTACTCGCCTCAGTGAAGAAGATCAGTCATAATAAAGTGAATAGCTTCAAATGAAATTATCTTATAACTTTCATTTTCAATTTATTATAATAGGGTACCGTTTGAGTTGTTTGGATTGTAAGGTCACGCGAGGAATTGCTTTGTGATCTTGAACTTAACATGTCAAGGAATCAGAAAAGTATTTGGGGCAAATAAAATAAATACTGAAAAAATAAAATATAACATACATAATGATTGCGGACACTTACGACATGCACGCTGCTGTGCAGATTTCCTGTAATGGAGGGCAGGTCGGGCTTGCGGTCGGTCTTCTTCGCCTGTCGCTTGGCCTTCCCTTCAAGGAACCGCTTTTGTAGCGCGCTCGTCTCCAAGTTCTGCTGCTCGCATGCACCGGTGAAGGACTGGTCGAACCTTGGCACGCATTCGGACTGCCGCCGCCGGTAAGTTTCGATGCGGCGCCTATGAAAAGGAAAGATAAATAAGCTAATGATAATTTTCCAGGTGAAGGTTAAACTTTATGAGCATAATCTTAATTATGCATTTTTTCACTTTCGTATCCCTATAGAGGATGTTATGATTGTAGATGTTTTAGAAATTATTTATCACGATGATATGGCAGTATTCAACAGGCAGGCAGTAAACACGTATTCAACGTAAGCAGCGGCAAACAACAAGTTCTAAGCGATGCTCAGTGAGGCGCAACTCCCGACCGCGGTCACCTTGAGGCAGAAGAATGCTAATGCCGAGTGTCTGTCTGACATAAAAAATACATTATTGTTTTCATTTATTCGTCAGTCGGTATCACGGTTTTGGTGAAACATTCAAGGTTATCGTCAACCCGAGTCCGTGACAAAATCAATAATAAATGACATACGTTATTACAAGTTTTTCTAGAGTAACTTCTATAAAATACAGGAGTTACATGAAAAAGCAGTGGCTTGGGTCTATATTTCAGTATTTTCATAGTGGAGCACACATAACACATTTTCATAAATGATAACTATGATAACAAAAGATATAAAACTCCAATAAATACCCAATAATATACTGCAGAATTTATAAGAAAGAAAGATAGGTAATTAAAAAAGGACGAGGAAGCCCTAGGATAGATATGCAACAAATAAATGGGAAAGATAAAAGTCGTGTCGTATGAGGAAATCAAAAAGGTGGCTAAAGACGGAAATATACGGAAGTTGCACCATCGACAAGAGCCTCGTTTCTATGACGATGAATAAAGTGCAGTTTCAGCTGAATATCAACTGAAACTGCAACCGCCTTTAAAGTCATGCGATAATATAAACGATAGTTTTCACATAAACACCATAAAAATGGCTATGGCTATGTTATAGATTAGATCAAAATCTAATTAAGTAACTAATGGATTTATTGAAATTTTGTAGTTTGATCGACTGAGCGGCGTGTTTGCAGTTGCTTCTGACACTGGTAGTCGGCGGTGGCGGAGGCAGGGGCTATCGTATAGTGCACTTTCCCTCAAGAATGTAGAAGTGTTCTACTGCAGCGCTGCAGGGACCAGCTAATTACGTGCCAAGTGCCGCTTATGCACTTTCTCCGTTAGAGAAAATAACTAGACGATTATAAAGATAGCCCTGCCTGCCTTGCTCTATTTGTAGTTTTTGAATATGGATATTCTACAATATTTTAACCGAACGTGGCCTGACTTACGTAATTTTCTCTCGTTTCTTTCAAAATCCTTTTTAGTATATGATCAGCCCGCAACTCCACATGCATGCATTGCCTTTCTATATCCATTGACTTTTCGTTAATCTCAAAATAGCATCCATCCGAGTATCAGGTAGGCAATCTGCCCAGCGATTAATGGGGAGACTTCCTTGATCAATATATATAAAACTCTTCCGTTACTGACTGACTGACTGACTGACAGACAACGCAGAGCCTAAACTACTGGGCGTAGAACGCTGGAAATTGGCACGTGGGTTCCTTGGGGTGTGTAGGTGAGCACTAAGAAGGGAATTCCCGAAATTCCCACGGGAAAGGAAAAAAACGGGAATTTTGTGTTTATGAGAAATCTGCGCGGGAAAAACCGCGAGGCAGCCTCTAGTAATGGTATGAATGACGAGAAAGAAAAGAAAATAGTTTTAATTAACCGCGCAAGCTTCAAGCTGTGTGAGATCAGCTTGGTTTAAAAGACATATGAAGGGCGCGCATCACATTTGTATCGGCTTATTGCACTGACTACGCTGTAGGTGTTTTTGTTTAGTTCATTGACCAGGGCCGCCGCCCCGCCGCGTCCGACGACGACGCCTGCCTTTGCCACCGCTCTGCCGCGCGCTACGCAAACAACGACTCCGATAAGTCCCGATTGTATGTCACGCACGCCATGTCACTGACTCCCGCTCTATCCGAGACACCGACCGAGTCAATGGGGCCAAAAATACCCAAGCCTATACTGAGTCCAGTACAGAGATAAATGAGGTTCTATTCCAGCGCTATAATACGAAAAATTTTCAGGCGTTGTTCTCAAAGCACATTAGATTTAAGTCGGTACAGTATTTAATTTTTATATCGTTTAATTATCGTATTATAATTTTTTTTTTTTATTTCTTGTAATGGCGGCAGTTCTGGCAATAACATATCGGTCGGCTACAGATTTCATCAAGCAATTTCAAAATAAGCATTGCGCATGCATTTGGCGCCTGCACAATGAACGATGCACTGCTTAGGAATGCAAGATATAGTACATACAAATACAATACATACAATCTATGTCGGTGATGCCGTTCGAGGGGAAAATACGAAAGGTACAGATTTACCAACTGAGGAAATTAATTTTCAAATAAGATTAGGTTCAAACTTTGTACCACAAGAAGTGCAATAATTTTGATGGTATGTAGCATATTCTACGAAATATTTATTTTTTTGTAGCCGAAAAGTGAAGAGTAGAGTTAAATAGAGTAGTAACAATTAAGAAGAAGCATCTATCATCCAGCCCAGCAGTGTAATAATTAGAGTAGGCTAAAATCTAGGATCTTAATTAAACATTACTGATTGAAGTTTGAGAATTTGAAAATATAACAAGTTATGGAAGCAAAATTATTTGTTTTACATTTTAAATTCTTACGAAAATCTTCTACCATATAGACTGAAAGTTTATTTTTGGGTAAACAAAAATAAAATACTTTATTAAATGAAAAATATAGAGCAGCGGCACACGAAATTTTTAACGGTTGAGATTGTTTAGCAATGATGTAAGTAAACAAACAAGCGGACGGCAATTCGCACCTCGTGATGCAACGGCCCACCCGGCTACAGTACCTCCTAGAGTACTCTACATATTTATGTATGTTAAGAAAACAGGGAGTCGCTAAAGAGCAGAAAACTGCTTAAACTAGTGTGTGATATTGAAAAGGGTATCGAGTAAGGTGTTTAGACTGTTTAGAGAAGGCCGCCGCCCTGCACCTCGCCAGGCGAAAAGGGAGTATCCTTACAAATGATGCCATTAACACGGAGATTGTCCCTTCGCTTACGCCAGCCATATCGATCGACATCTTGCCGTGGCCACCCACACGACTTCTAAAGGGTTAAAAGCTTTCCAGAATTGCAATGAAACCATACAATATATATTTGTTTAAAGTTATGCATGCTTACACACATAATTGAAAATATGCGTCTTTTTGTATTTTAATATTTCAAAGTTAAATATGTACCTCAATATGTGTTGTGTGTAAATGTTTTTATTTGTCAATACCTAATCTACACTTTATTATTCATGCAGGCCTGTTGTGAATAAGTAATACATCGAGCTTGCTTGCTGTGTGAGCCGAAGTACAAATAGAACAGTGCACAGAGTTTATGCACCGACCGCGAGGCCGCTCAGTAAGAACCGTTACACCTACCTAACGCCTGGACTGTACTTACCTACTTATGGAATAGAGCACCAATCTACCACAGTTAGACATTATCAGGCATTGCTATACTTTACTGTTTTAATACAAAACAACATCGCTACAACAAAAATTATAAAGAAATAAGGGTTTTGTCAAAACAATGTCATGCGTCATGCTTATTATTTCACTTGTAGAGAGTACATAAGTGAGTATGACGAAACGTGCTTATGATATAGTAAATTATGAATCATAGTATATTGCAATTTTCAACAGAAGAGATTTAAGACAACAGATCGGCAATGTGTATGTAAGATCATCAACAGGTTTTACGAAAATTATAAATTAATTATTATTCTGAATTTCTCTGTCTGTATCTTTGTAAATAAAAACAAAGCAGGATCTACAACTGAGCTAAATAAACGCTATGCTAAATAGCGGAAGAGGCGACGACGTGTGGCTGGTTAATAGAATCTGACTAGATTAGTTAGTCTCAAACTCTCGGAACTAGTACTAGGGGATTTTAGCGACAGAAATATTCGACAAGTGGGTGGTCATGCTACGGCCGGCCGCTGGAAATCGTTCCTACAGCAGGCGTCGAGGTAAGGTGGGGCGGGCACCGCGGGCAGCGAGCGATCGGCTGCGGCGGCGGCGCGGGCTGTGGAAGGAAGCCGCGTGCGGCGCGTGCGGTCAATGTCGTGACTCGGCCGAGAGCGGGGCCGCTCGCGACCAGAGTAGCGGTCCCTCCCGCTAGCTACCCTACCAACTACTAACTAGGCAGCCGCTTTGTCATTTATACAAATTAGTCATTTCAAATTGAGAAATACTAATCTATACCAATATTATAAAGAGGAAAGATTTGTTTGTTTGTTTGTAACGAATAGGCTCCGTCCGGAAATACTGAACCGATTTGAAAAATTCTTTCACTGGTAGTAAGCTACACTATCTCCGCAGAGAGAAGGTAAATCACTACTATCTCCGAGTGACATAGGCTATATAAGATTGACAAAAAAATTAGGGATCCTTACTTAAGGCGGTAACTCACGGTATGGCGCGAAATTCAAATTTTTTCACGTTTTTTAATTATTTTGGCGAAAGTATTCATTTTTAATAAAGTTTAAATGAATTCGCGTACGTAAAAACCTATTTCCCACATTGTGATATATCGTTTTTAAAAGACAGAGTTACCGATTTTGTGTACATATTCAAGGGGGTTATTCCATTAGTCTCCAAAAATCATTTTTTTTTATTTCCATTTAGTCTCCAAGCTGATTTATTCTTATTCTTATTTAATTATTTTCCATTTCCTATAGTCTCCAAAATATTAACAGGCAAAGATGGTATCGACGGCAAAACAAGCAAGAAAAACCAGTTTTAACAGCATTACAAAATAAAAATATAGTAACCGATACAAGATTATCGCCTAGATTTAAAAAATATTTGCACTCGTTGTCAAAAACATTACAAACTGTCAGCTACCTGATAAAGGGCGGCTAAGACTACAACTAGGTACTAAGTTTTACGGAAACAATAGCCGTGTGGTTATTAAACCAATCACAGAGCGCTGCTCGGTAGTCCTTCGGCGAAAGTACCGTTATTTAAAGTTAGTTATAATGGAATAAAGTTAAAATCCAGGCGCAGGACCTAGCACAATCACGCCGTTTAAATATGCATTCAACATTTCAACTCACGTAAGTTTGGTTGATAATTATGATAAGCTAAGTATTACAGTATAGAAAATAATATGCAAGAAGTGTTTAGAAATTTATTAGATGTTTAATAAAACGTTATTTACCTATTTTACCCTATCGTTACTTATATATTTAGCATATTAATAGTGCTTCTGATTGTTGTAAATGTGAAAATTGTATTCCCTTACCTAAGCAAATTTTAACAGTCATAAGTATTAATTTTTTGTGAAGTTCAGGATAATTCATATGTAAATATTTATTAAAACTGATTATACTAAAAAACTACGTTTTAATAAAATTCCTAAACTTTTGTTGTTGTCTCTACATAGTAAAACTTACCTGGAGACTAATAGGAATAGTTGTATGAAAAAAAAATTTTGTACCTACCTTTACCACAAAAGTGTTTTGGAGACTAATAGGAAACGTTGTATGGGGCGGCAAAATTTTGGACATCAAAGGTTTTGGAGACTATCGGAATAACCCATTCAAGGAACTTGTTTTTTGGCCTTTTACCCCTTAGACACAAAATCTGTAGGTCTGTCTTCCAAAAACGTTGTATCGCAATGTGGGAGATGGTTTTTTACATACGCGAATTCATTTAAACTTTATTAAAAATGTATACTTTCGCCAAAATAAATAAAAATCACGAAAAAATTTGAATTTCGCGCCATAGCGAGAGTTACCACCTTAAACTCAAATAATGTAACCCAAGCTGCAATATTTTTCCTCAGAGTAAGGAAACCGCTGCTATTTTTTCCGTTCTTTACATATTTTGACAGGTGGTTTGTAGTTGTTGTTTATTTTTTGATTGGCCCATTCTGGTCAGTCAAAAGAACATAGTCTATAGAGCCAAGTCTTTGAGTAGTATCTTATATTCTATGGCGTAACAACGTAAGCCGGGACTGCTCATATATTATAAATCCGAAAGTAACTATTTTTGACTGTACTTACTGAACCTAATAAATAAAATTTGGTACACAGATTAAAATAAAATTTGGTACACAGGTTAAAATAAAATTTGGTACACAGATAGTCTAAACTCTAGCGCCTTACTCTACTCTAGAGCCTAAGAAAGTTCATCTAGGTTACTTTTAATCCCTAAAATACGATGGGAACATAAAATTGGGATTTTGTTCTTTTAAAAGAAATCGCCGCCTCCGTAGCTCAGTGGCGTAGCGCGTCGCGCCTTTGATTAGGGCACGGAAGGTTGTGGGTTCGATCCCCGCAGAAAACACCACATATTGATTTCTCACAAAAATCACGATGTGGTGTTTTCGGTTGGATAGGACATTGCAGGCTTGAATCACCTGATTGTCCGAAAAGTAAGATGATTCCGTACTTCGGAAGGCACGTTAAGCCGTTGGTCCCGGCCGCAGTAGTGGTCGTTATAACCGCGGCGACAAGCTGGCCCCTTGTCACGTTGGTAATAAAGCATTAACTCGGCTAAACGTGGGTCTGGCTCTTGAGCCAGTACCTCTGCCTAACCCTTCGGGGAATAAAAGGCGTGAGATTATGTTATGTTATGTTAAAATAAATTATGCTACAGAAGCACACACTCATATTTGAATAAATCTTTTGGGGGAATTGTCAGGTGAAACTTTAAATTAAATCAAAATTCAAAAATGCATTAAGGTATTTGCAGTACTTGCAGTGTAATTAATTGCATCAATTAATCGATCAATATACTTAATTTTATTAGATTTCAGTTGTTGGCCAGTCTGCTGAAAAATTCGCATAAAATGGACTACTCTAGTACTAGAGTACTTCACTCTAGACTATAATTAGCATAATAAACAAATAAAAAATAAGAAAAAAAGACACACACACACTTCACCCGGGAGGGTGTGCCTGAGACTGGGAGTCAGGACGTGTGCTCCTCATCGCTGCCACTGTGGAGATATGGTCGATCACCTCGGCCACCACGGCCTCTCCTGTATGCGCAGCGCTGGTCGCATGGCTCGCCACGCCAGTCTAAATGACATTATCCGTCGGGCCCTTACCACTGTCAACGTGCCGGCCGTTCTTGAACCTAACGGTCTGGCGCGAGACGACGGAAAGAGGCCCGACGGTATGACTATCGTCCCCTGGACACGTGGCAGGCCGCTGGTGTGGGACGCCACGGTGTTGACACCATGGCGGCTTGCCACGTGCAAAGAACATCAGGTGAGGCTGGCGCGGCGGCCGCAGCTGCCGAAGACCTCAAACAGCGCAAATACGCGGCAATTAGTCAGCAGTATGAGTTTGTGCCGTTTGGGGTCGAAACTTTAGGGCCTTGGGGGCCAGGGGCGCGTCGACTATTTAAGTAATTATCGACGCGTCTGATCGACCATTCCGGTGACCGGCAGGCTGGCTCGTACCTTGGCCAGAGAATAAGTCTGGCCATTCAGAGAGGTAACGCAGCAAGCCTGCTAGGCACCGTACCTTCCGGTGGCAGCGATTGGGAGGCCATTTTTTATTTGTAAATATGTCTTTGTTTAGTTTTTTTTTAAGGTAATATTTAATAACATAATATCATGTACATATAAAATATTGAATAAAAGAAAAAAAGAAACATAATATCATTACATGATACTCATGTCATGTGGGTACAGAAGTTCAACTCTTCTACAAATGTCAGCCTTTTTCTTAAGTAGTTGGCCACTTAGGTCACCAGCACTCAACACCATATATTGCTGTGCTGACCAAGACATAGACAAAGCAAGAAAAAAAGATCTTCTGTCTCAAATCAATTACCAATTTGTCTGCATAAACTTGTAAATTAATAATGTAAATGAGAGTTATTGATAAAAAACTTTCTTAGATCTTAAAATGTACAGTTTGAAAAAACAATTAATACAACAGGTAAAGGATTCAACGAACATCTCAATGGATGGCATAAAGTAAATTCCTAAATTCCATCAAACAAAATTCCTTAGCAAGGGGGCACTCTTAATAAACATATGTTTACTCTAGGCATGACTGAAAGTCCTACATAGGGCTTGCATGGAGGCAGACGAAACTACCAAACACATTCTACTAGACTGCAAACAGGTAGAAGTATACAGACGTAAGTACCTAGGGTTCCCAAGCACCATACATGAGGCAGTAGGCAATGTGAAAGCGCTGCTGAGCTACGTGGAGGAGCTGGGGTGGTAAGAGTAGCGCTACCCCTTTTTCACGCAAAATAGGCATGATAGCTGTCAAATTGCAGAACCCGTAAACTAAACTAATGCCCCATACTTTCTAGTATGTAATTAATTAATAAAAAAACACACAACAAAAAGCTAAAAAGGTTTCATGTTATCAAGCAGCTGATATTCTCTTTACCTAAATCTTTTTCTTCTTTCCTCTCTACTTTTATCATTCAGATTTAAAAATCCAAATAAAAAGGTTGTAACAAATAACTTTTTTGTACTTTCTAATTTGCAAACAACAATATTGCAAAGCTAATTACCTCAGGCGGTCTACAACGGCTTGTCGCTTAGGTGGCAAGACCATCTCTTCCATTGGCTGCAGCATGTTGGGCGGATGCTGTACAGGCGAGGCGCCGGGCAGCAGGCCGCCCGCGCCAGCGCCTCCCACTAGGTGATCCACGGTGCTAGATGGTTTTCTATTCACCTCTTGCCTTGCATTTTACTAACAAGTCTAATTCAAGTCTCGACACTACAACTGCACTCAACACGGACAGTCTATATGCTGCAACTGCAACACAGCTGTGACAAGATCAACAAGTAACAATCACAGTTTGTCCTGAATCCATTAGATACATTTTTCATGTTCATAACTGCTTATACTAAAGCTTCAGTTTACTAATATCGTTTTGCACTCTCACACGTAAATCACAAGTAATTAACACAGAATCTCCTTATTGTAAGAATTGCTTGTAAATAAATGTTTCGAAAACATTTAGGAAGTCAACTTTAGCAGTTTTTTTATAGTAACGATAATCTTTTTATGCCATTTCAGCCACTGGCCATCACAATAATAAATACGTCGGTATAATTTTATAATCAAAAAATCATTATTTAGCTGCAGTTTATTAATTAATAGTTAAAAACTTTAAAAATAAAGTAGAAAACCAATACAACGAACATCAACTGACTGACTGTGACTGACGCGTTTCGTTTTGTTTTTGTCCAGTGTTGCCAACTCAAATTTTAAAAGAGAGCTAAATCGTATCTGAAAAAAGCTTAAAAAAGAGCTATTTTTTTTCCAAAAAGAAGCTTAAGACCATTCCTATACATTTTGGTTATGAAAACAGAATTATGATACTTATTTTACGCCACTTACTATGATATTAAAAACTATTCACGCAGTGACAAATTTTCCGTACCAAAGCAACGCTGCGAACTTGCCACTGATTGACACTGAATTAGTACTTTCACTCTATATTTAAGGCGGTAACTCTCGGTTTGGCACAAAATTCAATTTTTTCACGTTTTTTAATTATTTTAGCGAAAGTATACATTTTTAATAAAGTTTAAATGAATTCGGTAAAAAACTATCTTCCAAATTGTGATATATCGTTTTTGAAAGACAGAGTTAGCGATTTTGTGTATATTCAAGGAACTTGAGTTTTGGCCTTTTACCCCTTAGACACAAAATCAGTAGGTCTGTCTTCCAAAAACGTTGTATTACAATGTGGGAGATGGTTTTTTACTTACGCGAATTCATTTAAACTTTATTAAAAATGTTTTCGCCAGAATAAATAAAAAACACAAAAAAAATTGAATTTAGACATAGACATAGATTTATTTGCACACACAATACAGACACATAGTACATATTCAGAGATACAAAAAGGTTAGCTAGGTTAAAGTATTTTTATATGTAGATATTGTGGGTGCAAAATGGCTCCGACTCAGCATGTGTTGCAAAAAATGCAACGCTGGTTATTCTGCCAGAACCATGAGAAGCGGTGCGATTAATAAATGTGTAAAAATACTCATACTTATAATAAAATGTGTACTTAATAGATACTTGAAGCGTGACAAGTGTTATAAATAAATATTTATATTTTATATATATATAATTATAAAAATAATACTGATAATACGTGTTTAGGTTAAAAAATATACATGTATAAAAATGAATCGTGGTTCGTTAGTCTTGCTAAAATTTGAGAACGGGAGTCCAGGGAACGTTCCCTGGACTAAAAGTTGAGAAAATACGGAAAAATAAAGTGGAAGTTAATCAAAACAACAATAAAAAAAACATATAAAATTGTAAGGCGCGATACGAAGTTCGCCGGGACAGCTAGTTATAAATAAAAAATATTTATTTTATTATATTTTCCATTTGGGGAAAAGTTTTTTTACAGTAGTAACCCTATTTCCTCCATTTTCGTTCCGAAATTTTATAACGGTTTTTGTCTTTCATTAATTTTACATTTAATTTTAAATTTACTAATTTAGTAGAAACATTTCTGAACATTATTGTAGTAATATTGACCAAGTTGTCAGTCTGGCCGTAGTATTTTGATTGATGATCTAACCTATAAATAAGACAAAAACAAAACGAACCACAGCCACAGACAGAAAGATAAGAAGAGAAGAGAAAAAAAGTTAAAAGGTACTGCTCTTACTGCTTATCAACAAAATACACAGCAAAACGAAGAAAGTCAAAGGAGAAAACAATAGGTAGGTGATCAACTTCCTTCCAAATTCCTTTATTAATTTTGCGGAATGCAAGTGGAATGGGATTGTGAATTTAAACCAAACCTAAAATTAGTTAGTAATATTTTAATTTTAATTAAGTAATTAAAATTAGGACTAATACATATTACCTTCTTTCCAGGTTTTTGTCATCCATCTGCATCCATAATTTTACAATGTCTGCTCTTCGGGTAAAATTTTACACTTCGGCAGTAATTTCAAGGAGGTTAATGCAATACACCAAAAATAATGCAAAGATATTGACTGCTGCAAATAAACATCAGAATGGTGAGTACCAAGGTAGGTTCCCAGTTAATTCTATACTTTACTTTTGTAGCCTTATTATTTTGTAAATGAGGAGAAAATAATTAATTGCAGGTTTTATGCTTAACTATACGATAATAAATTACTTTCCAGGCCAAACACTGCCAATTTCAATTACTCATAGATTATTTAGCACTGCAACAGAACAACAAGCAGATACCAGTAAAACAGTAACAGAAAAGAGAGAATTTCAGGCAGAAACTAGAATGCTGTTAGACATTGTCGCAAGATCCCTGTATTCTGATAAAGAAGTAAGTTATCATTAGCATTATTATACTATGTTTTTTTTGTAGTCTTACAATATTATTTATGAATGTTAGATCCAGACTGGTACCTAGAGACAGAAGAAGCATAAATTAAAATTATCTGTTTGCAATTCATTCTGATTCCTTCATTAGTTTTAAGCAAAAATTGGCTTTGTGCACACACAAACAACCACTGTGCATACATAATAATAAAAAAATATAACTATTTAGATCTCTTTTACATTAAAAAAACTAGATGACCCTACTGCATAACCTATTACTATTTTGTGCATGTTTTATACCTATAAACCTTTCTCTTAAGTCACTATTATACCTATTTAAAAAATCCCTTCCATAGTTTTAAAAATTTAAGCATATATAGCCACAGTCATATGCAGGAAGTGATTTTGTTTTATACTATGTACTAGAGGCTGCCCTGCGGTTTTTCCCGCGCAGATTTCTCATAAACACAAAATTCCCGTTTTTTCCCGTTCCCGTGGGAATTTCGGGAAATCCCTTCTTAGTGCTTACCTACACTCCCTAAGGAACCTACATGCAAAATTTCAGCCCGCTACGCCCAGTAGTTTCGGCTCTGCATTGTCAGTCAGTCAGTCAGTCAGTCAGTCAGTCAGTCAGTCAGTCAGTCAGTCAGTCAGTCAGTCAGTCAGTAACGGAAGAGTTTTATATATATTGATTGTACCAATTTTATTAAACTATATTTTTTAAATGTTTTTACAGGTGTTCATAAGAGAGTTAATTTCCAATGCCAGCGATGCCCTGGAGAAGTTCCGCTACCTGACTGTCAGTGCCACTCCAGAGGCAACACAACTACTGGAGACTGACAGACCTTTGGAGATTAGGCTTAGTACAGACAAACATACCAGAACACTTACATTCCAGGTATGTTAGATGTAAACACTTTAGTATTCACATTAATTAGATATGCTATTGCCTACTCAGAAACTTGTTGAACAGAGAATGTGAAAAGGTATACTTATGTTTGTTTAATATTATTTTATTAGAAAAAATTTACTTACATATGAATTTATGGTAAAGACTAACAAACTCAATTTTATTTAAATAGGACTCTGGTATTGGCATGACTAAGGAAGAGTTAACCTCAAACTTGGGCACAATAGCGCGTTCAGGTTCAAAGACTTTCATAGAAGAAATAAAGTCGAAGGGTGCGGATGAAGCCAGCAACATCATTGGTCAGTTTGGTGTGGGATTTTATTCTGCGTTCATGGTGGCAGATAAGGTCGAAGTGTTTACGAGGAGTAGCAAGGAGGGCTCGCCAGGATACAAGTGGAGTTCTGATGGGTATGCTATTTTATGGCTCCAATGACTTTGCCTTTTTTTGATACTTAAGATAATTTTATTCAAAATTTTGTCTTTTTTAGATCTGGCACCTATGAGATACAGGAAGTGGAAAATGTTCCAATTGGAACAAAAATAATTGTTTATTTGAAGACAGAATGCAGAGAGTTTGCTGACAGTGATACAGTACAAAGTCAGTAGAATAATAAACAATGATATTAATTGTATTTACATAATCTGTAATAAAATTCATATTAATTAAACAATTATTTTTTTTTCAGATATTATCAAGAAGTACAGTAACTTCATAAGCAGTCCGATTTTTTTAAATGATGAACAAGTCAATTCTATTAAGGTAAGTCTGCATGCATAGCTCTATTATTTCACTTATATTTATACTTTACTAGCTGACCCGGCAAACTCCTTATCGCCTTAGATTTTAAGATTAAGTACACTATTATTATTCTTATTATTAGAATCTACTACCTACCCACTAAAAACTTGGCTGTATGGACTTTGTTATTTTGCCAGCCCAGAATGAAATAATATAAAAACAACTTTAAATAAATCAAACTTTTTACCTAAAATGGATGGATCAGTAGGTAATGAAACGTTTTAAATAACTTACCCTCAATTTCTCCATATTTTCTCACCTTTTAAACCTTCCCTGGACTACTAATATTACAAAACCACAATCAGCTAAATCGGACCGGCCGTTCTTGAGTTTTAGCGAGACTAACGATTCATTTAGATATATGTTACGGCTAAAACACGAAGTGCGGCTTGCATTCTACGTTAATTATGAAGTTTTCTTGTTTTTCTTTGTTAAATGTCTTGTATCCAAAATAATTGTAACTTTTAGCACGATATGACGTACAGTCACGGTCTAGGAGGCCGTAACAGATTTGTCTATGGTTTCGTCAGCCCTAGACTGTATTACCAAAGAACAAGAGCTATTTTGCAATACAGAAAAACCGGAAGTGTTACGCCGATCGTGTCCGCCACTGTACATCATACATATTTCTAAAACATTAATTTTAAAGATAAGGTCCCTGGACGAGTACCCGGAACCTTGAACACGAAAGTGGTCCTGCTGTCTGGTTCCAGCCGCTGTGGCTGCTGGAGCCGCGCGAGGTGTCGGCCGAGCAGCACGCGGAGTTCTACCGCTTCGTGAGCGGCTCCTACGACAAGCCGCGCTACACGCTGCATTACAAGGTACTACTGCTTATCGCTTATCGCCCATTCCATTGCATTGCATACCAATCAAATTTTTTGTACCTTACCTTGTGTAGGCCGCATAGAATAACACCATCCCATCTTCTTCTATAGGTGCCGTAAAAGGCGACTAAGGGAATACCGGAAGGGTTGTAATCCTTGAAGTTCCCAGATCGATTGCGATTTGCGATCGCTAACCCGCCTGTTCTGACAAGCGTGTGCGATTAAGACAAACTCCGTCCTTGTGACGATCTGTGAGGGTGACGTATGTCCAGTGTACAGCAGTGGACGTGTATCGGTTGTAGTGATAATGAATTACTTTTGTGTAGTGAAGTGTCTAATGTGTGTACGTAGGCGGAGGCGCCTCTCAGCATCCGCGCCGCGCTGTACGTGCCGGCGGGCAAGCCGGGGCTGTTCGAGCTGAGCCGCGACGCGGACGCCGGCGTCGCTCTCTACTCCCGGAAGATACTCATCAAGAGCAAGGCCGACAATTTACTCCCCAAGTGGCTTAGATTTGTTAAAGGTATTTTCATTTTCAATACATAGTATAAAATGAAGTCGCTTCCCGCGTATGTCCCTATGTATGCTTACTCTTTAAAAGTACGCAACCGATTGTGATGCGTTTTTTTTTAAATAGATAGATTGATTCAAGAGGAAGGTTTATAAGTATAATACATGCACAAAATACTACATACAAATAATAAATAATACATACAAATAATAGGTTAGCGGTACGAAGTTCGCCGGGTCGACTAGTTTACAATATGAAGCTGAAAGCACCGCTATATGGTGTCGGCATATAATAATACCAATACTCAAAGGATCGGTTGCCAGCGTCCTTCGGTAAAAAAATTAAACAGCTATACTGCAATCGCCAACCCGTTATACATATATTTAATGTGACTCTTATGGCCTACACTAGACTAACGCCCCTATTATGTTCTCATCTTGTATTTTTTTAATCCATTTGATTAAAAAAATACAAGATGAGATCGTCAGTTTCTTTTTTACAGACATGATGGACAGCACAGTTTAACAGACTTATTAAAGATTTGAGTAAATGGGAGTTAGGGCAAAAATCTGGGAACAAAGGTAGGCTTGCTTTACAGACGAGAGCACAATAAAACTTTTTCTAATAATTTTTTTTTACATTTTACAGGTGTTGTGGATTCAGAAGACATTCCATTAAATTTGAGCAGAGAACTGCTGCAGAACAGTGCACTGATTGTGTAAGTATTAAGTTTTTTTTTATATACAATTCTAACATTGAATTTAATGTAAATATAACATAGTTTTTTTCCTCAAGGAAACTGAAAACTGTGCTGACAAATCGTTTCCTCAAGTTCATGAGTGAACAAGCCAAGAAGGACCCCGTGAGTTACGACGAGTTCTACAAGGACTACTCCATATTCCTGAAAGAAGGCATTATTACAGGACAGAGCCAAATTGAGAAGGTAGGTTTTCATATTGTAACGCTTCATAAATTATGATTAATTATCTTGCATTATTATAGTTAAAATATAGGGCAAACTGTCCCATTGTTGGCACCCCAACCATTGTTGCCATTTAGAGACTGAATTCCTTGCAATCTACAGAATCTGATACAAAGAGATAAAGATCTGAAACAAAAACATTGTATTTATTATTTTTATTTTTTATTTTTATTCACAATAAATCCACAGCACATTACATTTTATTTTAATTGTAGAGTTATACAATACTGAGGCCAATTACGGATTTTTATTATTTACGATGATCTTTTGTATAAGCAAGCTATCTACATGCAACTCTAAAAACAGACTAAGAACATGCAATTTTACTGCAAAAAAAAAAAAAAAAAGAATTTAAAACTATAACATGCAAGTTAAACCTAACAAAAATGAAATAAAAGCAAAATTATGGTTCTGAATGTGTGTATGTGTGTGTGTGTGTGTGTGTGTGTGTATGTGACCACGAGAATAAAATAATATAAATAAAGTATATAAGTAAAAATGCTTACTTACAAAGAATAAATTGTGCCTGTTTATACATTGGAACAAAGATTTTTTGAGATAAGGTTTTTGAAACATTGCCTAGAAACACAAAATGGATCAATGTCCTTAAACTTTTTATTGTAGAGTGCTGGTAATCGGTGAGCGACTGAGTTTTGGCTGTAGTTAGTACGAGTATGTGGAGTGTGAAAGAGCTGAGTTTGACGGGTTCTGTAGCCGGGCGCGCGCAGCTGCAGCACGGCGGCCACCAGCTCGGGGCAGGCCGCGCCGCTGCACACGTCGTGCAGTAAGGACATGTCCATTACAGTTCGACGGGACTCTAGGCACATTGTTGTATGTTTGTTTTTTTTTTTTTTTGTATAATGTCGATATTCTGCATCTAACTTAATGAACACAGGCTAATAATAAGGGGTTCCAACTCAGAGGGTTCCAAGAATGGGACGTCTTACCCCATAAATAAGATAATGATAAATAACCTAATCTGAACGTGATCATCATCTTAGGAAGAGATCGCGAAGCTGCTGCGCTTCGAGTCGTCGGCGCTGCCGCGCGGCGCGCGCTGCTCCGCGGCCGAGTACGTGGCGCGCCAGCCCGACGACCAGAAGAATATCTACTATTTAGCTGCTCCTAGGTATTTTGCTTTTTCTATACCAATATTATAAAGAGGAAAGATTTGTTTGTTTGTTTGTAACGAATAGGCTCCGGAAATTCTGAACCGATTTGAAAAATTCTTTCACTGATAGGAAGCTACACTATCCCCGAGTGTCATAGGCTATATTAGATTTTCAAATAAATTAGGGATCCTTACCTAAACTCAAATAATGTAACCCAAGGTGCAATATTTTTTCCGTTGTTTACATATTTTGACAGGTGGTTTGTTGTTGTTGTTTGTTTTTTATTCGGCCATTCTGGGCAGTCAAAATAACATAGTCTATAGAGCCAAGTCTTTTGTAGTATCTTATATTCTTTGGCGTAACGAAGTAAGCCGGGAAAGCTCGTATCTAATATAATTAATAAGGTCATAATTTCATTTATTGATAATATGATTAACTAACTTGGCAAACCCATTTGACCGACGAAACCAGTTGATATAGGGACTTATATTTCTTGGAAGGTGTAGAGTGCAATAGAAATACGTACACAAGTTTATTAGTACAATGGTGCACTGCAATGAAATTAACACAAAAAATATTTTAGATTAAACGTGGTGCAGTTGTATAGTTAGTAGTGATATCAGTGTTTACGCTAACAGCCTGACAGTTGTCACGTTAAGAGCCAGTTTATCGCGATGCTAGCGCCATTCTCGAAAAAAAATTATATCCTTTAAACTAAGGCAAATATCAAAAATGTGGCACAGTATGACACTAGATAATCTTGCTTAGTAATTTTTGAGCACAGTAAAGTAGTCCTAACTTAAAAGAACAAAATTATACACAGACTAGAGGCTGCCCCGCGGTATTTCCCGCGCAGATTTCTCATAAACACAAAAATCCCGTTTTTTTCCGTTCCCTTGGGAATTTCGGAAAACCCTTTCTAAGTGCTCACCAACACTCCCTAAAGAACCTACATGCCAATTTCAGCTTTGTACGCCCAGTAGTTTCGGCTCTGCGTTGTCTGTCAGTCAGTCAGTCAGTAACGGAAGAGTTTTATATATATTGATTGTTGCTAAAAGTGGCCACTTTTAGCAACACTTTGTAGCTTTTTTAGGTCTTTAATTTAAATGCTATACAACAGTGCCCTAAAAATACTAGGCTACATTATCTAGTTTCATACTGTGCCACATTCTTGATATTTGCCTTAGTTTAGAAGATATACATTTTATTCTCGAATGGCGCTAGCATCGCGGTAAACTTTAGCAAAGCCAATTCCTGTAGTAATGTAAGAAAGCAGTATTTGTTGTGTGTGGTCCTAAACAAATAAATAAAGAGCGTTGTCAACCGTCAAGCCGCGAGCTGGCCGAGTCGTCCCCGTACTACGAGCCTCTGCGGCGGCGCGGCGCCGAGGTGCTGTTCTGCTACGAGCCGTACGACGAGCTAGTGCTGTTAGAGCTGCGCGCGCTGGGCGGCCGGCCGCTCGTGTCGCTGGAGGCCGACATGACGCGCGAGCCCGCCGACCAGGCCGACACTCTCATTGGTGAGTGGTGGGGAGGCGACTAATTGTCGGTCTTATCTATGGAACAGAACTTTAAACCCTGTATACAAGTTTTATTTGCGTTTGAGAATTGAAAAAAGCGAAACAGGTGCGGCAGCAACACGCCACATTCGCAGGACACAATTTCTGGCGCGCTGTGTCTCGCGCGGCATAATAGTGTCCGCACTCGGCAGGCATGTTCTCTGTTTTTACGCTCCTTTAAGTCCGATTCCGTCCGATGCCAAGCCAAGCCGTCCGTTAGATGAAGACGCAGCCACGGTATAATAAAGAGTACTTCAGCAGCTTAAGCAAACACCCAAAGCACAGGTGTACTTCTTTCGGCTGAGTTGATGATCATGAGATCAGGAGTGAAGCAAATTGAATAAACAAACAAAGGAAAAATAGAAAATCACAATTTTACTATTTATTGATTTAAACTACCTCAGTCAGATAAGATAGAAAAGTAGTAAAGCGTAACCGTTATCTATTTTGCTGAATGAGTGAGACGTTGAAAAACTAGCCATTTATAACTATTAAGATAATGCCTAACGTTTTTAATTTTTAGCTTAATTTCAGTTTTTTGATACTATACTTTAGCTTTTGTTACATTGTCATATATATTCTATATAAATTAAATATCTTTATATAAATTAAATCATATTTATAAGAGTATTCTAAAATCACAACATGTGTCATAACGCGTCATTACCACCCTGCAGGTGGCGACAGCCTGGCAAAGCCGTCCGTGGATGAGCTGGTGTCGTGGCTCAAGTCTCAGCTGACCGGGAAGGTAATTAATTAAATGTTTCTGACATAAATCTCTAACCATAACTAGCAACTTTGCTGGACAAGTAAAAAAAAAACAATAGCACCTCCCTTTAGTGCGTCAAGTGCGTGCCAGATAAGTTTGCGCGACTGGTGGCGCCACCGTATACGGCAGTGGCGGTCTAAGTCGGTTTTTAATTAATTTCGGGTTTTCTGTATTTCAAACTTACTCTTGTTCTTTGGTAATACAGTCTAGGGCGCACGAGACCAGAGACAAATCTGTTACGCCCTTCTAGACCGCCACTACAAATACATAACAGACAACAAAAAGCTAATTAGATAATGTTGTGGATATTTTATTTGTTAATTCTCCTTTAAATTGAGCTTATATCAGATTGTTTGTGTTCCCTTATCTTGACCAATTTTAAAGAGTAAAGAACTGATTGTTTGTTGGCATTGAACAGGCTCCGCGACCACTGATCCGATTTCAAAAATTATTTCACTGTTGGGAAGCTACATTATCTACGGAATATTCTAAAAATGTATAACTCAAGGCGGTACGAAGTGCGCCGGGACAGCTAGTAAATAAGTAAATGTGCAGGTGTTCGAGGTGCGGTGCACAGCGCGGCTGGACGCGCACCCGTGCGTGGTGACCGTGCCGGAGATGGCGGCCGCGCGGCACTTCATCCGCACCAAGGCGCAGGACGTCAGCGAGGAGAACAGGTTCGCGCTGCTCCAGCCGCAGCTGGAGATCAATCCCAAGTTAGTAAACTGTTTATTTTATGATATTGTGTCTCGAGACTTGACGGTTTAGTTTATTTTTGTTGTACATAAGTAAACCCTACCTCCATATTTACAAAAGTTATTCAGCGTTCTTCAAAAATACTGGCATAACGTCGCTTATACTTCAACACCGCGAACCCGCAAAAACCCTCTCTCCTCTACCAATAAAAACACAATGATTATAACCAATAACAGAACAATTTTTTGTCTCTCCTGCATATTAGCTAAAACGCTTATTCGCGGTGTTGAAGTTTATGTGACGATATGTGATTGTTTTGTTAGAACTATAATGCATACTGGAAATTTTGAGTCTTGTCTTTTGTATGGGATAGTTTGGCAGTGGAGACCTAAATTTACATGTTTTGATTTATTCCAGTAAAATATAAGTAATACATAGGATCATTAACGAATACACACAGGAGTATTTTGATCCCGTAAACAGTTTTTTTTTGCCAATCACGCAGTAATAAAATAAAATTTTCACAGGCATCCCATAATAAAGAAGTTGCACAAACTGATGACAAGCGACAAGGAGCTGGCAGGCATGGTGGCGCAGCAGCTGTTCTCCAACGCCATGGTCACGGCCGGGCTCATCATGGACCCCAGGAACCTTATTACTAATATCAACGATCTTCTTGTGAAGGCGCTAGAAAAACATTGAGTTGATTCTAATTCCTAGTTATTTTAATTTAATTTTATGCTAGTTTTATTTTATTAAATGCCTAATGTTAAGTTTTTTTTTTGTTTTTATTTATTAATGTGGTGAATAAAGAATGGGATTACATACAACCTCATCTTCATAGTGGTGGGTGCAGCATTAATTTACATTAATTGATAATTATAGCTGTACTAGTCGACCCGGCGAACTTCGTACCGCCTTCCTACTATTGTGTGCATGAATTATACACATAAACCCTCCTCTTGAATCACTACGTAGCGGCGGTTTCCTTTCTCTGAGCTCTATACTTAAAAAAAAAACTCATCAAAATCCGTTGCATATTTTAAAGATATAAGGCGGTAACTTTCGGTATGGCACGAAATTCAAAATTTTTCGCGTCCTCCAAAAACGTTGTATAACAATGTGGGAGATGGTTTTTTACATACGCAAATTTATTAAAAATTATTACTTTTGCCCGAATAATTAAAAAACGCTAAAAAAATTAATTTCGCGCCATACCGTGAGTTACCATAAGCATACATTGGGACAGACGCGGGAAGCGACCGTGTTTTTAACCCCCGAACGAAAAATTCAGAGAGGGGTGTTATGATTTTAACGTGTGTATCTGTCTGTCTGTCTGTGTATCTGTCTGTGGCATCGTAGAGCCCAAACGGCTGAACCGAATTCGTTTAGTTTTTTTTACCGAGTGTTCTTAGCCATGTCTGATGAAGATCTGATCAGCGGTTTGAAGATGATCAGCTCTTGAATAATGGATGAGAGGATCTAACTAGCTTCCTTATGTCCGATCTATTTGAAATTTTCGTACCATGTTACATCTATGATATTGAAAGTATATGTTAAGGTAACCATGACCTGATCTGCCGTTTGAAGATGATCAGTTTTTGAATAATGTATGAGAGGATCTAACCACCTTCCATTTGTCCTAACAATTAAAAATTTGGTACAGTGTTACTTCAATTATATTGAAAGTATATGTTAAAGTAACCATGATATTTTTAAAATGATTAGCTCTAGTTCTAGTTAAGTTGATGAGGGGTCTGACTGGGTCGGGGGTTTTAAATGTTATATTTGAGTTATATACTATGTATTGGTAAGGCTTCATTTAAGGAGACGCGGCGGGTTGAGCGGGGCGTCGTGCATGCGCCGACGCGGGCATCGCCGCGAGCGCTGCTGCGGGCGCCGACGTGTCTTCTTTTACGATATCGAACATAGGGCTATGTTTTGTTCTTAAAGCGTTGAACTGAACGACGCGTCTCCGTAAACCGTCTCATACATTGCTATACACGTTTGATTTAAAAAGATAAAAAAACGCACCCCGCGCAACGCCCCGCTTGCCCCTAAATGCGGCCTTAGGAATTTATTAAGGGGACCGTATACCCCGAACGCGTCCATACAAAAAGAGAAAACGTTTTCGACGGTAATTATTTTCCGAGCCCCATTAAATTTTAGTATGTTACTGACACTATTAGAAATTAGGTTTGATAACCTGCGCACATAAAGAAAAGATTTAAATATGGCGTCGAGCCGCATGCTATCTCGGTCACACAGTGAAGTACACGCTGCTAAAAAATAATAATTAGGTAATTAACGCAGAACACATTTATTTTATTTTAATTTATTACTTGTATTATGTGGCAATAAAGCATTTTTGAACATACTTAATTTTATCTTTTTTTATTAATGTTTTCAAATCACAACTAATAGAGAAAAAAAGAACAATGTTTTATTTACCCTTGCTTCTAATTTATTTACTTAATTATAATATTACGAGCTGTCCCGGCTTACTTCGTTACGCCATATAGAATATAAGATACTACTAAAGACTTGGCTCAATAGACTATGTTCTTTTGACTGCCCAGAATGGGCGAATAAAAAAACAAACAACAACAACAAACCACCTGTCAAAATATGTAAACAACGGAAAAAATATTGCACCTTGGGTTACATTATTTGAGTTTAAGTAAGGATCCCTAATTTTTTTGAAAATCTAATATAGCCTATGTCACTCGGGGATAGTGTAGCTTCCTACCAGGGAAATAATTTTTTAAATCGGTTCAGTATTTCCGGAGCCTATTCGTTACAAACAAACAAATATTTCCTCTTTTTAATATTGGTAAGTATAGATTTGTAAATACTATTATATTTTTCATTAATAATAATAAAAACAGAATCTATATATATATATACAATCCAAATACCACTGATCTACTCACTCACTCACTCACTCATCATCACCCAGCCGAAACCGCTGAAGATAGAAAGATGAAATTTGAACAGTAGCTTCCTTACGTGACGTAGGCCCACTAAGACGGGATTTCAGGATAACTTAACCGGGACGCCGTATACAGGGTGTAACAGTTTGTATGAAACTCCTAAACTGCTGGGTTTAGAAAGTTGAAATTTAAACTGTATATTGTCATTGCATTACAAACATCATGGTTTTAGTTTTTTTATAGCTTGCTCTTGAGTTCTTAAATATAATGAAATATGATTTTTGCTAAAATCAATATATATAAAACTCTTCCGTTACTGACTGACTGACTGACAGACAACGCAGAGCCGAAACTACTGGGCGTAGCGGGCTGAAATTTTGCATGTAGGTTCCTTAGGGAGTATAGGTGAGCACTAAGAGGGGAATTCCCGAAATTCCCATGGGAAAGGGAAAAAATGTGATTTTTGTGTTTATGAGAAATCTGCGCGAGTGAAACCGCGGGGCAGCCTCTAGTCTAAACTAATTATACACTAGAGACTTGAAATTTTCAAAATAAGGTCCTTTTTATATAGGTACCAACATGAAATATGATATAAAAACTGCGTTAATTAGTCCTGTAAGCCATGATACAGGATGTTAAAGTTTGTATGAAAAACCGAAACCGCTCCTTATTTTGCTTTAAAATTGAAATGGGTTATGTTTCTAGGTTATAAGGGTCGCTAATTACACAAAAAACATCGATTTTGAAATCTAATATGGCGGAAATACATTTGTCTCTTGTATAAAAAATCGATATGGATGGCGTTTTCTAGGTTTTTGGGGGCGATGATTGCGAAATAATTTGTGGGTGTGCTGATTCTGGGTTCTTACGTCTCACAAAGACAGGATATGGGGATAACTTCACTGAGCCGCCGTATACAGTTTTTTTTTATATTTTGCCCCTGAGTTCAGGGTAAAACAGTTTTTTTTTGCTAAAATCTAAAGTAATGAAACTAGAGACTTGAAATTTTCAAAATAAGGTGGAACGATTGACTACCCTCAAACGCATTTAAATTATGCACAGTTTATGTGCGCACGACGCGATGAGGTTTAAAAATTTCAAAATAAGCTCTTCATAATACCTAAACATCAAATATGTATGGCGAACATTAGGTTTCCAAAGCAATATGGTAGTACCTAGGTGTTTTCAAAGTTTTAGCGGGTGCTGATACAGAGTGTAACAGTTCGTATGAAAAAAAAGTGATGTTAGTAAACTGGATAAGGGTCGCGCACAAGAAAGGTAATGGCAACCTGTAGGGGAGGCAAATGTATGTACAGCAATGAATGACAATCAGTTGGGACGACGATGATGATGAATCTGAGTAGACCTAATTAGGGTAAATACAATAGAACTGGGTTAAACTGTACATCTACGACCAGCTTTAAATGTGTTAAGGAGGAGGGGGAGGGGGGGATTACTTTTAAGTTAGAAAAACAACATATTTAATCAAAAAAGACACATTTAGCAAAAGAAACCCAAGCTCCGCTCGCTTCGCTGGGTGCAAAACACAAGACTAACCTAACCTAACCTATAGGTTTTGCCCTAAATTGTTTATTTTTTAACTTACTTTTAACCTTTTCACTAGTAAATTTAAAGAATTAGTTTTTAGATAAATAAAACAACAATATTTTGATGGTTTTACTCATAAATCTCTAAAAAAATATGTGTTTTTTGAATTTTTATACAATTTTCATAAATTAATTTTATGAAAACTAAGACATTCCGAGCTGTAATATTCTACATACGTATTCTGTATACAGTTATCTTTTCATAAAAAAATTGCCAAAGCTTAATTCGTTGGGCGTTAATGTACAGTTTATCCTAGAACTGGATTTTTAGTGAAGCCTCAACACAGAGCGCCTCAGAGATGAAGTATATAGGTTACTTTGTTTATTTTTATAGTTCCATTAGTAATTTACCTTCTCTCTGGTTCCATGATTTTTAGTGAAGCCTGAGGTGAAACCTCAGAGCATCAGAGTCTCGACTAGAGAGTAAAATTTTTCTATGATCAGAGTAAGGAAACCGCCGCTCAGAGCTTAGCCTCAGAGACCTCAGTAAAATTTTTCTATGCCTCAGAGATGAAGCATATAGGTTAGTTTGTTTACAAATGAAAATCGGTAAATTTATGGTAAATTTGTACCCTCCGGGACATCACTTAAACGCGCGCATTTTTTTATCGATCAATCCTGCGTAGCGTTCTTTCTTCTTTGCTTTGTCTATGGATTAATCAAATCAACATTATTTCTTTGCCTCGCTTGGATTTTGTATGTCTGCTTTATGATTTTGGAAATAAATTAATTTTCTATTGTGTTACTTCCTGTATTTATATCCTATGTGGGTGTCCAATCAATAACCAGTAAGTGAGTGTTAACAATTTAATGCTTTTAATACACCTTTGATTAAAAATCGATGAGCGTCTCTCTGCTTTTTTAAAGCGTTCTTACGCACTCTTTACCCTTCTACGATTTTGAACCACTATATTTTCAGCAATGAGTACACACGAAGGTATAGAGATAAATAAAATAGAAAATGACGAGGAGAATAAAACGCCAGACAAGAAGCAAATAGAGGCTGAAGAAAAAGAAGTGATGCTAAAAACCGAACCTGAAAATGTCGAGGCCGTGGCAGAGCAAAAAGTAGCGGAAAATGAGGGTCCGGTGAAAACTGCACTCTCTACCGAGTTCACCGAGCAGGGCCGCGAAGTGAAGCCCAAATTTATTCCGATAGGAGCAATCAAAATGCCTGGTTTTTTTACCAGAAACTCAGATAAAGAAAAGTCTAAGGTAGGTATCTTTAATTATTTCTGCCTGCTATTATTTTTAAAGTTTTTGTGTATATCATACATAGCCTCTATATAGTCCCTCATAAAAAAAATCCTACCTTGTTCATAGAAAAAAGCGTGTAGCTTCACACACAGCCAAAACTGGTGTATGTGCATGCATAACATGTAATACTATTTATTATACTGTGCCTTTGGTATGGTTTATGTAGTTTAGTGTGTAATAAATTCCAAAAACCTGTCTTTGCACCTCTATGCTATGTTACACCAATCAAGAGTTGAACTGATTTATATTTTTTATTCTGTAGGATGATGATGGTGTTGAGAAGGATGGTGAGGAGAAGGAGGAAGGAGCCAAGCCACGTCACCGCCTGCAGTTCCTGCATACATGCCCTTTTACTCAATTTCTGCATCGGCCACAGAATCAGGCTCCCGCTACTGAAAATGGTATTTTTATTTATTACTAAGTAAGAATATTTGACTTTAAACTATCTTTGTTAGCATAAGTATTAAAAAGATTAATAATGAAATACTTTTTTTAGGAGGGGAAAGTTCAGAAGCTGCACCAACAGAGTCAACCAGTAAGAAGATGATGTTTCGTCTTCCAAACATACCCACCATTAAGTACCCTAAACTTTTCCAAAAGAAAACTGAGAAAGATCCTGAGGCAACCCTGGCTTCAATGGAAACTCTGGATGAGAAGGCTGACCCACAGCATGATGGAATGGAGACTGTGAAACTGGATGGAGATGTAAGTAATGACAATGACATTATTATTAAACCCTCTTACCTTTATGACAGGCTGAGTCGGCGTGTTGCTCGTCGCAACTGCAGATTGTGTGTGCCACCTCTTATAGTACCTCATCACCGACCTGTAGCTTTTCGAGGCAGTTTCACATACAGTGCTACCAAATGCTGGAACAACATCCCACCACCTTTCAGAGGGATCACTTATAAAAACACTTTTAGAATTAACTACAAGAAATACTTATTCCATGCAAGACGCACAGTATGTGAAATAAATATATTAATATGTAAGTATTTCCTTCAACCCTAACTGACAACATTTATTCTCATCTACCCACACATTTACACAAAAACAATACAACATTACACCTTACGTATATATAAAACCTGTATTTATAAAACTAACACTTGCTATTTTTGTATATGTATACTCTCTAATAATAAACACTGAAATTTACTCACCCGATATTTTTGTACATATAATAATATATTAACTTTAACACACGCACTCCCATGGTTCTGGCAGAATCATCAGCGTTGCATCAATGCTATTGCATTGCTTGCAACATAAGCTGAGTCGGGGCCATTTTGCGCCTACAACACTTACAATACATTTGTTAATTTTATTATTTGTTTTATTTTTTTGTGTATCTTTACGTAGTTTATAACTTATTATTGTATGTTTTGTGTGCGCAAATAAAGATTTGTCTATGTCTGTCTATGTTATTATAAAAATGCAGCCTTTTTACTATCTTTACTAATATGATATTAGACATTAGGTAAAGTTTATTTTATTTGGTAATATCCAGAAGAACATAACTAATAATTCTTATACACAAATTAGTATAAGAATTATTAGTTATGTTCTTCTGGATAGAAGTGAGGCTAAAGACTCATATTCTGGGTAAGGGTGTAATAACATGCAAGGCCACCATTTTCTATGAAGAAGCTAGACGAGATTAGAGATATATGAAAAATTAAATAGTTCTTATAAAAACCAATATTTACAGGAGGTGGAAGGCAAAGTGGCTACTAAACTTCCAATCAAAGAAAGGATAAGGCAAAAGAAATTCATTATTGGTAAGTTAAATTTTATAAACTAAAAACTTAGTGAAACATCATTGGTTCTTCTACTATTATAAGTACATGTTGTCATTATCTAATCACTAACAATTATTTTCAGATGATCTAGTGGTGTGCGCTGTGGTGATCCTAGTGATCCTAGTGGTGTTACTGGGGATATTGATCGGGGCGCGCGCCGGGCCGCCCGCCGAGCGGCCGCTGCGGCTCGGCCGGTACGTCGCCACCGCCACCAGCTGCGGACCGGTCGAAGGGTGAGTTATACTATCATGCAAACCTGACTACCTTCTATGTATAGGTACTAGCTGACACGGCAGACTGCGTACCTACGTACAGGTCCCGCCACGTAACTTTGGCTCTGAGCAAAATAAGGAGAGGATTACTGCGCATGTGTATAACGAACGAACGAACAGAACGAGCGTAAAATAAGGGGACGAATAGAATAATTGCGTGGACGCAGCACGATTAAAATAGCCAATTGAGCGCAACACGCCCCACACCCCTGTAATTTCCTATGATACCTGATTTTTGAAATCTGCGCATTCAAGGTCAAAGACAAAGTTACATGGTGAGACCTGTACCACCACCACCTTGCAATATTAGGTATGTGCTATTTTTAACCGACTTAAAAAAATGAGTTTATCATTTTGACCTATATGTATGTTTGTATGTTGTCTGACTGCTCTGTAGCTCAGCTGGCAGTGATGTGGAATGAGTATACATTGTGCCCGGGTCGTTTCCCGCGGGGCGAAAATTGTTATGATGAATATCGATGTTTGTTTCTGGTCTAGGTGTAATGTTTGTCTCTGTATAAATGTTTCGGGCACCCTAGATACAGCTTCTTCCTAATTATACGGGCTCTGAGTGTGATGCGTTATAAATGTATGTATGTTGTCCGCGACTATCTCGCGTTTGGCTGTACCGATTTTGATGCGGTTTTCAGAAATGTATTTGTTACATTCAGGTGTAGGTACCTATTTTAACCGACTTCGAATAAGAGGAAGTTCTCCGATTATGTATGTGTCAGTTTGTTGAAGGCTAGTCTATAGTTGCGAATATTCTATAGCCTGTCATTTGAAATAGTGTAGCTTGCCATCAGTGATAGAATTTTTGAAATCAAATCGGTTCAGTATTTCCGGAGCCTATTCGTTACAAACAAATCTTTCCTCTTTATAATATTGGTATAGATGTAAAAGTGCTTGTAGTCATGTTTGTTGTTGGAGATTATCATAATAATTTTTCCTTCGTAGTGAACTAAAAGAGGGAGTCTACAACTTCCTGAACATCCCGTACGCGGCGCCGCCGACGGGCGCGCGGCGCTTCACGCACGCGCAGCCGCTCAACGACCTCGCGCTCTGCTGGAACGGCACGCGCAACGCCACGCTCCCCGCGCCGCCCTGCCTGCAGTTCCTCGAGAACGGCACCGTGGCAGGCCAAGAGGACTGCCTCACGCTGGACGTGGTGACCCCGCACGTGCGCTACGACTCGCCGCTGCCGGTCGTCGTGCTCGTCGGCGCCACCGCCCTCTCCGGCGGCCTCGGCCCGTTGGAGCCTTCGCCCCTCTACTCTCGCACTAAGGAAGTCGTCTTCGTTAAACCCAACTTTAGATTGGGCGTCTTCGGATTTCTTGCTCTCGATATTCTTTCAAATGATAATTATCCTCCTACTTCTGGCAACTACGGGTTGAGTGATTTGATAGTCGCCCTCGAGTGGATTCAAAACAACATCAAGCATTTCGGCGGCGACCCGCGGTCGGTGACGCTGCTGGGGCACCGCGCCGGCGCTACCCTCGTCGCCGCTCTCACCACTGTCAAAAAGGCTCAAAAGCTTTATTCGCGAGTCTGGCTCTCATCACCGTCCGTGATTTTCCCTGGTGATCCTCTAGAAACTACCCAGAAGGAAAACGAGCAGTTCAAGCTTATCAGCAAATGCAGCGACGCGGACTGCCTGAGAAAGATATCTTCGACGGAGATCCTGACCGCGACGCCGGACTACTGGCTCGGCAACAACGCCGCCACGCTGCCGATGCCGGACGAGCTGAAGCACAGCTGGCTCGCGCTGGACGGCGCGCTGCTGCGCGTGCATCCCTACGAGGCGTGGGAGGCGCAGAAGGCGGCCAAGGCGAGCGGCAAGGACAAGGAGTTCAAGCCGATGGTGTTCGGCACGACGCAGCACTCGGGCCATTCGGATCTGCTCCAGAAGACGCATCTCAACTGGACGGCAGAGCTGGTGGAGCGGCTCGTGAACGAGAGCGCGCTCGGCCGCCGCAACCTGACCGGCGCCGTGTTCCAGCACTTCAACAAGAGCTACGCGGGGCTGGCCGAGCTGGTGTCGGCGGTGCGCACGCTGTGCCCGCTCGTGACGCTGGCGCGGCTGCGGCTGGAGGCGCCGCTGTACGTGGCGCGGGGCGGGGGCGGGGGCGGGGGCGCGGCGCTGGCCGGCCCGGACGCCGACGTGCGCGCCATCCTCGGCACCTTCGACTCGGACGTGCCGGAGCAGCGGCGCTACATGTCCGCCGTGCAGCAGCAGTTCTACTACTACGTGTGGCACGGCCGCCTGCCCGCCGCCGACCAGCTGCTGGCGCTGGCGCAGGACGCGCTGCCGCTCGCGCCGCTGCCCGCCTGCGACCTGCTCATCCGAGAGGACATCGTGCCGCGGTACGCACATCTGGACTAGATTCATAAACCACGGTCAACTACTCGTGCTCTCGACCTGGGCCTACTTAAGATTCACGTTACAACGGGCCGCGGGAAGGCCGAGCCCGGGTTCATCCGGACTCTCCATGCCTCCCCACCGACTTTCCCAAGTGTGGATCACTTCATTCATACAAAAAGTATGCTATGGATTTTTAACGTGCTCTGCCGGCGCCAGCCAGGCCCTTTGCAATGTGAATCTTCCTTCTTTAGTAATTTAGTATGCATTGAGATAATACGACAATGATAAGTATACTTAACCTCGTGATCTCGTATGTCAGCTCTCTTTTAAAGTATTATTTTGTATAACGCCATTTTGTTACCGAACAGTTTTGTGAACATTTTTAGCATTATAATTGTAAAGTACAAAAACAAAAAGCATTTAAAAAGTTATTTGATCTCAATGACCAACAATTTCAATAAGACTGCTTAGTATTGTCAAACATTTTGTAATGTCCATAGTCTAGTAAGTGTGAAAATCACTCGCAGTATAGTGAGTCACATTTTAATGAATTGTTTAGTTTTAAGTTTAGATGTAATTTTTCTACAGACTTTTCCAAATTTTAATAATTGTGATGTAAACCAAATGAATTCAGTTTTTATGTTTTAGTTTAAGTTCTAAATCATTTGTGATTTATTAAGTCTCACTCCAAAGAACATTCGTTTTAATTTTTTAATTATAAAAAAATCGATGTTAATAGAAATAGATACAATGGTATGGTTTAGAGAACAGAAACCCCATTAGATAGGAGATAGGTAGTGTTACTGCGATTTATACTTTGGGGGTATTCCAAGCCAGTGATATTTATCTCAATTTAGCGATTAGAAACTTATGTGCCGTTTAAACAACGGGTGCCGTGACCCGCCCTGTCATCACCTGGTACGCCATGAGAGAAAATCCAACTAGCTCGGAAGATTCCCCTGGGGGGTAATTTCGATGGTCTCATTTTGAATTTCGAATGGTCGTGCATTTTGTTTTACCAGGATGGAAAAATTGCTTCTTTGACCTATGTGTCAAAGTAAAAATTTCACTTACACTTACAACAAAATTGACGACATCTGAAAAAACCCCAAAATCGAGACTATCTCTTATGTATTTAGAATTGCCCTCCCGAAAATGTTAGTTTGTACTTTTTTATACTTGAATCTCTATGTCGTACGTAATGTAACGTCTTGCCAAACGCATATTTAGCTTTTGATGTCTTTTCACTTCGCACAGTGTAGTTGCAAACAGCTTGTTTGTAAAGTGTTTTTACATAATTTAAATAAAGTAATTCAAGACTGATATGCTTGTTTTAAATTGTCTACGAGTTCAAAATTAAAATTTAATCTATTTTATTAATAAGTATTTATTACTGCACTGCACACAAAAATAAAACAAGGAAATGACTTCCTTTGGAATGCTATGCAGCGAGCGCACTCAGAGTACCTAAACTGAACAATCGATACAACATGTATAACACTAACAATAATTCTCGAACAGTCACAATAAAAATATAAATGTCTCACAGCTTCCAAGTAATAAATTACATTGTTCATTTCATTTTACAAATAAAAATAATAAATAATTTAAAATATAAAATCAGCTTGATTTTGAGATTTCAGTAACACAGGTGTGTCAAACTAAGTGCCCAAAGCTGCACTAACATAGCTGGCTGTAACACAGGACACAACACACTAAGGGGGATTCAAATGTGGGCTGCCATCCATGCTAAAGATGAGGTCGTGAGGTGGCTCTAATTTGTCTGAGAGAAGCGCATCTTTAAACTTTTTTTTATCAAATAAACTTATCGACATCGTATTCTAAACTTTATTGAAAAGGCAAAAACTGTACCGCCCAGCCAACATTGATTTCATGAAATATGCCACACACAACTAATGTCGATATTGAAAAATTGCTCAGCACTGGGCCTCGTCAAATAAGCCAAGGTTAGTTGATATTATTTGGGAATATTTTTTCTGGGCTAACTTTTATTTTGTTAATAAGTGTAATAGGTATTAGAATTTTGCAAATAGGAAAATCAGCTTTGTTTTAAAGACAGCATTATACCTAACTTGGAGCCCCCATTAGGAACACATTACATATGATTACGCTCCCTCAATGGAGAAATCACAATTTGAGCATTCTCTTTTCCTATCTTGTGATTCTTGCGCATCGCGGAAGGCGACTTGGGCTTGAGGAGCATCTGCTCGTCCTTCTTCATCTTGTCAAGGAGCGAGGAGTGCGTGGCCGCCGCCAGCGCCAGCTCCTCGTTCTCTTGCCGCAGCAGGGACAGCTCCACCACCAGCGATTGTTGGTCTTGAATCTGACGATATAGTAATAATAATAGAATTAACAGGTAAATTAGTAATAATAAACATGCACTAACTAATAAAAATATTTTACGGGTAGCTGACAACATTTTATAAATTTTTCTATAATATTTATATGCACAGTAGGGTCTCGTTAATCCGGAGAGGCAAAAACTATACCCTTGCCGGATTATAGAGTCGTCCGGATTATAGTATGCAATTATATAATGGTAAAATAAAAAATATGTTAGAACCTTGTTCTATAATAAATTTGTTTATTAAAGCTTACAGACAAAAAATATCATTTTCAAAAATACAACCATTTAAGAAAAACAGTAAGTTAGTAATAACTGACTATTCAATGGCTCATGGGTCATCATGGCAGCCCGCGCATACCCCCGCCCGCCGGCCACCGCAGCACATGCCAGCCAATGCCCGGCCGGATTACAGCGGTCACTGAACTAGCGGGAGTCCGGATTAGCGAGGCCCCACAGTTAGTATGTGAATACTGAATACCTGTCACGGTGTCAGCAACCGACTTTTATATGTAGGATTTATTTATCACACTGCTGTGCGAAGGCCTCACCGCTCCCACTTATCCAGTGTCGCCTCTCCGTTCGGGCCGACTACGGAGAAACTGGTCGTGCGACAAGTCTGCGCAGCGAGGCGAGGTGGCGAGTGTACTGACCTGCGCGGCGAGGCGGCGGTTGTCGGCCTCGAGGCGCTCCAGCTCGGCGGCGGCGGCGGCGTCTCTACCTGTCACAATGTGAGGCGAGGTGGCGAGTGTACTGACCTGCGCGGCGAGGCGGCGGTTGTCGGCCTCGAGGCGCTCCAGCTCGGCGGCGGCGGCGGCGTCTCTACCTGTCACAATGTGAGGCGAGGTGGCGAGTGTACTGACCTGCGCGGCGAGGCGGCGGTTGTCGGCCTCGAGGCGCTCCAGCTCGGCGGCGGCGGCGGCGTCTCTACCTGTCACAATGTGAGGCGAGGTGGCGAGTGTACTGACCTGCGCGGCGAGGCGGCGGTTGTCGGCCTCGAGGCGCTCCAGCTCGGCGGCGGCGGCGGCGTCTCTACCTGTCACAATGTGAGGCGAGGTGGCGAGTGTACTGACCTGCGCGGCGAGGCGGCGGTTGTCGGCCTCGAGGCGCTCCAGCTCGGCGGCGGCGGCGGCGTCTCTACCTGTCACAATGTGAGGCGAGGTGGCGAGTGTACTGACCTGCGCGGCGAGGCGGCGGTTGTCGGCCTCGAGGCGCTCCAGCTCGGCGGCGGCGGCGGCGTCTCTACCTGTCACAATGTGAGGCGAGGTGGCGAGTGTACTGACCTGCGCGGCGAGGCGGCGGTTGTCGGCCTCGAGGCGCTCCAGCTCGGCGGCGGCGGCGGCGTCTCTACCTGTCACAATGTGAGGCGAGGTGGCGAGTGTACTGACCTGCGCGGCGAGGCGGCGGTTGTCGGCCTCGAGGCGCTCCAGCTCGGCGGCGGCGGCGGCGTCTCTACCTGTCACAATGTGAGGCGAGGTGGCGAGTGTACTGACCTGCGCGGCGAGGCGGCGGTTGTCGGCCTCGAGGCGCTCCAGCTCGGCGGCGGCGGCGGCCAGCAGCGCGCGCGACTGCGCCGCCGCCGCCGCCGCCGCGCCCGCCGTCTCCGTCGCCAGCGACACTTGCGCTCGCTTTTTTTCCACCTGACAAAGATACATTATTTGCTTGTTAATATGATACAGCCTAAGGATACAGAAGATTACCCAATAGTACTAAACTAGGGTGGAATAAAGTACGATAACATGGCGCCCCCTCCACATTTCTGTTTCAATGAAGATCCTATCCTTCCAAACGCTTAACAAACGCTTTTCCATGAAGGCGTAAGTATGTTTGATTTTCGTCCAAGCACACACAATGCATCACTCTTTTAAAAAAAACTATCTACATACACAAAATATGCACAATCTAGCTAGCCCAAGCTTGCTATATTTACCTACAGCGATAATAGCCGAAAGCCCCATTATTCCCGTAAAGGCTTCATAAGAAAATAAACGTTGTTACTCAAGCGGCCAAACTTGGCCGTTCTCATACGTCGCCAACCACACGTCTTGCAGATTCATACCTAAACTGTGGCGTGAGTCAGGCCTGATGAAACACTATGAGAGCACATAAGGACCCGATACCGCTAGAAAATTAAAACATTTTATTAAAACTGACCTCTTCACGAAGGCTCTTTATCTGCGAGTTGGATTCCTTTTTGAGCAGTTCCACGTCTTCAATGAGCTCGTGTTTGATAGAGCCGAGCTCGCGGTAGGCCTCCTGCTCCACGTGCTGTAAGCTCTCCACCAGCGACACGTTGTGCTCCATGATCCGCGAGTGTTCCGCCGCCAGCGCTGCTTTAGACTTCAGAATGTTCACCAATGCTTCCTTGTACTCGTCGCATTCTATCACCGTGTTTTTCAGCGTGCTCTTGTAAGTTTCCAACTCGTTCACCAACTTTTCATTAGCTTCAGTCAAAGCTAAAGCCTTCACTTCCAAGTGTTCCACCTCGCTGTCGGACTCACGCAACCGTATCGTCAACACTTGCACGATGTCTCGCGTCACAGTGAGAGACATTTCATACTTGTTCTTCTCCTTTACAGCTTTATCAACTTCAACAGTCAATTTGTTGATTTGATTTTCAAAATCTATGAATTTTTTCTTTGATTCATCTTTTAGATTTTCGACTTCTGTAATGAGACTAGACTTTTCAGTGTTTAGAAGTTCATTCTTGTTTCTCAGTGAGTCTATCTCGCGTTGGAGCGCCAGGCTCTGCTCCTCAGCCAGGCTGAGAGAGTACTTCAGTTCATTGCCTTCCTTCTCTAGGAACTGTATTTTCTCATCCTGCAGTGCCCAGTGCTCCTGAAAGCCCCTGAAGCGCTCTTCAAACTGAATCTCGCACAATTTCAGTTTCTCACTTGTAGCCTCATCTATCTGCTCTAGTTTAGCTTTCATTTCAATGTCTTTGGTTTTCATTTGCTGCTGCATCTCAAAGAGTACATCTTCTTTTTCCTTGATATATTGATTCTTTAGGTTTTCTATCTGTTTATTGTATTTGGTTTTAACAGATTCTTGGTCAAGCTTGGATTTGGTGAGTATAGCTTGCTTTTCCTCTTCTAATTTTAGTTTCATTGTTTCTAGTTCTGCCTTATATTCTCTCCTTATGCTTTCGTTGGCCTCTAGTGCTAGGGCATGGTGGCCTTTAACCATTTCAAGCCTCTGTCTGGTTTCCTCCAAGGAGGTCTCAACATTTGTGAGCTTGTCCTGCAGATCTTTACACAAGCTGTCTCTGATGCAGATAAGTTCTTCAAGAGATGACAGTTCCACTTGCTTGCTGCTTAATTCATGCTCCAGTCTGTGGCATTGTTCTTCAAGATTTGAGATCATTAGTTTGAGATCATTTACTACTTTATCATATTCAATACCAAGTTCTCTAGCATTTTGTTCTCCAATATTGATATCAGCTATTTGTTTGGATATGTATTCATAATCGGTATTGCTCTCAGTGGTAATATTAGATTCTTTTTGCAACTTATGAATTTCATTTTTAAGCTCCTCAATTTGTTTTACATACTCGGAAATTGTGTAATCCTTGTTCCTAGAATTAAAAAAAAAATTGTTACAGTTACATAATAAAAGTTGGATACTCTAATAGTAGATCAATCTTGGATACTCAATTAACCCAAAAAGCTAATTATTTTTTACCTGATTTCTGCTTCTTGTGATTTAATGATGTCATTGGCTACTGCCTTGTTACTGCTTGTTAAAGGTGTATTTTTTTTCAAAGATGGTGGCTTCTTTATGCTGCTGGGGCATTTGGTTATGGATGGTAATTTAGCTGGTTTTGGCTGCAATTGTAAAAATAAATGTACTGGTTCTAAAGTTAAAGTCTAGTCATGTAATTAAACAAAGTATAAAAAAATGATTATAAAATAATTTACGCAATGGTAATTAGAGACCAACCGAAGGTTCAGTTTCGGTTTCGGCCAAAAAATTTTGTATGGCCGCAGTTTCGGTTTTGGCTACAAACGGCCATAACCTTTACCCGAGCTGGAGCTCGCATGCCCGTGCTGGAGCTCACTTGCCCGTGCTGGAGCTCGCTTGCCCGTGCTGGAGATCACTTGCCCGAGAACTTATGTTCTGCCCGCTGGCAGAACATAAATATTTTACAATGCCAAGTGAGTTTCGGTTTCGGCCGAAACTGAGGCCAGTGCCAAAGGTTCGGTTAAATAATCATGTTTCGATTGGTCTCTAATGATAATCAACTTTATGTTTTGTAGAAAAGTATAACTACAGTAGGGCCTCGTTAATCTGGACAGGCAAAAATCAGACCCTCTCCCAATTATCAAGGATTCTAAATTATTGAGGCATCTGGATTTCTATAAAATACATTTTTAAAATTAAAGCCTGAAGACCAAAATAATCATTTTCAACATTATAACCATGTTAGAATAAACAAAAATCTGACGACACAATGACTTATGGGTCATCATGGCAGCTTGTAAGCTTGTACTTACACCGGCCTCCCCCGCAGAGCCCTTTGCCTAGCTGGATTACAGCAATCACCAAACAAACGGGAGTCCGGATTGGTGAGCCCCTACTATAATTCATTTACCAAATTGAGTACAGACATGTACACAAATTGCATACATTATTATAAAACCCTAAGCAAACCAGTTAAGGATGAATGGTGGATTATAATCTGTTTGACTAAGGCTGTGTGGGGAATATGCTAAAAAATTACCTAGAGTCCAATTTCTTATACTTACAGTAACAAAAGACTTAACACTGCGAACAGAGCCACACTGCGACTGGGTGTCAGCATTGCTCCTGCCAATGCTAGGTGTTGGAGTCTGTAGCTGTTTTGGCTTTACTGACACAGGACCTATTGTAGCCACCTTTGGAGTAGATTTTGTAATTTCTGATTCAGTGACTTTCTTATCTTTAGTTTCATTTTTGGCTGAAATTAATAAAAAAAACTTAGGAAATCTTTAACTGGTTATGAGGTTCAGGTAGAATCCAGGCCACCCATTCCCATCGTGGTTTCATCAGTAAAATAACTAGAAAAGTAGATTCCTATTTAGAAGTTGAATCTTAAACTTACCATCGCCGAATCTCTTGGCTTTCGCAAACATTTGGTATGTATCTCAATGTGTGTTACTAAATAAAAATAAATTAAACATAAAACAAAACAACTATCTGCGTCTGACGAAGTGGTTGATGCAAAGGAAAGAGAAAATTTCGCGCGAAAATTACAGAAAGAAACACAAACAGGCACACACGAACGGAATAACAAAAAACAAACAAAAGAAGACCGTTGCGGTTGCGCGCGTTTTGAACGGTTTTTTTGAACTTTCAACGTTTCGTTACATGCATGGAACTTGGCCTTTTTTTTTGTTGTTTTTGAATTCGCCCTTTCTGGGCAGGCAAAGGAACTTAGTCCATACAGCCAAGTCTTCAGTAGCTTAATTCTTAGCAATCAAGTCTTCTGTGGGAAACTCCTACACCCAATGACCCCAGGGTTCTGCAGCGGCGCTGCAGGGCAGATCGGGGCCTGTCGGCCCCGCCACGGCGTCTGTGCTCCACCGTGGTGGGACCGCCAGTCGACAGTCGAGCAGGAGCAGGGCTTGTCACTTCCCCCACGGCAGTCACCTTACACCGTGGTGGCAGTTGCAAGTCCCCGCTCCTTCCTCCTCGACCGCCAGGTGCTACAGCCGTTCCACCTTGGCAGCAGCACCCAGCGATCGTGCGTGGCTGAGGCCTGAGAAGGACCCTGCCACCCTCTCCTACGGGGCTTGTGTGGGGCTACGCCACGCCACGGGCTACGGCACGCCCATTGCGGCAGCGACGGCGACATCAAGCCGACCGCAAAGACGGCGACATCAAGCCGACCGCAAAGCGTGGAGAAGTGACAGCCCGGCATCTACCTACTCCCCTGCGTCTTCAGATCAGCCGGGTGGATCTGTGCTCCCAACGGTCGGTGACGTAGTCATCAAGCCGACCGAGGGCAGGCCATAGTCTTTCCACAGCGTGCCTTTAAAACGCCGTGGTGGGAGTCTCAAGCCCCGCTCTCCTCCTCGACTCACACTATTGCTCTCTGATAGGGCAGGCAGAGAGCATGTGGAGCGCCACTCACGCTAGATTATTAGCCACCGGACGATCACAACAAACGAGAAACGAAAAGTGTGATCGTCCGGTGTTGCCCAGGGTGCACCGCGTGGAGGTTCTCTGGCCAGCACCCCCTAACGAGTACCCTGTTGCCCCTGGGGGAGCCGCAGGGTTATGTGGGGTTCGCACCCACTAAAACCCCCACGGTGTCTTTCTCGGCTGATAACAGGAGGGTCGCGGGCGGGTGAGCCTGTGGAATTTTCCACGAGCCACGGTAAACTATTTTATAAAACTGAGAAACAAAAGCCCGACATTTTCCTTACGCTTCGCGCGAAAGTCTTTTTTTTTTAAGCTTGAAAAAATATTACGTTATGGTGCCCACACACCTAACGATCCGTTTGAACCGTGTGTGGGCGTATGCTGAGTCTCAACTTTTTTTGCAGCTATATATGTGTACAAAGTGTACAACATATTGCCAACACCTAAGCGTCGTCCATCGACACTACATAGGTACCGTATGCTCTGCCATTTTTAACCCCGAACGAAAAATTCAGAGAGGGGTGTTATAATTTTAACGTGTTAATGTATCTGTCTGTCTGTCTGTGTATCTGTCTGTGGCATCGTAGAGCCCACACGGCTGAACCGATTTTCGTTTAGTTTTTTCTTGTATCATAGATAATTTCAGGCCGAGTGTTCTTAGCCATGTCTGATGAAGATCTGATCAGCGGTTTGAAGATGATCAGCTCTTGAATAATGGATGAGAGGATCTAACTAGCTTCCTTATGTCCGGTCGATTTGAAATTTGGTACCATGTTACATCTAAGTTATAGAAAGTATTTGGTAAGGTAACCATGACCTGATCTGCCGTTTGAAGATGAGCAGCTCTTGAATAATGGATGAGAGGATCTAACTAGCTTCCTTATGTCCGGTCGATTTGAAATTTGGTACCATGTTACATCTAAGTTATAGAAAGTATTTGGTAAGGTAACCATGACCTGATCTGCCGTGTGAAGATGATCAGCTCTTAAATAATGGATGAGAGGATCTAACTAGCTTCCATAATGTCCGATCGATTTGAAATTTGGTACCATGTTACATCTATGATACAGGAAGCATAATATGTTAAGGTAACCACAGAACAAGGAAGATGCTCTCTAAGGTAACCATACCTACCTAGTAGGGGGTTCCCTATTTCACTCTACAAAAATAAAACATTTTGGTCATGGCTACCATAAAACAGTTGGTCTGTGCATAAAACTTTCGTAGCTCTGTGGTAAATTTTTGGTTATTGGTTAAACCTCAGAATAAAGACAAGCATAGAAACCGGGCTAAAATAAAAAGTTATTTTCATATTGTTACGCTCCTTACTAAACGGCAAAAAGACTATTAGTTAGAGAGAGATAAAATATAAGAATTCTTTGCAAGTTTTCTTCTTGTGGTATCAAAGTGGTTTATTGATGACACTGGTTTATTAGTACCGTACAAAATTAAAAACCAATAGTTTGGTACATATTTGGTGGTTTGTTTATGGTTTGTTTTATTTTGACGTATAATATGACATTGTAAACATCGGTAGCAGCTCCAAAAGTTTTATGATTATTTTTTATGAAAAAGGTGTGATAAATTGGTTTTGTGATTGTGAATGTTTAACTTAATGTATAACAATCTCTTGTGTAGTGACGGGATGTGAATCAAATGCGTCAAGGAATCAAAATCTTGATGTTTCGGTCACCTACCATTCGGTAAATAATTTTGTTTCATTGTAGACTTCTGGGCACTATTTTGACAAAAAAATTATTAAGAACATCAATTTTACACGCTGTTTGTCGAACTCGTACCTAAATTTATTGAATTATTACGGTAAAACACCTTCTGTAAAGGTTATGATAGTGTTGTGCCAAAATATGTTTAGACAAAAGTTATCGAACCTAAATCATACGTTCTAACTTAAGGACAAATAAAAATCAGACATAATAATATGCTAATTGTTGTATTTTTTTCAGTTTTCAAGTAAATTATATAATAAAAACAAAATGACTGGATGCTATAAAGAGACAAGATTTTAAACATTCACAACATACTGTTTTATCAACAAAGAAGATTTAAGATGGTGAAGATTATAACCTGAAACTGTAACAACAGTTTTGCTGCTGCAATTTGAATAAGTTGGTTGGTGGTAATCATAAAATATTGCCCTTTCAATTGCTTATTTTATATCAAATTAATTAAATGTTATTCGTTATCAACTTAATGTTAAAGGAAATAGGACAGCGACATTCAGTGGACAATTCATATTTCATATCTAAGAAAGAAATGCAACCAGAAAATACCATCATCTCAGCTAAAAACGTCTACTGCTGGATATAGGCCTTAAAGAAAATATCGTGACATACAATTTGCCCATTCTGGATAAAACAGGTTTAAGTTTATCTATGTTTTTTTTCTGCAGATCCTCATAATTGTATATGAAAATTTCAAGTTTAAGTTGCGGGATGTCATCGTTTAAGTTAATATTCTCTAAGATACCTGTTTTCTAAAATAAAATACGAAGGCTTTAATTAATATATATTTGAATAAATTATTATTATTATTGTCTTGAATATAATATTTAAGAACATTTTTCTTGCTTTCTTACAGGCCTCACAAAATACTTTGATAAAAAAAGCTACAGAATATATGAACCGTAAATTTGGGTAAACCAATGCTGTAAACTGTAAACAAATAAAATTCCATGAAAATTTTACTTTGTGATAAAAACAAAAGCGCCATTGTTGCTGCAGGATATCACTTACGTATGTATAAATTGTTTACACCCAGGTTTTATAATACTTACTCTCTTTTATAAGTTTTAATTAAAACATATTATATTTTTAGGTCTCAAAAAAAAAACCACAAGCAGGGTTTTTTCACATACAAACAAAGTGATGATCAAGATCAACCCAGGCAAAAACAAACATTTGAGGTGCAGAGTGCAGAGCAAGATTATTGAAAATGAGTGTGTAAAGAAAGAAGCGCATAATTCATACATTATGAAATTTCCAAAAATAGATTTGTTTTACTTGTTTTATATAAGTCACCGGAAAATAACAAGAACCGTAAATTTATAAATTTACTAGGAAATTTATAAACTTTTGTAGGATTCTAAACGAGTGATAAATTGTATTATTTTACGCCTACATTTTCGTAAATTGATAAACTTACTAAACTCACTCGTAAAATAATAAGTAACCAATAACCAAACGCCATGTATAATGAATTGAAATTTAACACAGAGCTACGAAAGTTATAGCCATGACCTGATGTTTTATTTTGGTAGAGTGAAATAGGGAATTTTGACCCCCTACTAGGTAGGTAGGTACGTAGGTACCTAAAATACAAGGTTACTTTTTGATAAAATATGCTATTATCCCATAATAGCATATTATATCTGTCACCGTTATAGTGCGAAATACGTTAATGTGCTCTTTACCGGGCAATGTGCACTTTAACTGTTTAGGTCAGTTAATGTGCGAAATTTTATGTGAAATATGGGGTATCCACACTTTACCTAGTTAATGTGCGTATTACCGGATGTCTCGCCGTTAAAGTGCGGAAAACAGAAAGCTCCGACCGAAAAGTCAAATCTAGGGCAAAATTGTAGGTTAGGTTAGGTTTGGCTTGTGATCTTTAACCAGCGTAGCGAGCGAAGCGAGCGGAGCTTGGGTTACCTGTGTTAAACTGAAATCTAAGGCAACAATTTTTCGAACTTAACTTAGTCGTTAACTCTGTAGATTACCTAGGGATTTTGCAGATTACCTAGTTAATGTTGAGAACAACATTTTATTTCGAATTTTAACGGATTAAGCCAGTTAGTGCACTTTTACTGAATTTCGCACATTAGCGGTCACATATTAACCTATAAACCTACTTAGTTTTTTGTACCAGTAAAAATACTTTTAGTGTGATCGAATTTTTTGGCAAGTCTGATTGTACGTAAGTCTATGGACGCAAGCATTTTCACTGTCAACATCGACCAATCAGAGAACAGTGTGTTATTTTCCGTATTTCAAAAAGCGTAAAATTAAAAGCTCTTCTGTGATTGGTCGATCCGTTTAGAATCTTACGGATTGATATCCGTTAGTTTATAAATTTACTACCACGCGTCGAAAATTTATAAATTTGCGAAAAAGTGGGCGTAAAATAATTCAATTTATCTCTCCTTTAGAATCCTACGAAAGTTTATAAATTTCCTAGGAAATTTATAAACTTGCGAATCTTATTATTTTCCGGTGACATATATACATATTATTATAGGCACACATCTTTTAGTTTTAATTATTTTAGAGCTGTGCTAATAATATCTGATGTGACAGAGTTTTTTATGAACGGAAAATCTTTAGAAATAGGTAAGTATTATTATATTTTTATCAAGACACCCGTTTTAATCATTAAAATAACTTATTGTGTGCAGTAGGTTTCCTGGAAGAAATCGCTTTAATCGATAAGGCACAATTGCCCTTATTCTTTTTCTGTTAAAAATGTTATACGGTTTGTTACATTTTGTATTTTTATTTGCATTTTTATAGCAATAAAGCGTTTTTATCTTTGTCTTTGTTTTCTTGTTATTATAATACCATACAATTACTCCTGAATTAGTTATGATAAGTTCCATAATAAAGAACCATGTCTTGTATAAAAGTATAGACAACTTGATTTAGGACAAGTTATTTTTGCCATCACTAGCTTTTTAGAAAATTAAAAATAAAAAGTCGAACCCAGGTACGGGCAAGGTGCGGAAGAGTCATACGACCCAGTGGAGAAAGTATATTGGTCTCTTTTTAACATATTCAATGGTTGCACTTGAGTAAGTAGCGTAACACAATGATGTGACTTTTTATTTTAGGACTCCTTCTATGCTTGTCTTTATTCTGAGGGTTAAACTTAATAAAATATGAGTCTACTAGTATCAAAAACCGCAATGTCCATAAAATAGGTAAAATGACTTCTCTATGGTTTTTCAAAATAAAATAAAAATGAAACCGTTTCATATCATTCAAATGTACCTAAAACCGCAAAGTCTTATAGAAACAACAGTTAAAATCTTTTCTATTCAACAAAGTCAGCATTGTCCATCGCTGTTTGTTTCAAGATGCGCAAAGTCCGCCACAGCCAATCATGTTGCGACGTGCACTATGGCGGATTGTACATACGTTGTTGTGATAAAATTGCTTGCAGTTTTTAACAATTTTAAAGTGGTAAAAGTTAAAATTCGCGCTTAAAGTTCGAAAATTTTGATTAATGAAGTATTACCCCGAATTTGTAGATAATAAGCATGCGCGAAAACGGATTAGAAATCCTGCTAATTGGAAGAAAAATCGCGTCAAAGAACAACGGTAAGTTCCAGTGGATAGAAAAGTTTTGATACTTTTTATTTCTGTAGTATGATAAAATTATTATGAAGACCAAGAGGCCCCTGACGAACCAATATGTAAAAAGCAAGAAAAATCAAAACTATTAGTGATTTGATTTTCTTAATACAAATATCTAATTTTTACTTATAAATATAGAACTTTGTACGATTAAAATAATTAATATTGTAATAAAAATTAAAATATATAGAAATCTGGGCTTGATATTATCCAGGTTTATTGTTTTACGCGCAGATTTAGGAAAGTAGGCAGTTAATCAGTAGGTAACTGTTATTGGTAACTAAAAGTATCGATATTGGTTAGTCCAACTATTATGCAAACGCTTTGCTTCAAAACCAACAAAGTTTCTGTTCTTCTGCATCCAAAACCACAAAGTCCATCTGAGGGTTTCAAATTCAGTAATGTCCATTATGTTTTTCCGCTTTTACTTAAGTATACAATTTTTTGTTCGAATATACATATTTTAACAACGTATTTAGTTTAGCTACAGAAATCCTAATTGATTTCGCATTAAATCATTACCACAATGTACTTCTGCTACGCACAATAAGAAATTTAGGGATATCTCGAAAGTAGTAAACATGGACAATGCGGGTATTGAAACTAGTACACTCATATTACGAGTGAGTTTAGTAAGTTTATCAATTTACGAAAATGTAGGCGTAAAATAATACAATTTATCTCTCGTTTAGAATCCTACGAAAGTTTATAAATTTCCTAGAAAATGTATAAATTTACGGTTCTTGTTATTTTCCGGTGACATATATATTATATAGGTACTCTCTGCATGCCACTACAGAATGATATGGTACATAGTAGTTAAAATCAAACTGTGATGGGCAGAGCCTAGACCAAATGAATGAGCAACAAAAAATGTCCCATACTCAGCTACAGGTAATAATAATTCGAAATTTGCTAATTTTATTATCAAAACAAATGTAAAAGAGCATCATTCTATGGGTCTTATAGTATAAATAAAACAAGATTTTTGACAAAAGTCATATAATGATTCCAAATCCACTTTCACTTTACATAGAAGGGGGTGGAGGTGGCACCGGAAGCAAAGGAGGAGGAGGTGGCACACCCATGAGCGGGGTCCCTGGTGGTGGCGGCATGCGCATTCCATGGTGTTCCCACATCTTAGGTGGTGGAGGCATTCGCAAAGGTTCCATCTTGAATGCAAACTGCAGGAAAAATTGCTTTGTATCCTTATTCCAGTGAGTCCAAAACTTGGCATCATGCTTCTCAACCTCCCTGCTTGGCACTTTGAATGCAATAGTCTCATAAGGCTCTGCAGCAAATAGGAGGTACTGCCACCTGCGGTCTGGTGGCTCAATTTTTTGCTCATAGGCAGACATAAACCTATGTCTTGGCTGGACACCTTCAGCTATTTCTGTAAAAAATATGTGGATAAAGCGCACACTGTAAGATTATTTTCAAGTCCAAAAAAAAAGAAATGTTGTGTACCTGGATAATCAACTTGAAACAATAAACTTTGCTGCCCTGAGTCAGGATCTTTCTGCTTTGTAACTCTGTAACCTGGTCTTCCAATTTTAACAAACTTTTTAGGCTCAATCCTTGGCTTTTCTGGTGCCAATTGTTGGGGAGCTTCCTTAGCTTCCTTGGCAGCACGCCTGGCCAAGTTGGCCTGATGCTTCTTGCCTTGGGTGTGAGCCAAGTAGCTACCTTCGTTGTTGTGGAGAGTTAGGCACAACTTGCATTCATAGGAGCCTGAAATTAGAACATGTACACATACACAAAGTGAGGTTATGTTAATGGAATTATATTTTTTCCATAGCGGTAAACAGTATTTTAACTATGCAAACGTACCTAAATGGTTTTTCATGAAATATGGATCCTTGTTTAGATCAATAGTTTCAAGTGCAAGCTGGCGAAGTCTTTCACGACGGTCCCTGTTGCTTTCGGACCATGACGCTACTCCACCACCGCCAGTTTTACCACCAGGACGATTTTGGAAATCCATTTTGTGGATTAGTTAAATGGAAACCAGATGTTAGTTGCAACAGCGAATCACAACTAGTTAATTAGCTTTAAAATAATTAGTGATGAGTTACTCCCTCGTGAGGGCCTCGTTTGAGGGGGCTCGTTACAGTGAGGTGAGTGAGTACCTCGTATAAAACTCGTGAGGGGGCTCGTGAGGAGTGAGGCGTCGTGAGGAGTGAGGCGTCGTGAGGAGTGAGGAGGCGTGAGTAATGAGGAGTGAGGCGTCTTGAGGCGTGAGGCGTGAGGATTGTGTTTCAACGACAAGTAAACGAAACGAAGTACGAACCTCAATAAATGAGGACTAGGCGAGGTGAGTGAGGGAGGTATAGCCTTGTTCAAGAGTTAGTTATTATTATTATTGGAAAAAGGGTTATTATTATTTATCAAACAGAAAAATGTAAATGTTTTAGAAATTTACTATTAAGATAGAATAATAAATAGGTAGGTACAGTGGCGGACACGATCGGCGTAACACTTCCGGTTTTTCTGTATTGCAAAATAGCTCTTGTTATTTGGTAATACAGTCTAGGGCTGACGAAACCATAGACTAATCTGTTACGGCCTCCTAGTCCGTAACTGTACGATACCGAGTCATTTAGTATTTAGATTTAGATTTAGTTATTATAAAAAATAAAACTATAGTGTCCTTTTATTATTTATATTTCTTCTTATTATTTAGCTTACCTACATGTATGCCTGCGAGAATAGTATCATGATGATTTTTTGTCGGTAAGAATATAGCCAGCCTTCGAGAACACCCCACAGGACAGGCAGAGTGCTACTCAGCCCATGAATTTTATTTTATTTTAATTTCAATTATTTATTGGATAGCTTAGGTATTGCATTGCATGGTGTTGTAATTTTCAATCACAATTTAAACTAAATACTTACCGTCTTATTCATAAAGATACAGTAGATTTTAAGTAGCGTTACTGGAGGTCTACTTCTCTGGTTTGTTGTATGGTAAATACGTGACATCCAGTCTAAATTGACATACGTCAAAAAAATAAAATGCTGTTTAACTTTTTATGAATAAGAGGGTTACTTTTTAAAAATTATTCTATATTCTTTTTTAACTAATCCTTTACAAATATCTAAATCTACCTGCAATATATCAATTTGTAAGTTATAATTTAAGTCTGTAAACTATATTTTATAGTAAATCATTATTATTATAATTATTATATTGCATTTATATACTTGTAAATGTCTATAGAAAGCAAAAATAAATCTTATGTAAATAACTTCTAAGATTAGTTCCGCTGCGGGTAGGTTTGGGCCTGTTTTTGGGTTAAAATGCCTCGCCTCAAATGAGGGGTCCTCGTGAGGACCTCATTTAGCCAAATGAGGTCCTCACGAGTCCTCAATTTAAATTACTGAGTAACCCATCACTAAAAATAATCCTACGAAAAAAATGCATTCCACAGACCAACTAGAATGCATCCCTACTCAGAGAGAAGGTAATGGCCAACCACAGACCAACTAGATACTACGTACGTACGGACGTACTACCTACGGACTCCAAGTCCAATGAGGGGTTTTCGTTTTTGACAGTTTTAATGGTTCTGGGAGAATGCTAAAAGATGGCACTGTATAGCCAATGTATGTAGGTGTAAAAAGTAAAAAAAGTAAAAAATGATTTATTCAATACAGGATACAAGATATCGCTTATTGAAAGTCAATTAGACTAATCTAATTAATATTGATACCTTATTTCGTAAAGTATGCTATACTGATAGAGGCGAGGTAGTTCAGGGTGCCCACTAATTGGCTCAGGCAAACAAATGTTTGCCTTGCCTTACGACAATGGTCGCCTGGAGACGCCCCCAAACGAGCCCTCCTCAGTCAAATGATTCTACTCCCTTTCGCAATTATTTTACAGCGTAGAGAAGAAAGGGGTAACAAACTCTACTTTACAATTTTTTTTTTTTTTTTAAATGTAATGGGTGTAATGTCAACGTCAAATCTGATTGACCTGACTGATTGAATTCGTATAGAATTTAACATTTAACCTATTTGCTAGTGCCATCTTAAGGCAGTATATGTAACTAAAAGTGACAGTTCGAAAACCGCTCATTAAACCATACAACTTGCACTGCACCACAGACTAACTAGCACTGCACAGACCTTTTTTTGTGTTGTTGTTTTTAAATTCGCCCATCCTGTTGTGGGCAGGCAAAGGAACTTAGTCCATAAAGCCAAGTCTTCGGTAGTTTAATACTCTGTTTTCCTTAATCTAGGTTCCTAACCTAACCAAACCCACTGAAATGCAATGGTGGTCTCACATTTCAATGTTCACACGTCCACAAGGACTTCTTCTTGGGACATCGATCAGAATTGTTCGGTAGCGCTTCCTTTATTTCTCACTTCACTAGGCAGTTCAAAAAATAAAGGGTACATTATTACACTAATTCCACCGCATTGGCACAGTAATAGCCACGGAAAACTAATTTAGAAAATTGAGAAACAAAAGCCTGACATTTTCCTCTCGCTTCGCGCCAAAAAGACTTTTTTAATTGATTTAACGTATATGGGATCATGCCCTTTTAAGAGGCTATTACACCTTTCCTGATTCAGTCTCTGAATCAGGAAAGGGGAAGAAAACTGGCAATTTATCCCGCTAGTGTCTTTTGTACGGTCGACCCATAACAAACAAAGTTTTGTATGTGATTTGTATTGGTAGTCTAATTATTTATCAAAAGAACTCACTATGTAGCTGTTGGGTGTAGGTAAAATGAAAATCACCGGTGAGTCAGTCGATTCCAGAGACTTGTATAACGCTCGCTATAAAACGTTCGAATGAATGAACTAGACGACTGATTCTGTCTGGCTCACTGTTTAGCGTTTCCCCACCACTTCACTGTCGGTATCGCAATCCATAGACAAAGTAGAACGCTGCGCTTATCGCAATCTCGCACCACAGATTACATTATATTATTATATTACACATTAGGGTAGAAACCGGTAAATGTAATGTAACTAGTCGACCCGGCGAACTTCGTACCGCCTAACCTATTACTATCTTGTGCATCTATTATACTTATAAACCTTCGTCTTGAATCACTCTATTTATTAAAAAAGACCGCATCAAAATCCGTTGCAAAGTTTCAAAGATATAAGCATACATAGGGACAGACGCGGGAAGCAACTTTGTTTTATACTTACTATGTATTGATTATGTCGATCGATCATCATATCTATCTACGCAAGCAAGCCAAACTAAAGCAAAAAAGCAGTTACAAAAAGTAACGTTACGCCTAAGTATGATAGTATACTGTTTTCTTTTAGTGCTTCGAACTGTTAATATCCTTAATCTTACTTACCCGATCATATTTATCACAGACAGACAGTACTCTCAAATCTAACGGGTTCTCTACCTGAAAATAAAACCAATAGTTTAATTTATTAGGTAGCTGCTGCTGTGTAGTTTCTGGTGCCTTTTCATGCACGTGTATAAACAGAGTAAATTCAAAGTAATGCATCGACATTGATAAATCGTTATTGTTATTTTTAGGTTGGTGTGGTAATGCTTTAGTCACATCGCTAAAGTTTTGAAAAGTTACTGTCAGTCACTAGAATTTTCCGGTTTCTTTCTTTTCTGTCAAAATAATCAGAAGGTAGAGGTTTTGAAATAAATCATAAAATATCAAATGAATCCTTTAATTTGTGTGTGATTATAACAGTGCGTTTTAACAAGAATTATACTATGTTCTCGTCTTAAAAAAATATTTGTAGTTTTGTGCTAGAAAAACATTATTTTGGGTAACCTAACCTAGTGTACCACAGGAATCTTGTTTTTCAGGTAGGTAGCGGCTCAAGATGTTGATGCCAAAGCAGAACCGTGTCTCTATCTATGAATACCTCTTCAAGGAGGGAGTCATGGTAGCCAAGAAAGACTATCATGCCCCCAAACATCCTGATTTGGAGAAGATACCCAACCTCCAAGTTATCAAAGCAATGCAGTCTCTAAAATCTAGAGGTTATGTCAAGGAACAATTTGCGTGGAGGCACTTTTACTGGTAAGTTTATGTAGAAACCATAATTTTGATTGCTATGTTGGTTGGAAAATTTGTTTGTTTACTTACACTGAGAGATATCAAATGTTAACATTGCAAATTTATGTTTTGTTGTTCAATCAATAGGTTAAATTTTATAAATTATACATGCATAAAATAGTAATAGGTTAGGTGGTACGAAGTTCGCTGGGTCGGCTAGTAATTTATAAAATAAAATCATAGCAATGGAAAATAGTGGTCTGTAAAATAAAAAAAATGAATCCATAAACTAAATACCTAGTTAACATAAAAAAAATATGCATTGGTTTTCTCACAATTTTATGTAGGGTAAGCAGTACTAATGTTGGCCGCCCTCCAATGATTGGCCCCTTCAATGAAAAATCTATTTATTAAGAGTTGTATTTATATACCAGAAATGAAAAAATATTTATATTTTTCTTTATTTAAAACACTCTACAACGAAATTAATAGTTTTTAAATGCAACAGCTAGCAATTGATTAAAAAAATACTTTGTGTTGGACTACAACAGAGGGTGTGTTTTCTTATGAAAATCGTAAGAAGTACGTAACTTTTAGAATGGTTTTACTCGTTTTCTTCTTGTTTAAATTGCAATATATGTTTCCATATATGTTTATTACACTTCAATTCAGGTTTATTTACGGTAATTCGTGAAAAACACTAAAGATTAACCTCAAAAATAGGTAGGCCAACATTAGTACCTGTGGTAAGTATGAAGTATCAGTTGATTGGCATCGATGCCAATCATTGTATTTTTTGCTTTTTAATATTATTTATATTTAAATATTAAATCAAATCTTATCAACAATTGCGTTTAAAATGCTAAATCTTTTTATTTAATAAAATCAGAGGAACTAGATTTTGGCAGGGCCAATCATTGTACTTTTGTGTGATTGGCCATGCCAATCATTATACTTTTCCCTATGCCAATCATTGTACTAAATTTGTAGTTAAATAATTCACCAATTTGATTATGTTCTTTTTATTTTATCTTGTTTATTTAGTACTAGTCGACCCGGCGAACTTCGTACCGCCTAACCTATTACTGTTTGGTGCATGTATTATACTTATAAACCTTCCTCTTGAATAACTCTATTTAATAAAACAAACCGCATCAAAATCCGTTGCCTAGTTTTAAAGATTTAAGCATACATAGGGACAGACGCGGAAAGCGACTTCATTTTATACTATGTATTGATTCTTATTTCCGAGAGATAATAGTGCGATTTTAGGTATATGAAGGGTACCTTTCATTTTTGAGCTCAAAAAAATATTGTCTGGGCATCATTATTGAATAATTTAATGGAGCAGTCTAGTCATTGGCCTAGGAAAGTATAAAGATTGGCCATGCCAATGCCCAAAAAGTACAATGATTGTCATGCCAATCATTGTACTAGGGTATGCCAATTTTTGTACATACCCTGCCAATGACTGTACTTTTCGCTACATTTTTATATTTTTATTGATAAAGTTGTTTATAAGCTAGCAAATAACGATTCCTGTGGTTTAATCTTATTCTCAGATAAATGAGCTACCATCCTACATTAACAGTTTTTCAATTTTGAACCTTATTTGGCACATAGAAATGTTCAAAGTCAAAACTTTTCTTAAGGGGCCAATCATTGTACTGCTTACCCTACATTGTTTTACATCACAAATTCAATACTTAAACTAGCTTATTTGGTCCAGCCTTTCTAAAGCTTTGGCAACTCATTCATCTCCACATCAGCCTTTCAATTTTAGGAGATGGTAATGTAAAATGTTGTTGTGAAAGCACCTCCTCTATGTTTATCTATAAAATCTTTGTATACATCATTATCTACTTCCATATACAGGGTTACTGGTTAAGTAGTGCAAGATCTGTTAAGGGTGTGTAGTATCCATATTTTTCACTGATTTGACTATTAGACACCCTGTCCCAAACCCAACTGTTTTTGAGATATGTTTTTTTTAAAACACCGTTTTTTTTGTTGCTATAGGATATCAAATTTCGGAATTAGTGCATCTTATGATTTTTATTATTGATTAATTTCATGCAGGATAAGATGTTCTTAGACTGCAATAGCCAAAATGGTGCCTTATTTCACTAGATAGGTCGCACTAGACAACTGTAACTTAGAAAACTTAAATAATTTTTCAGAAGGTAATTTTTCTTTGTGAAATATCTTATAAAAAAAATTATGACACTTGGGCTGCAAGGTTTAAACCTTAAAATCCTAGTGTTAACACTAGGATTTTTTTTTAATTAAAGAAAAACTTAGTTTAACCATATTTTTGATTTTGGCCATGTTTTAGAAGATATCAATTTTTTATCAAAGAGGTGCTAGTTTTGCATCGTTACAAAAAAAATGAAACCAAAACATAAAAATACACTAAGATTAAAATTTCATGTCATCCATTATGATTATAATTCTATCAATACTGGCCTGATCCCAAGGGCTACTACCCTACCCACCTAACATTATATAAAAATCGAAAATATTATTTCAGGTACCTCACAAACGAGGGTATTGAGTACCTGCGCATATTCCTGCACCTGCCTCCCGAAATCGTACCCGCGACCCTGAAGCGGTCGACCCGCACGGAGACGGTCCGGCGCGGCGCCGTGGGCCGCAGCGACGCGCCCGCCGGCCGCGCGCCTGAGGACCGCAACGCGTACCGACGCGCGCCCCAGGCGCCCGCTTCACACGACAAGAAGGCCGACGTCGGACCTGGCTCGGCTGATGTTGAATTCGTGAGTATTTTCTAATATACTTACTAAGTCCACTCACATAAACTGTCATATTTTAAGCACTGGGTTGATTTCATTTGTGTTATTTTGTACTTAAAAATATCTAGTACTAGTCGACCCGACGAACTTCGTACCGCCTAACCTATTACTATGTTGCTCATGTATTATGCATTAACTTGCGGCAAGGCTCAGTTCGGCTGCGTACGCAATCTGGAAAATCAGAAAATTAACTGATGTTTCTACCGCGAGACTTGTGTATTTCAGTTACTTTCATAGCTTAATGACCTATGGCTTGCTTCTATGGGGAAGAGCTGCAGATATTAACGTCATTTTTATACTACAAAAACGCGCAATTAGAAACATTTATCAGCTTAAAGCTCGCGAGTCCCTCAGACAAAAATTCAAAGAAATTGATATTTTGACGCTTCCGTCCCAGTACGTCTTTGAAATTATTATGTATACTCGTAAAAACTTACATATGTTTGATAAAAAATGTGATAAAATTAAAGACCTTAGAACGCGTAGCAAAAACAAACTAAGTATTCCACAGAACAGACTAAAACGGACAAACAAATGCTTTATAGGAAACGAAGTAAGATTTTATAACAAGATCCCAGAAGAGATTTTGATCCTGAATGATAATGAGTTTAAAACTCGTATCAAAAAAGGTTTGATTAAGAAAGCTTATTACAATGTTGATGATTATGAAAACGACAAAGACGCATGGAAGTAGTCTAGCTCTGCACGATATTTTCATTATTTCATGTATGTACTTTAAATCTTATTAATTTATGTTCTTTGTATTGTAAATTGAATTGTAATGTCACATATATAAGAACAAAAAAAAAAAAGAGAGAAATTGTAAAGTAGAGTTTATTACCCCTTTCTTCTCTACGCTGTAAAATCATTGCGAAAGGGAGTAGAATCATTTGACAGAGGAAGGCTCGTTTGGGGGCGTCTCCAGGCGACCATTGTCGTAAGGCAAGGCAAACATTGTTTGCCTGAGCCAATTAGTGGGCACCCTGAACTACCTCGCCTCTATCAGTATAGGATACTTTACGAAATAAGGTATCAATATTAATTAGATTAGTCTAATTGACTTTCAATAAGCGATATCTTGTATCCTGTATTGAATAAATCATTTTTTACTTTACTTTACTTTTACTTCCTCTTGCATCACTCTATCTATTAAAAAACCGCATCAAAATCCTTTGCAGTTTTAAAGAATTAAGCATAGGTACATAGGGTCAGACAGACACAGGAAGTGTATTTATTTTATACTAGTCGACCCGGTGTACTTTGTACTGCCTAACCTATTACTATTTTGTGCATGTATTATCTATACACATTTATTATATTTAAACATTCCTCTTGAATCACTATCTATTAAAAAATATCGCATCCAAATCCATTGCATAGTTTTAAAGATTTAAGCATACATAGGGAGAGACGCAGGAAGTGACTTTATTTTATACTTATCTAGTAAGATTTGGTAATTTGTTAATGTACCGTACAACGTGAATTCCAGAATAATTTCTAGGTATGGCTTCTAAGTGACATTATATCTCGTAATACAAAGAACTAGAAAATATTGTGAATAATAATTAATAGCAGCTCATAGCTCTGTTAGAGTGTTATGTTTAGCTAGTATGCTACTTTGCCAGGGCAATTTCTCTTCAAAGCGCAAAATCTCAATTTTACTGTCTGTATCTTTCAATTTTGGCCATGGCCATATGATTTAGTAGTTTAGGCGTGATTCACACAGCAACAGTTATTTTCACATTTATAATACCTGTAACAGCTTTATATGCAATGGATAGGTAGATAGATCAAGATACATTAAAAGTGCAATTTTTGTAATCCTAATTTTATTTTGTTACAGAGAGGTGGATTCGGAAGAGGCAGGCCAGCTGCACCCTAAGTTATAAGTTTACAATAAACAAAAAAACTATCTAAAAGTTCTTTTCATTTGTTTTTTTATTAGATTTTTGAATTTAATGGAAAAGCATTATGCCTATGAGAATTTGGTAGACCATTCCTGCTTTATTTTAAAAGACCTCTGACAGTAGTCTCAAAATCCGAAAATATTAGTGAAACATGCATATACATGGCGGAAATAAAGGGAAGGGATTGAGCTCACTATTTGTAACCATTCCTAACAACTTCTCAAAGCACCATGGGTTGGGTCGAAATCTCAAAAAAAAAAATTGGTTTGATCAGCTGACGGGGTCAGTGTATGGGACAGCTGATTTTTGTGTGTGTTTTGAGATATCGACCATACGACGGTATGGTGAGCTATAGCTGCTTCTTTGATTTATACTTGCCAGAAACATCCAGTACAAAAACCAGCTACAATTTTTTAGCAGTCCACACATAGAATTTCCCAAATTAAACCAAAATAAAATAACAAATAAACATAATTTATTTATGCAATGTCTACCCATTGCTAAGATAATCTTTGTTGGTACCTAGTATACAATATACATTAGTAGGTAGAAGCTAACCAGTGTAGACCTTGGGCGGGTCGGGCGTGGGGAATTCTCCGACGTGGTCGATGTAGTACTGGTAGGCGCGGTAGGGCTTCAGCTCCCACGGCACCTGGTCCTCCATGTGGGTCAGCGTCACGCCCAGGTCCTCCAGCGTCGGCAGGCACGGGTCTACCACGTCTGTGGTTGACTCCTGTAAACAAATGTTATATTTGCTACAGTTACGGCGCCTTTACATTCGCGTTCAAGCTCTATCTGCTCTCCTCTGGTCTAGTCGACTAGTCAGATCTTCAAATAAATAAGATTTAAATAAATTAACACATACAATACTTAAACTGATCCGCCGAGCCGATTTAAATGAAATTTGGTACAGTATAGTTACAGTCTGAAGCCCCTGGGTTTTTTTATCTCGTAAATTATTCATTGAGCTTCTACCAAACATATTCGTGTTGTGCGTTTGTCGAGTGCGTGCCAGAGCCAGATGAAAGATGAAACTGCGCGCGGTCATAAAATAAACCAATTTATTAATCAGCTGTGGTTTTAAAGTTCAATTTAAACTTTTAGTGAAGTATAATACATATACAGTAGCGGAGGCGCCACCAGTCAGCGCAGACTTAGCTGGCACGCATTCTAGAGAGCATGCCAGCACGCGCGGTAAAAATGTGAATTTATTATCAATCAGTCAGTCAAATATAAATTTATTATATAAATGGAGCACGCAGACTTAGCTGGCGCAGACTTAAGTAAGCTAACAATCCCTAGATGGCGCTATCAGTGACAAGAAACACTGCCTTCAGCAGCATAAAGCCATCGGCCATCACCTTCTCAAGCCCCTCCCAGTGCAGGTTGCCGAGCGGGTAGGCGGGCGACACGGCGGCCGTGAGCGCCACCTTGAGCGGCGTGAGCGGGTCGTACTTGAGGTCGACGCGCCGGTACCCCATCAGCTTCTCGTCCTTGCGCATCAGCGCGTGGAACCAGTCCACCAGCTCGCCCAGCAGGTAGCGCTTCGGACTGTGGATAGATTAAGTTTTAAGATAAAAACGCTTTAATAGTGAATATAAATATGTAATACATAACTCAAATTTTATATTAACTATATTATATCTTTATATTATATGCAAAAATCTTATTTATTTTTAGACTTGTGGAACCATTATTATATTGTTTATGTTGAAGTATCTATGTAGTTCTTTTCCCATCTAAGTATCTCTTTACATTATATTTTCATCTTTATGTTGCACCTCACCCTCACTCCATTTTGGTGCCGGCAGAATACCAGCGTTACAGGAAACTGTGACATGATGCTGAGTCGGGGCCTTTTTTCAGTTGTAATACTTTTCGCGCCTTTTGGAACTATACCTTTTATATTTAAAACTAGAGGCTGCCCCGCGGTTTCACTCGCGCAGATTTCTCATAAACACAAAAATCTAGTTTTTTCCCGTTCCCATGGGAATTTCGGGAAATCCTTTCTTAGTGCTCCCCTACACTCCCCAAGGAACCCACTTGCAAAATTTCAGCCCGCTACGCTTAGTAGTTTCGGCTCTGCGTTGTCTGTCAGTCAGTCAGTCAGTAACGGAAGAGTTTTATATAATACTAGAGGCTGCCCCGCGGTTTCACTCACGCAGATTTCTCATAAACACAAAAATCCCGTTCCCGTGGGAATTTTTGGAAATCCCTTCTTAGTGCTCACCTACACCCCCCAAGGAACCCACGTGCCAATTTTCAGCTTTCTACGTCCAGTAATTTCGGCTCTGCGTTGTCTGTCAGTCAGTCAGTCAGTCAGTAACGGAAGAGTTTTATATATATTGACTAGAGGCTGCCCCGCGGTTTCACTCGCGCAGATTTATCATAAACACAAAAATACAGTTTTTTCCCATTCCCATGGGAATTTCGGGAAATCCTTTCTTAGTGCTCACCTACACTCCCTAAGGAACCTACATGCAAAATTTCAGCCCGCTACGCCCAGTAGTTTCGGCTCTGCGTTGTCTGTCAGTCAGTCAGTCAGTAACGGAAGAGTTTTATATATATTGATACTAGAGGCTGCCCCGCGGTATTTCCCGCGCAGATTTCTCATAAAAACTAAAAACCCGTTTTTTCCCGTTCCCGTGGGAATTTCGGGAAATCCCTTCTTAGTGCTCACCTACACTCCCCAAGGAACCCACATGCCAATTTTCAGCTTTCTACACCCAGTAGTTTCGGCTCTGCATTGTCTGTCAGTCAGTCAGTAACGGAAGAGTTTTATATATATTGACTAGAGGCTGCCCCGCGGTATCACCCGCGCAGATTTCTCTTAAACACAAAAATCCCATTTTCTCCCGTTCCCATGGGAATTTCGGGAAATCCTTTCTTAGTGCTCACCTACACTCCCTAAGGAACCTACATGTAAAATTTCAGCCCGCTACGCCCAGTAGTTTCGGCTCTGCGTTGTCTGTCAGTCAGTAACGGAAGAGTTTTATATATATAGACTAGAGGCTGCCCCGCGGTTTTTCCCGCGCAGATTTCTCATAAACACAAAATTCCCGTTTGTTCCCGTTCCCGTGGGAATTTCGGGAAATCCCTTCTTAGTGCTCACCTACACTCCCTAAGGAACCTACATGCAAAATTTCAGCCCGCTACGCCCAGTAGTTTCGGCTCTGCGTTGTCTGTCAGTCAGTCAGTCAGTAACGGAAGAGTTTTATATATATTGATTGATTGTTATTTGTCTTTTTATGTGTATTTTATGTTGTGTGTATTAGTATTATAAGTGAAAATAAATATGTTATCTATCTATCTAAATTTAAAAACCCCCGACCCAGTCAGACCCCTCATCAACTTAAGTAGAACTAGAGCAGCTAATCATCTTAAAAATATCATGGTTACCTTAACATATACTTTCAATATCATTGAAGTAACACTGTACCAAATTTTTAATTTAATAATTATTATTTAATAATTAATTTTAATAGGACAAATTGAAGGTGGTTAGATCCTCTCATCCATTATTCAAGAGCTGATCATTTTCAAACGGCAGATCAGGTCATGGTTACCTTAAAATATACTTTCTATATCATAGATGTAACATGGTACCAAATTTCAAATCGATCGGATTAGATCCTCTCATCCATTATTCAAGAGCTGATCATCTTCAAACGGCAGATCAGGTCATGGTTACCTTACCAAATACTTTCATTATCATAGATGTAACATGGTACCAAATTTCAACTCGATCGGACATAAGGAAGCTAGTTAGATCCTCTCATCCATTATTCAAGAGCTGATCATCTTCAAACGGCAGATCAGGTAATGGTTACCTTACCATATACTTTCTATATCATAGATGTAACATGGTACCAAATTTCCAATCGATCGGATTAGATCCTCTCATCCATTATTCAAGAGCTGATCATCTTCAAACGGCAGATCAGGCCATGGTTACCTTACCAAATACTTTCTATATCATAGATGTAACATGGTACCAAATTTCAACTCGATCGGACATAAGGAAGCTAGTTAGATCCTCTCATCCATTATTCAAGAGCTGATCATCTTCAAACGGCAGATCTGTCATGGTTACCTTACCAAATACTTTCTATTACATACATGTAACATGGTACCAAATTTCAAATCCATCAGACATAAGGAAGCTAGTTAGATCCTCTGATCCATTATTCAAAAGCTGATTATCTTCAAACGGCAGATCAGGTCATGGTTACCTTACCAAATACTTTCTATATCATAGATGTAACATGGTACCAAATTTCAACTCGATCGGACATAAGAAAGCTAGTTAGATCCTCTCATCCATTATTCAAGAGCTGCTCATCTTCAAACGGCAGATACGGTCATGGTTACCTTAACAAATACTTTCTATAACATAGATGTAACATGGTACCAAATTTCAAATCGATCGGACATAAGAAAGCTAGTTAGATCCTCTCATCCATTATTCAAGAGCTGATCATCTTCAAACCGCTGATCAGATCTTCATCAGTCATGGATAAGAACACTTGGCCTGAAATTATCTATGATACAAAAAAAAATTAAACGAAAATCGGTTCAGCCGTTTGGGCTCTACGATGCCACAGACAGATACACAGACAGATAGACAGATACACACGTTAAAATTATCATTAACACCCCTCTCTGAATTTTTCGTTCGGGGGTAAAAAACAAAAGAAATACCTAAAACTTAGTGATTTACCTTCTCTCTAATACCTACAGGAGGAGACCAAAGGGCCATGGGCGGTGCGGCACTACTATTTATTTATCATACAACATAGGTATAACACGAGACACATAGAAGAAGACCAGAGGCGACTTTAGCGCTCTTAGCGAATTTTATATGATTGTATACATTGACAATTCTATTACTTACATATTATCATAATTATCATAAGTTCAGACGAAGAACGCCCACTGGACAAGGGCTCCCCACAGAATGCCACTATGGCCTGAGTTGTGCGACTCTCGCCCAGTGCCCAGAGGGCACTATGGCACTATTACGGCCACATTTGCAACATTGCTTTTCGTCCTCTAGAGTGTCAAAGTCAATACAAAAAAAACGCAAAGAGGACGCAAAGCAATATTGCAAAAGCGGCCGTAATAGGCCCTCAGTTGCCCATTTCATCTTGTGGGAAGCCCTATCATTATGATGCCATATGATCCAACAAACAATAAGAAACACTATAGTATAGAGAATAAGATCCTGACGTCGATGTCTTTCACATAGCTATCGAAAGGGACGATGTAACTTTGAAGTAACGTAGCATTACCGATAGCAATGTGAAAGACAAAGACGTGGCAGCTTTGCTATCTCTGAGCGCCCGGACTTTAATTTTATTTTATTAATATAGTTAAAGTCGGTTAGTAAAAGTCACATACCCAACAGCCTGGTAGATCTCGCACTTGGTGTCGTTGTCGCGGACGGCGTTGACGATGCCCTGCGCCACGTCCGACACGAACACGGGCTGCTTCACCGTCTCCATGCCGTTCTTGTACATCGGCATCAGCATGCCCAGACGCCGCCACGGGGTCGCTATTGCCCTGCCATACACAAATACCATCAACCAACAATAATGATTCCAATAAATTAAAATCTAAAGCATAGAGGTCAACAAATGTTAATATGACTGATTTAAATCATTAAGACTGGCAGCCTAAATAGGTTGTTCAAATTATTTTTCTGATTTTGTTGCTCCTTTAACCATAAGCAGTTTCATCCACAAACAAGTGCTCATTGATTTTTTTAGACAATCCTTTTCAATGTTGAGTTGCCATCATTTGGTTGCTTTGAGTCATTGTGATGAAGTTGGTCACAGGTTTATTTCTTCTCTTACCTGGCCTACAGAGAGATAACACTCTGACTGACATCATTCTAAAGGAAATTAACGCTAGTTTGTTAGTCAATAAGAAAGCACCAAACCGATGCCACCAAATGCCGATAAAGCAGGAAATCGCTCAACGGAAGTGGAAGTGGATAGGGCACACCCTCTGAAGACCAGAGGACAACATCGTCAGGGCTGCGTTTACGTGGAGGGGGTGTGGAAGCCGCGGCGCCGAGGCCGGACTTGGACTGACTTCACATCACATCGGGGAGTAGGGCCATGGCCATTCTCCTAATTCACGATATAAAATAGAGGCAATCAAGATTCTAAGCGAGGGCTCCCGTAGTTCATGCGACCTTTATAGCTCGGAGACACAAGCTCGCATTTAAAAGACTGCACCAGTTCTGACCAAGACGTTTTTGAATGTCTTTCAGTACAGTAAACGAGATGAAGCACTGTTCGGTGCCAAATTTTAGAGAAAATTAAATAAAGCTTCAAAATTGAACAGCAATGCCTTCAAATCAGGAAGACAGTAGTCTTCCCAGAAATACTGTTGCTTACACAACACAGCCGCCTCTACGAGCTCCACGGGCACAGCTTGGCCGCAGTTTCAGGAAAACTCAGGCCCTCCTCGCTTTGCGAAAAACAAGGGGGGGGCGTGCCAGGGCCAGAGTACGAAGATACCACTCGTCAAGCTCCAAATTACAACGACCCATATACCGACGCAGTCGCACGTTTAGAGAACGACCCAAATCAGGCCACGTGCTCAACCACCATTCTGCCAGAATTCAGTACAATATTTTTAAAATGTGTTGGTTGTATATCACAAACAATAAAGGTATCCTTAATTGGATTTGTAACAGTATAATTAAATCTTTTTCTAATTTTCCACTTGAGCAATAATATGTTCCTGTTGTAACATGGTTAGCACAGTAACAACAAGAAATGTCAATCGCAACTAATAATTTGCTAGAACTCGTATCTAAAACCTTTTTGACACCAATTCAAATGGAGGTAAGAGATTTAATTTTAACCTAAAACTGTTAAATAAATTTGTAAGTAACTAAACTTCATTTCGAAATGGCAGAACAGCATGCAAGCTATTATTACATGGCATCTATTGACCTAAAATGTCTCGTACCTAACTTTTTATTTCTGTCGCTTAAAACTAGCGTAAATACTTACCTACGTTTCCTGTTTAAAGATGTGAACACACAGAATCTTGTTACCCACCTATGATTTCAACTCAATGCTTTATCTTATTGGCTCACGATAGCGCCTAGAACTTTTACTAAGATTAAAGAAGGGGTCGTAGGTCACTTGCGTTCATTTGGTCAAAAATTGGTAATTTTTTGTATGTGACGATATCCTTTACATAGACCGTAGTTACATGGAATATTTAAATTAAGTTAGGTTTACACTCAAATCACTCGAGTGCTTGGGCTTTTTTATAAACTATGAAAATAGTAGCTTATAGCCACAAAATAATTACAAATTTTCAGGATTTAAGTAGATGACTTAAATATGACTTTATCACTTACAAGCCATAAACGTAATAAAATAATAGAATTGGTTCTGAAGTGTTCTCAACTACCACCAGTTACAATCAGAAAATTTTCACAAATGATTGGCATCCTAATGTCCGCTAGCGCAGCATTACAAAAGGCTGGTTGAATCCAAAAATACTTGAAAGGCAAAGGTACAGGTACCTTCTACCTACCTTCTATTCAGAGAATACTATGATAATTATTTTACAGGACCTGAATTAATGAGATAATAATATTAAAAGCTCTTAAAATTTCATTTAAACACAAAAATATGAGTCATAAGTTAACACGGACTCGAGTCGTAAAGTCGTAACTCAAACTTACTATAGTATTTATATGTCGTATTATTAGAAATATACTAAGCCTTAGATGCCCCGAAACTTAAACAATTTGTTAATTTTTGTTTTGGGTAGATAACATATTAGCTATCAGCTACATTACCACACGAAGTTGCATACAATTTCCTAATTTCAATTAACTTACCAGATATATTTGGCCTTGGTTCGAGAAGCTAGCTAAAAATCTAGCTATTAGCATTTAGCATCCTATATTACACGAAATATAATTTAGAGGCAGATCGAAGATTTAATTTAAAGATGCTTTTCAAACATTCTAGCGCAAAACTTAAGAAATACTTTTCTTTGAAACAAGACCCAGATGCTACAAAGGGGACATGCATATTTTTTCTATGCCGATCCTTCATTTTCCGTTTTTCTTAACGGCCTACAAAAAATTACTGAGGACGAAACGACCAGTATTCTAGTATTCCCTTCTAGTACTTCTAGACCTGCCTGTTATCCTCCATTGATTGATATAGTTATTTCGTAATAATCAGTTGAGGGCGTGACGAAAACCTATGTTGTCTACTAACAGGGACCGTCACCCTCTCCTACTCACGCTTACCCTGAGTGCCGCAGTATGCTCGAGCAGGCAATGCCAGGTCTCATTAACCCCTCAACAGCATCTCATCAGCATCTTATACTAGCCTCACTTTCTAATATTACTATTCAACAATATCAATATAATGTTTTTCAATACTATGATTAAATTAGATTCTTTCGAATGTTCTGTTTTTAGTGTAATTACTTTTCCCTCCGATGTCTTCGAAAAAGACGCATCACAGGATTCACAGGGCATCATCATAAGAGCCACCGCTTTATCTCTGCTTTTAGGCAGAAATATTTCTTCGGATGATTGCATCAGCACCTTCCTTAAAGGTGTTATAAACTAATACCCAATCCACCAAAGTACACAGGTACTTGGTAAGTATCCACAATTGGTTCTCAAAAATCTCTAAAAATTTATACCAAACAAGAATGAACTTATCCTAGACAAAAGTAGCTTTACTAACATTATCTACAGCCTACAGCACACATGGTTGAAAGTCTTTCTCTAAATAACAGATTATTATAAATAAAAATAGCTATGGCATTAGAATCATAAAGTAAATGTAAATTTTATCAAAACTATAGGCGCTAAATGCAATCAAAAGCTATCAACCATTGTTAGTTTTACTTTATCTTACGGTGAATCCGTCTATATATAAGACGGTTATATAACCTTAACTAAATAAATCAGACCTAAATAAGCCAATCACCTCTTAATAACTGTGAAGCGTAACGTCCTCACAGGAACACAACAGCATAGTCAATAAGCATGTGGATCAGGCAGATCCTTGCGGTGTACGGCACACACAGCAGCACGCGACACGCCGCCGCCACATCGGCTACTCATGCTACCGGCGTCAATCTTGATCAGATCAAAAGACGGCCGCCTGGACCTCTACCTCTAACAAGTTTGCTAAATTTATCAATGACCTATGATGATTGATTATCAATTTTTTATCAAATCTCTGACCAAATTAGTTCATTAAAAAATATACAATAACCCTCTTATTCATAAAAAGGTAAAGAGCATTTTAGTTATAGGACGTATGTCAATTTAGACTGGATGTCACGTATTTACCATACAACAAAGCAGAGAAGTAGACCTCCAGTAACGCTACTTAAAATCTACTGTATCTTTATGAATAACACGGTAAGTATATTAGTATGTTATAAATTAATGTAGCTGAGTACCTACCTACCAAGTACTTACCTAAGTAACTACGCAATGTTAAAATTTGAAGTACTCTATAAACTAACTATAATGATTACTTTTATATGTTAAAATATAGTGTTTTTAACTAATAAGATGAGTAATATTATTTAATAAGATTTGTAGGTACCTATACTAAGAGTTTAAATAAAACTAGCAAAAATTACATCTTTTTAATTAATATTGTTTCATTATCATGAAAAAATATAGACAAAACAATGTCTCTAAATGTCTACGCCCTTTTGTACGTTGCTAGGCAACCTGTTGTTTATAATAACTAAGAAAGTGACTAAGCTAGTAAAATGTAAAGAAGTAAATATATTAATATAATTCAGCTAAACCAAATACCACCAGTCCTCATCATTTCGTTCATGGTCCTTCATGTAGCCAAACTCAGTATAAGTAACCAGCTAAAATAAAATAATTACTCAGACAGGATTGTGGTGGTGTAAGGTTTCAGGTTTTCAGATTTTCAGTAAGTAAGTCAGAGAAGGTCAGAGGCAATAAAAAGCCAATTTTAGATGGCGAGAAGTATCAGTCAGACTCAGAGAAACCAGATTCGTAAGTTTTCAGCAGAATTCAGAGGCATATAAGCCAAATTTGGATGAAGAGAGCTACTGCAGACAGACAGAGTCTCTTCCCTTTACGAAGCAATTATAATGTCGTAAGTCGCAGATGTGGATTAGCGTAATCCTTGTGATAATGTATTCTCGATACTTATAAGTGTGCCATACAGTGAAAAAGAAGTGAAGTTTTATAAGTTTAAGGTTTATATTTCTTCGAATTTATTTTATTTACAGTTGTTTATTTACATATTTGTATAAGTTTTTGATAGTCAGTTCAGTCAGTGAGAATATTATTGTCAGTTCAGTCAGAAGAATTTTTATAGTCAGGTATCCAATAACCTACTGTGTTAACTTTTTGAACTCTATGTAATTTTTAGTCAGGGAGTATAAAGCCAAAACAATGTAAAAATTGATCCACAATTCTAAATCAAAAGAATCAACTAGCAGTAATTCTCGGTCAATTAAAAATTAAGGTTCAAATTCAACAATGGAATCGCTTATAAATTATCAGATGGAATTATTTTCTAGGATTTCGAAGGCACAGATACATTTTGAAAAAACGGCAAAGATACGCAATACAAAGGCTTACATAGAAAGTAGATTAGATGTTTTAGTTCAAATGTGGACAGAATTTATAACGGGTCACAAACATTTGATGTGCACATTTAAAGCAAAAGAAATAAACAATACTGATTACATTCAAGAAGACATTTATGACCAAACAGAAACAGTTTTCATTTATTACCAAAGTGAATTAAAAACAATTTTGGCCACATTCGAACAGCATAAAGACTTTTCCAATAATCTTAAACCTTCAGTCAACGCGGTTCAAGTCAAATTGCCTAAAATATTTATTCCAAAGTTCTCCGGTCACTACGAAGAATGGTCCACGTTTAGGGACTTGTTTATATCTCTCATTCACTTGAACGAATCACTAGACAACGTGCAAAAATTACATTACTTAAAGTGTTACTTGACAGGTGAAGCCGAGCAATTGCTTAGACACATACCTATTGTAGATATTAACTACAATCGTTGCTGGGCATTGTTAGAAGAGAGGTACAATAATAGAAGATTTCTTTGTCACAATATTTTAAAAAGATTATTAAGTCAAAAGACGTTAGTTAACGAATCAGCTAGTGGTTTAAAAAAATTGAATGATACGACATGTGATTGTCTATCAGCACTTGGAAATTTAGGTATTGATACAAATAGTTGGGATCCAATTATTATACACATGATTAGTTCCAAATTAGATGCCGAAACAAAAAGACAATGGGAATTTCATATTTTAAACATTAATACTTGTGATGAGTTGCCTACTTTCAAACAATTTAAAGATTTCTTGACAAATCGCTACCAAGCTATTGAATTTATTGATTGTAAGCCTGTTTCTAATAAAGGTAGTCAGGATTATAGCAATCAGTTTAACAATAATTATAAGGCAATGCATATAATGCAAATCCAATGTCCATTCTGTTTAGGCGATCACAAACTCAGATTATGCGAAAAATTCAACAATAATAATTTAGAGACAAAGTTTAAATATGTTCAAGTTAATAGGATTTGTTTTAACTGTTTGGGCTCCGGACACTTAGCGACTGATTGCAGAAATATGATTAGATGCAAAGAATGCCGCCGCAAACATAACACTGTATTGCATCCTGGAGTCTGCAAGGTTGATCAGCTGAACGACAAGGATAGTGAAGCAAATTTAAATTCGGAGGATGACAGACCTAACAAAGACGAGAAGGATAAGGTTATGAAGTGTGATGACAAAGCGACGCTACATGTCATGCATGGGTATATAGAGGAAACAGATTCATTGAGACAGAGATGGGAGATGGATTCAGACAAAAAGGAACAAACATTATGTATAGAAAGAGATTTTATTTGTGAAGGAAAGCTGAAACAACAAGATAATAATAGAAAGGATTATAGAGTTAGAGGTTCCAAAATATTTACAGAGAAAAGATTTCAGAGTTTAGAAAGAAGATTAAAGACTTTAGAAAATAGATATCAGAGAAAGGAAGATTTATGGTCTCAGAATAGTGACTTAATCAGAGACTATCAAACCTTAGGTCACATGGAAGTAGTGGCTAAAGTAGAAAAAGAACACAGACGATATCAGAGGATTCGTTGCAAGTACAAACCAACTTTTATTTGGAATGCAACGGTATCAGGAAAGTCATGGAAAGACTGGTGTGCTTGTCGGCGAGCCGTTACCAATTTCTGACAAAAACTAAGAATTCAGGTCGATATTAATTCCGCAGACCAAACTAAGAGATGTTGTCTCAGTTAAGAGATAAATTTTAGGGATCAATAAAGGCTAAGTTAGGTAGAAGTAGTATTTAAACACTAAGAAAGTTATTAAGTTGTGTATTTGATTTTGTTATTTTTATTGGTTTTCTAAGAGTACGAAAAATAGCTCTCAGTCGAGTTAAGTTTCATTACCAAGAAGATTTGTTGTTTTTATATTAGTTTTGTATAATTGCTATCGAAGTTGTATAAATTCTAATTGAGTCATGTTTATTCAGAAAATTTTAATGATTTTAACAGGCATTGTTGTTAAGAACACTTAAGGTGTTCTTCGCGGGCAGTATGTCTACGCCCTTTTGTACGTTGCTAGGCAACCTGTTGTTTATAATAACTAAGAAAGTGACTAAGTTAGAAACATGTAAAAGAAGTAAAATATAATATAATTCAGCTAAACCAAAACACCACCAGTCCTCATCATTTCGTTCACTAAACATCTACCTAGTGAAATGATTTATATCGAAAATGAAACCACGAAATATAATATATGATCAAACGAACTTCTCAAGTGAAGTTCGATCAATATTATATGAGTGGTTTCATTTGAAGATATAAATCACCCTCCCTACCCAAATCCCGAGTTTTGTCAAAAAAGTCAATAAACGACGTAATTTATGCCAGAAATCTATCTCTAAAAAGAATGACAGGCTTGGCGGACGCTGCTAGTGATGGGCGCGTAGAGTGGTAGGGATGGGAGCATGGGTAAATTTCAAATTAATCGAGTAATCGATATCGATTAAATCGATCGACTAATAGTTATTTGTAAGAACGTGCGAATGTTGCCTTGTAGGTGAAAGGACTACCTAGTGAAATGATTTATATCTTCAAATGAAACCACTCATATAATATTGATCGAACTTCACTTGAGAAGTTCGTTTGATCATATAGTGACAGTTGCACTACGCCCGTCCGGATTCACAACATAAAACAGGATTCACTATTTAGGTAAAAAAATCCCAGATTATTCTATAGCTTGCTATTCATATTCTATTGCTATGCTATAATGATCGATCAAAGTTACGAGACTCGCAATTTTTGACACAATCGTAATAGAGTAATAGTAGAATAATAATAGAATAGAAGTTTAATCGTAAGTTTAAGAGACTAGAGTCCCAGCTAATAATCCATAATTTATGACTAAGCATTTTTCATTGAGTACCTTCATTATAATTGTATCAATGTAGGCAACAATTGATTTACCTCAAGAATCTGTCCTCGGAACCATAAATATCAGATGCCCGAATGATGGTGGCAGTGGGAAACTCCTCCTTGACAGCACACTCTCCATAATGCTTGCTGATTTTGTAGCCAGATGGCTTTTTCATGACAAGCGGTGTTGGTCGCTCGCTCTGGTTTAAGTAGGACAGGTGGATGAACCTCTCCACTCCCATTTCTCTGCAAATCCTGTTAAGATTTTGCATTTAAAAAAGGATTCTTGCAGTTTCAACAATGGCAATAAGGAAAGAAATTTATTATATTATGACTAAATTGATAAATTGTAAAAGAAGGGACACACTATTTACTAGTCTTCAATATATATAAAAATGAATCGTGGTTCGTAAGTCTCGCTAAAACTCGACAATGGCCGAGCCAATTTAGCTGGTTTTGGTTTAAAAATGTTCGTAGTAGTCCAGGGAAGGTTTAACAGGTGAGAAAATAGGAAAAATTTGAGGGGAAGTTAGTAAAAACCACAATAAAAAGCCAGAGATTTATAATTACCTCGCAAGTCTCCTAGGACCATCAATATGAACATCTTTATATTTAAAGTTTTTGGTCTCATAGTCCCTTCCTACCAGGTTGATGACTACATTTGAATAACGAACAGCTTTTGCAATGGACTCTTCATCACGAATGTCAAATGGAGTAAAGAGAACTTGACCAAGATCGCCACACACTTTCAATCTTTGTACTTCATAAAAGTCCCCTCTGTATGGCAAAATCATCTGGAAAGTAAAATTAATTAAATTTTGTAATTAACATGTTGATAAATATGTGTCTAAATAAAAGGGTAAAAAAAAAAGTATGGTTAGTACCTGAGTACCAATTTTACCAAGTTTGTTGCACACATAGCGACCAACAAACCCGCTGCAACCAAACACAGTTGCTACAATTCCATTGAAGCTGCTACGGCCTCCTGTGCCGCGTTTGTAAGCAGCAATGTTGGGCCGGTCAGTGCTGTATGACGAAGACTTAACGTACAATACGCCCATACAGCCATTCTTAGCTGAAAGGTATGAAGATTATAAACATATTTTGATGGGAAATTATGTAAGAATCTACTTGTTTATGTTTGAGTTTTGCCATGCTAAAAAAGCTCTTACCTATAGTTTTCGAGGTAGCATTTGCTGTTAAAGCTAATGCAGCCATTTTCAGGCTCTCTATAAGTATGTACTTCAATTTTAAATTACAAAAATCTAAAAGAAATTTACAAGCAGCCACGGCCAGCCAGCCACCCACTGACACTGACTGAACTGACTGAACGTCTGATGTGATGTGATTGATAGAATCTCATAGAAGAGGCGAAACCGCCGCTAGGCGAGGAGCAACAGAGATTAAACTGAAATTTTTGAGTGACATCTGTGACATGGACAGAGCATGGACAGGTAGGCCGCATGTAGCCTCAGAATAAGGACAAGCATAGAAGGAGTCCTAAAATAAAAAGTTATTTTCATATTGTTACGCTCCTTACTAAACGGCAAAAAGACTATTAGTTAGAGAGAGATAAAATATAAGAATTCTTTGCAAGTTTTCTTCTTGTCGCATCAAAGTGGTTTATTGATGACACTGGTTTATTAGTACCGTACAAAATTAAAAACCAATAATTTGGTACATATTTGGTGGTTTGTTTATGGTTTGTTTTATTTTGACGTATAATATGACATTGTAAACATCGGTAGCAGCTTCAAAAGTTTTATGATTATTTTTTATGAAAAAGGTGTGATAAATTGGTTTTGTGATTGTGAATGTTAAACTTAATGTATAACAATCTCTTGTGTAGTGACGGGATGTGAATCAAATGCGTCAAGGAATCAAAATCTTGATGTTTCGGTCACCTACCATTCGGTAAATCATTTTGTTTCATTGTAGACTTCTGGGCACTATTATGACTAATAAATTATCAAGAACATCTAGTTTACACGCTGTTTGTCGAACTCGTACCTAAATTTATTGAATTATTACGGTAAAACACCTTCTGTAAAGGTTATGATAGTGTTGTGCCAAAATATGTTTAGACAAAAGTTATCGAACCTAAATGATCCGTCCTAACTTAAGGACAAATAAAAATCAGACATAATATTATGCTAATTATTGTATGTTTTTCAGTTTTCAAGTAAATTATATACTAAAAACAAAATGACTGGATGCTATAAAGAGACAAGATTATAAACATTCACAACATACTGTTTTATCAACAAAGAAGATTTAAGATGGTGAAGATTATAACCTGAAACTGTATTTACAGTTTTGCTGCTGCAATTTGAATAAGTTGGTTGGTGGTAATCATAAAATATTGCCCTTTCAATTGCTTATTTTATATCAACTTAATTAAATGTTAATCGTTATCAACTTAATGTTAAAGGAAATAGGACAGAGACATTCAGTGGACAATTCATATTTCATATCTAAGAAAGAAATGCAACCAGAAAATACCATCATCTCAGCTGAAAAACGTCTACTGCTGGATATAGGCCTTAAAGAAAATATTTAAGTTTATAGATAAACTTAAACCTGTTTTATCCAGGATCTGCAGAAAAAAAAACATAGATCTATGTTTTTTTTTTCTGCAGATCCTCATAATTGTATATGAAAATTTCAAGTTTAAGTTGCGGGATGTCGTCGTTTAAGTTAATATTCTCTAAGATACCTGTTTTCTAAAAAAAAGACGAAGGCTTTAATTAATATGAATAAATTATTATTATTATGATTGTCTTGAATATAACATTTAAGAACATTTTTCTTGCTTTCTTACAGGCCTCACAAAATACTTTGATAAAAAAAGCTACAGAATATATGAACCGTAAATTTGGGTAAACCAATGCTGTAAACTGTAAACAAATAAAATTCCATGAAAATTTCACTTTGTCATAAAAACAAAAGCGCCATTGTTGCTGCAGGATATCACTTACGTATGTATAAATTGTTTACACCCAGGTTTTATAATACTTACTCTCTTTTATTCGTTTTAATTAAAACATATTATATTTCTAGGTCTCAAAAAAAAACCACAAGCAGGGATTTTTCACATACAAACACTCCATGACAAAGTGATGATCAAGATCAACCCAGGTAAAAACAAACATTTGAGGTGCAGAGTGCAGAGCAAGATTATTGAAAATGAGTGTGTAAAGAAAGAAGCACATATCATACATTATGAAATTTCCAAAAATAGATTTGTTTTACTTGTTTTATATATACATATTATTATAGGCACACATCTTTTAGTTTTAATTATTTTAGAGCTGTGCTAATAATATCTGATGTGACAGAGTTTTTTATGAACGGAAAATCTTTAGAAATAGGTAAGTATTATTATATTTTTATCAAGACACCCGTTTTATTCATTAAAATAACTTATTGTGTGCAGTGGGTTTCCTGGAAGAAATCGCTTTAATCGATAAGGCCACCCATTGTCCTTATTCTTTTTCTGTTAAAAAATTTATACGGTTTGTTTTATTTTGTATTTTTATTTGCATTTTTATAGCAATAAAGCGTTTTTATCTTTGTCTTTGTTTTCTTGTTATTATAATACCATACAATTACTCCTGAATTGGTTATGATAAGTTCCATAATAAAGAACCATGTCTTGTATAAAAGTATAGACAACTTGATTTAGGACAAGTTATTTTTGCCATCACTAGCTTTTTAGAAAATTAAAAATAAAAAGTCGAACCCAGGTACGGGCAAGGTTCGGAAGAGTCATACGACCCAGTGGAGAAAGTATATTGGTCTCTTTTTAACATATTCAACGGTTACACTTGAGTAAGTAGCGTAACACAATGATGTGACTTTTTATTTTAGGACTCCTTCTATGCTTGTCCTTATTCTGAGCATGTAGCACACAGCAGTGTTGCCAAGTTTGGGAAAATACTACTTTGCTAGTCCTAAATGCAAAATTAAATGGGAGGTTTTTTAATTATACAATTTTTTTCCAAGTTGTTTATCTCTCCGCTATTAGATGGCGCTCTGTAAAAGTCTAAAGGTCAAGTTGAAATGAATCAATGAAAGCTCAAAATAAAATTGAAACTCGTCACGCGTCAGTCAAATAGTCTTAGTTTTGTTTTAAACTTTTCAAGTTAAGGTGGTAACTCTCGGTATGGCGCGAAATTCAAATTTTTTCACGTTTTTTTAATGATTTTGGCGAAAGTATTCATTTTTAATAAAAATTTAAATGAATTCGCGTACGTAAAAATACTAATACTAAGTTACTTGAATGACTTGAATTATCGACGCCGATTATTTGGCGATTTGAGGCCGGCAAGAATTAGCAACAAAGCAACAAACATCAGTCGAATCGGTCGATCGATCGTCCGTCTCTTGACATCTCAGTATCTCTAGTTGTAGTTGGTCTGTGGACTTGTCCTGCGGCGGTAACATGACGGACAATTTGTCGAATTTGTCGTATCTATCTGTCACTTTTGTCGATCATCTCCATACCTTTTCCCGCATTGAAATGTCAAAAGCGATTAAAAGTGACAGTTAGATTCGACAAATAGTCCGTCGTGCTGCGGGGGCTGGTCGTAGTATGTTGAGGTTGTATCTCTAGTTCATAGAAAAATTTTACTCTCTCTAGTTCGTCTGTGTCCTGGTCTGTCTGCTGGTGTTTTACAAATTGCATTTATAAAACAAGGAGGAGTTCTAGTTATCTTCCTCAATGCTGTAGACACAACTCCTAAAAAATGGAGGACAACTATGTGGAAGTTTTAGGTGACAGTGGGAATGTGGAACAAGTGCATGAAGTGCTACACAAGTTTTTAAAAATTGTATGTACCTATTTCATGCTTTATTAATTTATGCAATATCTAATGGTTAAACAAAGAATGATTTTAATTTTATATATTTCAGAATGAAAATGTGTTTGAATTTCCACATCTGTCTGAAAACAACAGGAGACACTCTCTGTGGAGTAGTCTCTTTCAGCATCTGCAGAACAAATCGTTGGAAGTTTTACACCCGCTGTGCCTCGCGAGTGTAAGAATATTAAGGTCAGAATATAATTTTATTTTATATATTTTTTTTCTAAAAGTTTATCCATTTTAGCTTTTTATGGTTGTGTTTACAGTCGTGACAAAACAGACCTTGAAGATTTAATGTGTGAAAAATACATAACTACTCTAATAGAGCGAGCTGGATTGTACACATTGACAAGCATGCATGATGTATCTATGGATTGCCTTGAAATGCCGGAACGTGACATTGCTGTGGAAGCCATGAAGTGCTTGTGCAATATAGCTTACAACAGTGAAGTGGCTCGGGCTCTCTGCGCTCACACCAATATTGCCCAGGGTCTTGGGTTCCGTCTCAGAGTTTACCGAGACATTCCATACAAAGATGATATCATGTTGTATGATATGAAGCTCCTGTTCATCCTCACTGCACTAAGAAAAGATATAAAGGAGAAGATCAGGGATGAGCTCCATGGAATGGACTATCTAATCAGCTGCCAAAATGAGCTGCTGCTTGATGCCACATCTCAGATGGATGTGGCTGGAGCATCTGCCTGTTCAGGACCACTTAGTGTCAGTAATGAGTGCTTTCTCAATGTAAGAATTTATTCCTTACTTATTGCTATCTCTGCAACTTGAATAACTTGAATTGTAGTGTAACTTGAAGTTTTGTATAATTTGATCTCAAAATTAATAATTTACAAATCCTTTTTAGAATAACCAGCAAGCTATCCTCTGTCAAATATTAAAGACACAGTTCAACTTGATATTGCGACCGGGCCCTGAGGAGACAGTCACAGAGGAGGAAGATGCCATGTTTTTGAAGTTGATGTCAGTATTGACGGCTTTGTTGTATGCCCACACTTCTACAGAAGAGCATTCCATGGAATTAAGGAGTGATGTTGCCAATCTGCTCATAAGGTAATTTTTTTGTTTGTCCTTCAATAGGTACACAACTAAAATTTATTTTCAAATCATATTTAGATTTACCCTATTTTCGAAAACTCAGTGATTCTTGTAAAGTAGCAGGACTTCAATGTATTTAAAAAAGGTATTTATAACTTGCATGCTTGCAGCTATGAGAGAAAGTAATGAAAAAATGTAAAGGCCTCATTGGTTAACTCTCAAAATCAATAAGGCTTTGGCATTATGATTATTTTCATGGTTCTCTAAAGTTTATGGGCATGATTTACCTTGATCTTTTTTTAAACTTGCAATAATGAAAAAAGTTTTAAAAACCAAACATTGTGGGTGGGAGTACTGTTGTTACATGCTACCTTCACCTAGGTTTGTTTTGTGGGCAGTGTGCCAGGCTCGTACTACACGTACCTGTCGCCGGCGCTGGGCGCGGGCGAGGCGGCGCGGCACGGCCGCGAGGGCCGCAACATGGACGCGCTGCAGGCGCTCGTGCAGCTGCTGCACCATCGCTTGACTATTACTACCGTCAGTATTTTCACAGAATAAGAAGTCGAAGCAGAATAACTTTAAGCCTTAGTTATTATATATTGTGAAATTCAATTCCAAAGTCATAAAAAATTGATTATAACATCAAGGCATTAAAAGATAATAATAAATATGAGAAGTAAGGAAATAGAGGTAGGTAGGATGAATGTTTTGCCACTCGTTTCGGTTACCTAGGTGCTTAAATTCTATTATCTATCCTCAATATCTATTAATTAATTACCCACCCTAACTTTAATCATTCAGAACACAAGAACCCAATACGAGAACCTGTCACCAATCCTGACAGTGCTGTTGAAGAGTGCTCGCAGCTGCCGAATACAGCGGAAGTACCTCCGGCAAGTGGTCCTTCCTCCACTGAAGGACATCAGCCTCCCGCCGGAGAAGGGCTCGGCCCTGAGGAACCAGCTGTGCCGATTGCTGACCACGCCCATCACTAAGATAAGAGACCTGGCTGCCGAGTTCATCTTTGTACTGTGCAAAGAGAAAGGTATTTTGATGCAAACATTTTTTTTTTACATTATTTCTGAATCTGGATCTTAATGATTTTTTGTTACTTACCTTATTTGGTTGACATTTGTCTCATTTCAATGGTCGTCATGCAACCTAGCAAAAATATCGCAGCAAGTTTTTTTACGACAAAATTACAGAAAATTTTCAAAATTCTATAAATGAGGCAATATCTGAGTTCAGAATGATTTCACCCGGAATACAAAAAAGTAGGAGAATATTAGAGTCGGTCGATTCGACCCCGCGATTACAATTACTTAAACACTAGAGGCTGCCCCGCGGTTTTTCCCGCGCAGATTTCTCATAAACACAAAAATCCCGTTTTTTCCCGTTCCTGTGGGAATTTCGGGAAATCCCTTCTTAGTGCTCACCTACACTCCCCAAGGAACCCGCGTGCCAATTTTCAGCTTTCTACGCCCAGTAGTTTCGGCTCTGCGTTGTCTGTCAGTCAGTCAGTCAGTCAGTCAGTCAGTAACGGAAGAGTTTTATATATATTGATTACTATAACGAAATCCGTTTCTTGCTGTATTCCAACAGATGTGGTAAAAGCCTGTCACAACCAGGCGCGGCCTGCGGTGGTGAACGTGGTGGCGGCTTGTTTATAGTATGAGGCTGCAGGGTCGCGTCAGAGTGAATAGTTCCAAGACAACAAGCCGCCATTGCAGCCCGCGCCTGTCTGTTACAGGCTTAGTGTCATTTATTTTGTCATGTTCACCTGTGTATATGTTTCGGGCACCCTAGATACAGGTTCTACCTAGTTAGGGGCCCTGAGTGTGATGTGTTATTATTATTATTTTATTTGTTTGTTCGCACCAAGTGGGTCGCATGGTGAAGTACACGGGCTTCGGCAACGCGGCCGGGCACCTCGCGCAGCGCGGGCTGCTGGCCGGCGGCGCCGCGCCCGACCACTACTCCTCCAGGTACCTATACTAAACTACACTACACTCACACTACACTACTCGCACCAAGTGGTCGCATGGTGAAGTACACGGGCTTCGGCAACGCGGCCGGGCACCTCGCGCAGCGCGGGCTGCTGGCCGGCGGCGCCGCGCCCGACCACTAATCCTCCAGGTACCTTACTACACTACACTACACTGCACTGAACAACACTGCACTGAACTTCACTGAACTACACTGCACTGCACTACACTGAACTACACTACGCTATACTACACTGCACTTTACTAAACTGCACTCTACGCAACTGCACTACACTACACTAGACCGCACTGTTACTAAACTAACATAGCAGATAGATCAATCAAAACTTCTTACCTTTTTATAAGTTTGACATTTCAATTAGTTGCCTGCAAGAAATCATTTCCGAAAAAATTACTATGTGGAGCTATTTGTTTCAATAAAGAGCATAATCTATCTAACTAGTACGCATGTATTTGACATTAATGATGTTAAGTCTCCGAATTCTCATCTTTCGAACTGGAGTCTGGCTGACGAAAGTGTGAACTCAATATATCAATAAATATAAAACTCTTCAGTTACTGACTGACTGACTGACTGACAGACAACGGAGAGCCTAAACTACTGGGCGTAGAAAGCTGAAAATTGGCACGTGGGTTCTTTGATGAGTGTCGGTGAGCACTCAGAAAGGATTTCCCGAAATTCCCACGGGAACGGGAAAAAACTGGATTTTTGTGTTTATGAGAAATCTGCGCGGGAAAAACCGCGGGGCAGCCTCTAGTTTTTTCTAAAGTTTGAGCCAGCAACATTAAATCTGCCAAGCACTCGTTAAAGTCACATTTAATATGTTGGCGCAAGAAATTGTGGAAAGAGGAGGGATTTATTTACTCAGCATTGGGCAACTATTCTGGCTTTATAAAAAGCGCAATAAGTATATTGTTGGTGCATTAACGATGATCTTGTTTGTCGGCTACTAGCAGCGAAGACTCGGACACAGAGGAGTACCGGCAAGCGGCGGCCGGGCTCGACCCCGTGGTGGGCTGCACGCGGCCGCCGCGCGCCGACCCCTTCCTCGGGATGACTGACGAGCAGGTACCACACACTCGCTCTCTACTCAGATTGACACGACCAGTGCCGGCAGCGGTGGCTAAATCTATAGCAGTCTCATCATCTATACCAATATTATAAAGAGGAAAGATTTGTTTGTTTGTATAGGCTCCGGAAATACTGAACCTATTTGAAAAATTCTTTCACTGGTAGGAAGCTACATTAACCCGGAGTGTCATAGGCTATATTAGATTTTCAAAAAAATTAGGGATCCTTACCTAAACTCAAATAATGTAACCCAAGGTGCAATCTTTTTTCCGTTGTTTACATATTTTGACAGGTGGTTTGTTGTTGTTGTTTGTTTTTTATTCGGCCATTCTGGGCAGTCAAAAGAACATAGTCTATAGAGCCAAGTCTTTTGTAGTATCTTATATTCTATGGCGTAACGAAGTTCGCCGGGTCGACTAGTTATATATAAAACAGTATAAAGCACTAAGGGTAATTAACAAATAACTTATTAAGTATTAAATAGAAAATGGCAGACAATACCTATCTTGGAGCCAACACTTCATTACCTTCTTGGTGTTTTTTAATTAAATTTTCATAAAGAGCTGCCGAAGCCTTCGCGACAGTGTCTGTCTGCCTAATAACTAGTCATTAATATAACAGATATACGTTTGCCTGAGCCGTTTGGTGCTCGGAACCACCTCGCTTCTCGTAGTATAGGAAGGATACTTTACCAAATAAGGTATCAATTATACCAATTAGAATAATTAGTCTAATTGAATTACATAATGTATCCTATATTGAATACATAATATTTTACTTTAAAGAAGTAATCGCTGCACTTGGCAAGCGTGTGGCTTTTCAATTATTACAACGAAGGACGCTGCTGCCGGCCTTCAGCTGTTCCCTTATTAGTTGCCTTTTACGATTAAATTTGTTAAATCCGTCTCCTGAAGTTAAGTCCCATTAAATTTTCAATGTCAAGTTGCTCGCTTTCGCGACTGCTAGCGCTGCTCGAACGTTTCGTGGGTTCTTGCAGCTTGTCGCTAACATTATACGTGTCAACTGTAATTTGATCGTGATGTTATTCAGTCCTTGCGGTTTTGACCCTGTTTAGCGGTTAGGATTATGTAACTAAATATTGGCTTTTATACAGCATAAAAATATAATTACACTCTGCAAACTCTTCTCAAAATTGTTTACTTATTTTAATATTCAAACTTAAAAGTGGCAAGACTTTTGTTCATACGTTAATTACTGAACTTCGTGTACTAACCGACTAATTTTTCCCGCAGAAAGAGCACGAAGCAATGAAGCTAGTGAACCTGTTCGACCGCCTAGTGTCGCTGGGCGCCGTGTGCCCGGCGCGCGCGGGGCCCGACGGCCGCCCGCAGCCCGTCGCCCACGTGCTGGAGCTGAGGGAAAACCCGCCTAATCGACCCAAGTCTTAAGGTTCTATTTCGGATGCACGCGAGCTGGCAGGTGGCCGCGTTTGTTGCGGACACACACCTATCATGCGTTTTGCGCTAGAGTGTATTCATACGCGCGGGATACATTCCGCACCTAGAGTCTTGAGCAAAATAATGAAAGAGTGCTTGTTCGTGGCACCCGCTGAGAACCGCGCTGCGTTGTTCGCCGGCCTTTAAATATTTACATACCACAACTACAGGTTTGATTCGTATCGGGTTTGATGTTCTTTAACACGTTGGTATGATCAATATGGTAGTTGTATCCGACACCCGGTTTTCTTGTTAAATGTCTTTGAATGACTTTCTGAAACACTAATTTATAGAAATTGGTAAACGGTTTTTTTTAATGATTTTTTGTGCGATAATTTAAATTAAGAGATGTTTGATTTTAGCCTACACCAATTGAAAAAAATGTGATTATTAATCTTGTCATTAAATTTAAACATCGAATTCAACTAATCATGCCAAATATTATCGTAGTAAGAAAGTACCTAAATGTGTATACTTAACTATTATGTTCGATTTCGCAGATTATGTTAAATAAAATCTTAAACGGATCCTTTCAAACACTTTTGCAAGTCTGCAACCATCTTCGACTAGCCATAAGCTGTACGAAACTTTACCTAAGGTTTGTCAAAGTATTTCATGTTTCTAATATAATGAACTAGTCGACCCGGCGAACTGCTCCGTGGCTCAGTTGGCAGTGATGTGGACTGAGTAATCGTGTGCACCCGGGTTCGATTCCCGGGCGGGGCGAATGTTGATATGATGAATATCGATGTTTGTTTCCGGTCTGGGTGTGATGTTCATCTCTGTGTGTGTTTCGGGCACCCTAGATACAGGTTCTTCCTAGTTAGGGGCTCTGAGTGTGATGTGTTATAAAAAAAAAAAACTTCGTACCGCCTAACCTATTACTATCTTGTGCATGTATTATACTTATAAAACTTCCTCTTGAATCACTATCTAATAAAAAAAACCTCATCAAAATCCGTTGCATAGTTTTAAAGATATAAGGATACATAGGCACAGACGCGGGAAGCGACTTCATTCTATACTATGTATTGATTGATTATATTGTCTTTGCTAATAAAACAAATGTTATTAAATAACCCTCTTATTCATAAAAAGTTAAAGAGCATTTTAGTTATTTGATGTATGTCAATTTAGACTGGATGTCACGTATTTACCATACAACAAACCAGAGAAGTAGACCTCCAGTAAGGCTACTTAAAATCTACTGTATCTTTATGAATAAGACGGTAAGTATTTATTTCTTAGAATAATGTGCTTAACGTATATTATGTCTTATTTAATTCACAATACATATGTAGTTATTGAAGTAAAATGCGAGACTTATCGTTTTTGCATCTTCTCTATGAACCTTTGAATACTTATCATGAAATATGTTAATTTAATAAAGTTCTCGTGACGTAAAGTTATACAAAGCTGTACATAAGAATTATATTAATCATAAGTATCTGAGTAATCTAAGTAAATCAATGACCAGTAAAATACTATACTATTTAATATAAACATTTTGAAAGTGCAATATGTGTATTTATTTATATGTAATCTCCATTAACGGTGTATAATCCATACCATATTCCATTGTTTATATCTATTTGGTCTAGTTTCGCTTACATTTAAATCAATACTGCATCGTGTCTCAACATTTCAAGTAGTCAGTTGAGAATATACGACGACGTAGTTAATTTGCAACAAAGGGATGCGCGAATCTATGAAATTTGATGCCGGGAAGGGTTGCTAACCCCCGCCGCCCCGCCGCCCCGCCGCGCCGCCGCCCCGCCGCGCCGCCCAGTCAGTTTGTTGTAGGCACTAGGGCGGGCGGGACGCTTTGCCCAAAGCTTTCTGAAGTTCATTTGTTTGTAAGTTGTAATTGTGTTTGAAAGGCAACGTTTTCGTAATAATGGTAAACTTAAATGCAGTTTTAACAAGTTAAAAAATTTTGGTGCTTTGAAAGAAACCACTATGAGGGCAGGTAAGTTAAATATAAATTAATCACTTAATTAGTTTAGATATTGTTTTATCCTATGTTTTACTTTTACGTTTTAGGTTACTCTCATCTCACATAAAAGCTAACAAAATTAAATAAATATGAACTTAAACTAATAAATATACATGTAAATTGTAAATGTTCTGAAAAAGAAAAACGAGTGAAATCTTAAGTAAAATACTTATCCCAGATAGAACGCTATTAATCTTAGACCTATCCTGTTCAAAATAACTTTCATGTTGGCTCAATTTGTTTCAGTAGCAATAATAATGGTAGTTCATACACTGGCAGTCGGCCTAGCGGCGGTGGTGCCGAACGGCACGGAGAGCGCGCAGTGCGCCCGCGCGCCGCCGCACGCCCAGCCCGCGGACGACCGCTACCGGCTCGCGGTGGCGGGCGACCCGGACCTCTTCCTGCCAGGCGAACTTTACACGGGTCGGTGCTGTTTGCTTATTACCCTTTTAGAAAGTTCATTAGGCTTACAAATTGATGTGAATTCTGGAGTAAAGCAAAGTATAATTCTGTACCACGGACGATGTATTTTGTACGAACGATTGAATATTATACTTCTAGGTTCCTACACTATTTTCATTTCATAATTTAGGATTAACTCATTCCTAAATTATGAGATTATACTACAGCTTTAGCTCTTTTGCATACTTTAACAAATAAAATAGTGTCCTGATGGTCGACGATGAGTGGCTACACGGCACGGCAGAAGATTGCTTTCTGATTTAGAACTTCTAAATTATTATCCCAATTATTGTATTTAGGTATAACATTTCAACTAAACCTACCACTATTTGTTACAATAGTGACCCTAGAAGGCGTGGACAGCGGCTCAGGGCCGACTCCATTCGTCGGCTTCACGATCTGGGCAGAGCTGGTCGGCGAGGAGAACGACACCAAGGAACCGGCGACCAACCAGACCCTGGGGTCATTCCAGACTTACGCCGCTCAGGCGATCGTCAGGGAGATCTGCGCGCCGTCTGTTGTTAACTCTACTGCGCATCAGAAGATCGAGATACAAGTATTACAATTTATTCTATTGCACATCTACATACTTACTTAAATTTTGTTGTTGTACTTATGTCAAAGATTTGATTTGATTGAAAAATAAGGTTTTTATTATTATGAATATAGAAATAACACCCTAATCTTATATTATGTATGCGTAACTAAGATCACAATAATAGTAGATTAATATATAACATGGTGTAAAGTGACGTATATGCTGAGGGTGTTGCATATTAAAACCCGTGCGCATTGAGAGTTTCAAGGATATTTCTCTAGGTGATCTGGAGCCCCCCACCATCAGCCGCGGACATGTGCGTCCGCATCTGCGCGCGCGCGGGCCCGGCCGGCGCCGGCGCCGACGCGGGGTCGACCCTGGCGCGCAAGATCTGCGCCGCGCCCACCGCTCCTGCCAGCTTCGCTAGACAACCGCAGATTGTTGAGCCTTGCTGTGCTTGCGACGAGGCTAAATATGAAGTTAGTATTTTGGAATAGTTTTTGTTTAAGCGTTAGAGTAAATAATCGAGATCATCTCAAAATTATATTACTTTAAAGAAATATAAACTAATCGAATTCATACTTTACTTGATTTTTGCCATGCTTGCAACAGATAAATTAAATAATAAATTAAAATTTAACAAAATAAATCTAAAGTTATTATTATAGATAAAGCTTTGCATTTTATTTAAAAACAATATATTTTTTAGCTTACTAAAATTGTTATCAAAATGGATTTCATATAAATTAAAATGAAGTCCAAACGGATTTCATGATTAAATTGAACTTTTTTGCTTGCTTTGATTTGACCCGTTTGGATTGTGATCCGATTGGACGGACCCAATCTACGGGGCAGCTCATTATTGTTTGGAGACTTTGTAAAGTTGTAAGGTATGATGGAAGAATCCCTCTAATGAATTATTCCCGCCTTGTCAGAAACATCTGCTTATCTGCGTCTAAACTAATTATATACGGACTTCCTATGTACTATCTATAAAACATTTTGTTCATCTATCATCATAGTTCGTGTATTAAATATAATTTTATGTATAAAAGGTAACCTTCGAAGGGCACTGGTCGCGCAACACACACCCGCGCGACTTCCCTCAAGAGTCGACGCGCGCGCACTTCGGAGACGTGATAGGGGCGTCGCACACGGCGCAGTACCGCGTGTGGCAGGAGGGCCGCGCGGCCAGCGCCGGGCTGCGCCGGCTCGCCGACGACGGCGCCACCACTGCCTTCGAAAAGGAACTTAAAGCTGAGGTTGGTTTTAAATAGACCAATATTAGGTTTAAAGAGGAAATATTTAAATGTTTGTTTGTTTGAATCAAAAAGGCTGTGAAACTACTGGACCGATTAGAGAAATTATTTTACTATTTGAAATCTGAATTATTCCTTAATGAACATTGGCTAGAAAATAGATATTGTACTTTCAAAAAAGTTAGAGATCGATCAAAGAAGTCATTGCTAGCGATGATATGATAGCTGATGGATTATGTTATCAGCGTAGTACCGCTTCATATAAGTAGCTTTTCTTCATACCATTTGATCGTAATATTTTCTTCTTCAAGAGCGACCACATCCGAACAATAATCAAAGCGCGCGGCATATCATGGCAGCAAGTTTCCATCGGCGGCAACCCTAGCACATTTGCAGTATTCAGGGTTGACGCAAAACATCATTTAGTGTCGCTTGCGGCTAAACTGGCGCCGTCCCCTGATTGGATCGTTGGCGTGTCGGCTTTGGAACTGTGCAATCGGAACTGCACGTGGACATCCAGTATGACTCTGCCGCTGTACCCGTACGACGCTGGCACGGACAGTGGAATTAGTTACACTGTAAGTTTTAAACATTGGTGATTACATTTATTGCACTAAGTACATACTACATACATACTACCTACATACGTACATCTGCGTGCATACTACAAACTGTTAAGAGGGTTACTACTGGCGATACTAGCGCCAATCGAGAAGAACAGTCATAAATCTAAAGCTAGATAAATGCGGTTATGTCTGAACTTCGTGATGTACATATTTATATTGCAATATGGTGATGCAAATTGTAATTTACAAATTCTATGACATGCCACACGGCACGTGCTCGGACAATCAAAAATCCAATAAGGTATACGATACCTAAAGTATATATTGTACAATGTATATCTTTAAGATTACTAAAATATTCCGCAACCGCGTGGATTTGCTCGAATTATAAGTACAAATTAGTTCGCATCCGGCTCGAAGGACCTTACCAAAACCTGTGTTTACATAAATTGCACTTCCAGTCTAAACGACAACCGACAGTGCCCGCGGCGCCGGTGCGCGCGCTGCGGCCCGACTGGCCCAAGAACGAGCAGTCGCCCTTCTACAACACCAATGGAGACATGCGACCGTTTGCGAGGCTGAAGTTGAATAGACTGCGGTTGTATGAGAAGGCATGCGATGGTGCTGGTAAGTTATTAAAAAAAGGGCAACTGCTGTTAAATACATTATACGTTGAGATTAATAATACTGTTAGCGTTAAAAAAAATATATCTGTCAGTAGATGTTGTTCACTGCTCCACTTTTATATACTAAGCGGAAACATTATTTTGGGTATTGAGCCTTGGAGAGGATATATTTATCGTAAGGCTATTTATCCCTTAAACGTAACAACTGGAGTTACTGGAGTAAAGCCTTTGCCAAACAGAACGCGCTATGGCGCGGCGTCAGATCGCTAGCCTCACGCGGGGCCATGGCGTTGACTTGTATTGTACACCTACCTATTATGCCGGTATTACGCTGTCACACAGAGCGCCTGGCGTCAGGCGTCCTAGCACCGGCGCTTTGTGTGACACCGTATAATACCTATAGTACATTAAAATTCGACGCTATAGTGCCTTTTGTTTGTAAGGAAAAGCAAATTTCAGGCAATGTGATCTTTGTCTATACCAATATTATAAAGAGGAAAGATTTGTTAGTTTGTTTGTTTGTTTGTAACGAATAGGCTCCGGAAATACTGAACCGATTTGAAAAATTCTTTCACTGATAGGAAGCTACACTATCCCCGAGTGTCATAGGCTATATTAGATTTTCAAAAAAATTAGGGATCCTTACTTAAACTCAAATAATGTAGTCCAAGGTGCAATATTTTTTCCGTTGTTTACATATTTTGACAGGTGGTTTGTTTTTGTTGTTTGTTTTTTTATTCGCCCAGAGGCAGGCAAAATAACATAGTCTATAGAGCTATATTCTATGGCGTAACAAAGTAAGCCGGGACAGCTCGTAAGGAATAAATTTATAGAGGTGCCAGGTGAAGCAAGAGCAGAATCGGCGCTGGGCGGCGGTGACATGTCCGGCGGCGGCGCGGGCGGCGCGGGCGGCGCGTGCAGCACGCACGAGTGGGCGGCGTGGGCGGCGTGCAGCGCGACGTGCGGGCGCGGGCGGCAGGCGCGCCAGCGGCACTACGTGTGGCCGGCGCGCGCGCGGGCCGACGCCTGCCGCGCGCGCCTCACCGACTACCGCGTCTGCCACGGCCCGCGGCGACATTGCAGGTCACTCTACTTCTCTTGTGGGGGGAGATGAGTATCTGCACTTAGCTCATGTGTTTGGAGCAATTGTTAATTTTCCCATATTTATTGGATCTTTGCGTGCGTATCAGCTTACTACCACGTCAGCTACGGCTCGCGGCAACACTATCACTAATCTGTATTGATCTGACGCGCACACAAACTCTCAAATACGGCTCATGAATAACTGTACTAAAATAGAACGGAGCATCGATGACAAGATCATACGATCATATTGATCTGATAATCCATACAATTGTCTTGACTATACTGGAGGGGTGGCAATCAGCACCTTCCAACGTAGTTTACTCACGCACTGAATTAACGGTCGCTATCCATTTCCTACCAGCAGGGCACCATCAGAGTACGAGGCGGACCCAGCAGCGGCGACGGGCCCGTGCGCGCTGTCGGCGTGGGCGGAGTGGTCGCGCTGCGCGGGCTGCGGCGTGCGCACGCGCGAGCGCCGGTACCTCGCGCCGCGCGCCTTCAAGCGCTGCCACGTGGGGCTGCGGGCCTCTACCGTGCTGCAGCAGGCTATGCCGTGCGAGGCTGGACCTTGTGATATGTCAGTTAACACTCATTTTAGCTTTTACGCCTTCTTGTCTGCTGGTTTGTCCGTCTATGTGTGTGCAACTGTCCGTCTGTGCGAGTGTTGCAGTAATTTTACTTAAGGCGGTAACTCTCGGTATGGCGCGAAATTCAAATTTTTTAACGTTTTTTAATTATTTTGGCGAAAGTTTTCATCTATACCAATATAATAAAGAGAAAAGATTTGTTTGTTTGTTTGTAACGAATAGGCTCCGGAAATACTGAACCGATTTGAAAAATTCTTTCACTGGTAGGAAGCTACACTATCCCCGAGTGACATAGACTATATTAGATTTTCAAAAAATTAGAGATCCTTACTTAAACTCAAATAATGTAACCCAAGGTGCAATATTTTTTCCTTTGTTTACATATTTTGACAGGTGGTTTGTTGTTATTGTTTGTTTTTTTATTTGCCTATTCTGGGCAGTCAAAAGAACATAGTCTATAGACCAACCGTCTTATTCATAAAGATAAAGAACATTTTAAGTAGCGTTACTGGAGGTCTCTTTCTCTGGTTTGTTGTATGGTAAATACGTGACATCCAGTTTAAATTGATATACGTCAAATAACTAAAATGCTCTTTAACTTTTTATGAATAAGAGGGCAAGTCTTTAGTAGTATCTTATATTCTATGGCGTAACGAAGTAAGCCGGGACAGCTCGTTTTTAATAAAGTTTGAATGAACGTAAAATCATATCGCGTACGTAAAATCATATCTCCCACATTGTGATATATCGTTTTTGAAAGACAGAGTTACCGATTTTGTAATCAGAGATACTTGATTTTTGGCCTTTTGTGCCTAAGGGGGACCTTAGACACAAAAACTTTAGGTCTGTCTTCCAAAAACGTTGTATTACAATGTGGGAGATGGTTTTTTTACATACGCAAATTCATTTAAACTTTATTAAAAATGTATACTTTGGCCAGAATAAATAAAAAACACGAAAAAATATTAGAGTAAAATTTTGTACACACCCGCAACAAAGCGAAAATATTCTGTAAAAGATAAAAATTACTTACGGAAACCTACTTTGCGCATAGTTTGACGTATTATTTGTTGAGGTCGTTATAATAATTGATTGATGTTTTTTTTTTTTTTGCAGACCTGCTGATATGGAGAACTCGACAAATTTCGACTGGTGGTTTGTGGTAAGTTGATAAAAGTTCTTGATCATTAATTTGGAATAACAATGTTTTTATTGGCTTTTTTTAAACTCAGGATCCTGCACAGTTTCCTACTAATTTTATGGTCTCACATAGCCGAAAAAAGTTGCATCTTACAACGGATAGATTTGATTCTTGTACTTATTTTGTGTAAAAAAACAACTTTCATTATGTTAAGACAAAAGCAACCATAATGCAATTTAAACACTTTTACCCCCAAATACTTATTCTTCTTCTACCTCAGTATTAATAAAGTTTGCAATAAAACACTAGAGCATTATTTCCGTCTGCAACAGCAAGACAACACACTGTCAGCATGCCCGGTGACGGCGTGGGGCGCGTGGTCGCCGTGCTCGGCGCGCTGCGGCCGCGGCCGGCGCCTGCGCACGCGACTGTACCTGGCGCGCTCGGCCGCCGTGCAGCAAGCCGTGCTCCGGACGCTGTTCGAACAGTGGATGGAGAAATACACGCAGGAGGCTGATGTAAGCACTCTATATACAAGACCAATGTTAGTGTGCGGAGTGACGACGTGTTGACTGTACCTGGCGCGCTCGGCCGCCTGCAGCAAGCCGTCGTCGTGCGGACGCGGTTCGAACAGTGGATAGAGGAGGCTGATGTTTGTATTTACATCTAGCTATAGTACTCATCTTAATTGACCTGTACCTCAAGCTCGTCCTATAACAGGTTCCAAATCTCTTAGCGCTCTACAATTTCGAAATGTATGCGACTCTGTATAAAAATGTAAGAGACATATAAAATTATAATATTTTTTCTATTATTTTGCCCGCTACACAATGAAAAATCCTACGCAATAAAAGAAAAAAAAAACTATAAATTTAAGGCCTGGCCTGGCTACGGAATCCTACATTAAACCACAGAATACTTAATATTAAACATGGCTCAATATGATTTTCATTATTATTACTTCTATACCTAAAGTGGTAAATAAGTTGTACTGTGTATCTGTACAGTTAATAAGAAGCAGCAGCCCCGTGCCCCCGGGCTCTGCTTCGACGACGGGCGCCCCGCCCCCCGCCCCGCAGCCCCCCGACCAGCGCGGGCTAGAGACGCTGCCGGAGCTGCTGGCGCGCTGCCGGGCCACGCTCACGGTGCAGGAGGCGCTCTGCGACGCACGAGGCGCCTTCTGTCCGCCTACCGAAGGTTCATATTATTTTCATCACACCTATTCGAAAAGGACCACTTAATCCGCCTTTTAATGCGCCTAAAGTTGTTTTTCATCACACCTGTTCGAAAAAGACCACGTTATTCGCCTTTAAATGCGCCTAAATTTGTTTTTTTTTTCTTCTTTAGGAGACTCATGGCGGGGCCTGAAGAATTTTTTAATCCCCGTTAGGTCGCCTTAAAAGTCTCGGTCAGTCCTGGCCTGGCTGGATAAAAAAAACAAATTAAAAACGCGCTAACTAGTCCACTGGAACCTAGAACTAAGTTTTAGAAAAAAATCTTGTATTGTTAGAAATTCATGTTTTTGTTTTGTACTTACAAAGAGTTCTTCAAGTCCATTGACATTGAAAGTAAAAATTAAGTCCTAAGAGGAGTAAAAATGTCGCAAGAAATGTGATGGATAACCCCTTAAATTTCTCTAATGTTAATATAAGTTCTTAGTAATTTTCTTATTAGATACCATTTAATTTCAATTTAAGCTTTATTTTATTTTATATTTTTATTTAAAAACAATATATGTATAATTTTCTTATAGTGGGTGATAAAAAAGTAGAGTGTAACACAGGGAAGCAAATATAGTTTTGGCTCGGGCGACGTACTTTGAATCCCTTGCTACGTTCGGGATTCTACTAAAGAGTCCCTCGCTAGATTCAAATAAGCGCCCTCGCCATAAAAATATTACTTTGCTCTTGCTCCCTTGTGATACAATCTACTATTATAATGAACACTATTTTTGAAATGATAGAAAACTGGCAATCTGTGGGCTAGGGGGCCAAGTTTCTTAAATAAAAACGTGTGACTCGTAATTGTCTTGTTAGCGATTGCGTTAACCATTGCCGCTTTAACAAAGGTAATTTCTGTTGCACGCTCAAAGAAAACAGCAATGGTTAACTAAGTCGCTAACAAGACAATTACGAGTCACTCGTTTTTAGTTAAGAAACTTGGCCCCCAGTCACATTGTAATAAAGAAAATTTATTTAGCCTATGAAAAATAATCAACTTCCAATATTACGGCATACACTATCAATAATGCACAGCATTGGATCTCGCGACGTTGATAACACGACTCGTTATCGAGGAAACAATGAGAAAAATCAAAAAAGTTAAAGTAGAAACAGTTACCGCAACCACATAATATTGTGGTGGCTATTCCGCACAAAGCAATCAATTTGATAATTATTATCAGGCCTATAATAGATGCATTATCAAAAAGAATTTTTGAAGCTGTGTAAAATTTTAAAGTTTGCCGAAGTATTTCAGCACTTGCTTAAAGATTACAAACGCAACATATGTAAACATAACACTTAATAAATAACTAGTATTGATAATGATAGATAATGTTTGGTAATATACCTTATAAATCCGTATATGAACACCTAAATGGTAGCATATTTATAGAGATAAGAGTTTTTATAAGTGTTACTGCGCAACGAGGTCAAACTTATGGCCCTGAGACGACTTTTGTGCCCTCTTTAAACAAGGTCCTCGAGGATAAGTTAAACGATAATCCGAAGATATCAAATAGTGAGTCGTAAACTTTAATGTTTTATAGATACGCTGTTCGATATGAAAGAATGTAGCGCGGATGTATAGTAATTATTTATCACCTTAATACGAACGTTTTGTTTTGAAGTCTTAAAAAATGCAGTAAGTAGTACAAATACTAGTAAAAATCTTCGTAATAAATGAACAGGAACATGCAAGCAGCCGATGTCGACGGGCCCGTGCCGGCGCTACGCGGAGCGCTGGTTCTTCGACCACCCCAGACAGAAGTGCGAGCCCTTCGGGTACTCGGGCTGCGGCGGCAACGACAACAACTTTAAGACATTAGAGGACTGTGAGGAAGTGTGCCTGGCTCCGCCACGTGGCAGCTCCGCGCCGGCCGCCGATAACAATACTGCGGAGGTTGGTGCTAATAAAGTAGAGTAGAGTAGTGAACACTTAAAGTAGTTTGTTTTAGAGTCGTTTTAATAATGAGATCTTATCTAGATTTGTTCATCTTGATTGAATTAACCTCTGTAGATTTTATTGCAGACAACTGTAAAAGTAGGGAAGTATTTTTAAAGATTGCAGGTATGTATTTAGTAGTTCAGAACTTAATGTCTTATTTAATGTAATGTTTGGTGTGGTGTAAATAAAAGTTTCCATTAAAATAACAATATCAAACAGTTTTATTTTTATGTCAATATTAAAACAAAGTTAATTAACAGTCAATAAAATCTTTTTACACGAAAATCTTATGCTTAACCTAATTTAAATAATAACTAAATTATTCAATCGCCATATTATCCAATGTTGACAGCAATATTAAAGCTGTTCCTAATACTGTCAAGAAACATCACAGTCACTGTTTTGTACTTCTCCACAAACACATATTTAAATGCAGTTACCGTAATTCCGTTTAGAGAAGATTATTTCTAATACTATAGGCTGAGCTAAGAGTAGCCTTGCAGCGTGCAATCTTACAAACCGCTATGGGTTATGTTAGTAATCATTTTAAATACCAGACAGTGACAACAATGGTCTCTACAGTGACAGATAATGAGCGTGGTGTATAGTGACCCACAGTAACCCCTCATTACGCTGCATGGTTATTTATCAAGTTACAAGCCCGCACACACACACGTATCTGTGTAGTGACATAATGCGGTAATGCGAGTGTATTTATCCACTTTCACTGCAATTTATATACTTCTGTTGGAAACTTTGTAAATATCTAGCCGTAGCAGGCAGTGTTAAGTGTAAACCTTATCTTCGTACTCAGCTTTGTACTACTCGTAATTTCGTTTTTGATAAAAATGGTTTTACTATCTGCGTTACAATCTTTGAAGTTTTATTCCTACACTTATTGCACTGTCAGTCTTGTGGAGGTCAGATGCGCGTGACGGCGGGCTTCCGCAGCGGCAGGCAGCAGCGCGGCGCCGCGCACTCCTTGGCGCACGGGCACGGGCACACCTGGTTCGCGAGCTCGAACAGCTCTTTGTTCTCTTCTTCTGTACCTATGAAATCACGTGGAAATCAATTAATTATTATACGTTTTGTGAACATTACGACTGCTCCGTAGCTCAGTTGGCAGTGAATGTGTACTGATATGCGTGTGCATCTGGGTTCGATTCCCGGCGGTGCGAACATTGTTATGATGAATATCGATGTTTGTTTCAGGTCTGGGTGTTATGTGCTTCTCTGTATATGTTTCGGGCACCCTAGATACAGTAGGTTCTTCCTAATTAAGGCGTGATGTGTTATTATTATTATGTTTTTCATATACTCTTCGGTATCACGGAATGGAGCCCGGGCCTTTGAGAGGCGTGCGAGGGGACGAATCCAACTCGTAGAGGCCCTTTTGAGAGTTTTTCTATATTATTATTATTTACAACTAGTCGACCCGGTGAACTTCGTACCGCCTAACCTATAACTATCTTTTGCACGTCTTATACTTATAAACCTTCCTTTTGAATCACTGTATCTATTAAAAAAAAAGCGCATCAAAATTCCTTGCATAATTTTAAAGATTTAAGCAAACATAGGGAGACGCGAGAAGCGATTGAGTTTTATATTATGTATTGATTTTAGCAACATCGATATGATTACGATTAGTAAAAGAGACTTAGTTTTATAAGCCTTTTTTATAATCTTTATTACTTATTTAATATGCTTTAAGTAGGTATACGGGTTATGATCGTTGTAAAGTACCTACTTAACTAATACACTTAAGAAAATATGAATACCGTTTAATGTTGCCAATGTGAACTCCGGCTGCAATGTGACCAGGTTGATGCCGTGCCGTTTGAAAAGTTCGCTCACCAGAGACGAACTCTTTAGGTAGGTCTGCAAAAAGTAACCACATAAAATGCTTGTAAGCAACGCTAGTAAAAAATCTTGTTACATTCTTGTAATACCGATATAATATAATACTTCACACTTTGTTAGTTATACATATGAAGTTACAAATTGAATACATTTTTATCAGTTGATAAAGAAGTTGTAAACTTCCAAAGATTCGGACCTTGATACATCTTTACATGTTTCTGTGTTCAATGACAGTTGTGATAAAGATTCGTTATTACTGTTATCACTTTCTGATTCGGACGACTGTCTTAATTTAAAAAAAAAACGCTGGTATCCCCGAATACTTGAAACTTTAAAGTCATGTTTACCTATCAATAGCAGTAAACTTTTGGGGCGAAAAGGGCGGAAAATTTTTGGGCGCCCTATACGACGTTATACAGTGTGTCCGGGGAAGTTATAACATAATTTTAAGGGTGTATTCTATGATGAATTTCATCGATGAAAACACCCCATATGGGGGGTCGCAGCCTCACCCCCCCCTCAGTATGACGTTTTTAATTTTTTTTTTGCAAAAATTGACCCCGCCTACTTTTAAATTCACAGTTAAAGATCTAAGGCTCACAGAACCTTCATTAAGGTCTTGATCGAAGGCTAAGTAGTTAGGCTACATAAGTTACTAACAAAATAACCAAGTATTGCTTTTACTTTTTTTTTTTTAAAGATGATAAACAAAAATAAAATTTTTTTTGTGCATTTTTTACGGTTTTTCAAAGTTTCCACAAAAAAATGCAGATACTTTTTTTTATTTTTTGTGTTTTATTGTTAGCTTTTGAGTTGTTCTCCAAATTGGTATTAGATTTATTTCTCTAGGTCTATTACTTCAGAAATTATCAACTACCAAAAAGACCCTTCGCTTTTACCTTTTAATTTAAGATTTCAGTTTAACCCACTTTTATTAAAAAATAAAGTCAATATTTAATTATTTTGCTAGTTATTTAGGTAGCCTACCTACTTAGCCTTCGTACAAGACCTAAATTAAGAGTCCTTTTACGCGAACAGTGGCGCCACTCTAGAAAAAAAAATTTTTTTTAAAGTAAGGCTTTTTTTCAGAAAAAAGTGCTCCCTTGTGCATAAAATCTTGGTCGCTAGTATTTTTTTAGTATTTAAAATAATATCTAGGTTTAGAATGTTTATGTTTTACTGTTTGTTGCTAAAAGTGGCCACTTTAGGTTTATACTGTTTCATGTATTACTGTTTGTTCCTAAAAGTAGCTAAAAGTGGCTACTTTTAGCAAAAAACAGTAATCCATAAACATCCTAAACCTAGATATTATTTTATATACTAAAAAAATACTAGGGACCAAGATTTTATGCACAAGGGAGCACTTTTTTCTGAAAAAAAGCCTTACTTTAGAAAAAATTTTTTTTTCGAGAGTGGCGCTACTGTTCGCGTAAAAGGACTCTTAATTTAGGTCTTGTACGAAGGTTAAGTAGGTAGGCTACCTAAATAACTAGCAAAATAATTAAATATTGACTTTATTTTTTAATAAAAGTGGGTTAAACTGAAATCTTAAATTAAAAGGTAAAAGCGAAGGGTCTTTTTGGTAGTTGATAATTTCTGAAGTAATAGACCTAGAGAAATAAATCTAATACCAATTTGGAGAACAACTCAAAAGCTAACAATAAAACACAAAAAATAAAAAAAAGTATCTGCATTTTTTTGTGGAAACTTTGAAAAAGCGTAAAAAATGCACAAAAAAAAATTTTTTTTTTTGGTTTATCATCTTTAAAAAAAAAAGTAAAAGCGATACTTGGTTATTTTGTTAGTAACTTAGCTAGCCTAACTACTTAGCCTTCGATCAAGACCTTAATGAAGGTTCTGTGAGCCTTAGACCTTTAACTGTGAATTTAAAAGTAGGCGGGGTCGATTTTTGCAAAAAAAAAATTAAAAACGTCATACTGAGGGGGGGGTGAGGCTGCGACCCCCCATATAGGGTGTTTTCATCGATGAAATTGATCATAGAATTCACCCTTAAAATTATGTTATAACTTCCCCGGACACACTGTATATGAGGACGTGAAAGAGCATAGTGACGTATTAAAAGTAAAGAATCCATCCAAACCTCATGTGAAGAGTAGGCGACGTGCGCAGTAGCGACGACCCTGTCCCGGTGCAGCTGCCACACGTGCAGCTCGTGTATGGCCACGACGCCGGGCACCTGCAGCGCGGCGGCGCGCAGCTCGCACGTGCCCAGCCCTTCCGGCACCGTCTGCAGCAGGATCAGCCCGGCTGATCGCACTGTTAGCATTCGTGAACCATTTTGATTGTTGGTTCCCTTGTAAAATTGCTAGTGTTTTACTCGCGATGTTTTTATGTCAAACGATATAACTTATTCGTTTGGATTTTTCAACAGTGTCACACATACCACAAATTTACATTTAAGTGCGTTGCTGCCTTTTCTTATTTAAAACTATTTAGTGAGCACAGCACATTTCACTTCAAACGCAAGGTTCCTTGTCCCTTTGCAGTAGGATTTTCTGGATAAGTTGTATGCTATGTTTTCATCTCAGGTGCGAAACCTAGTTAACACATTTTCATTCTTTCGGTGTAGTAGTTTGGGCGTGAAAGCGTAACATATAGACAGACAGACAACTTACACATTAGCGTGATAATCTTACAAACCCCGTATTTTTTTCGAAACTTATATTACGGAACTCTAAACTCTAGGCATTAGTGAAAGAATGATTAAAATGAATCGGTAGTTCTAGAAATTACCTTCTATACACTTACATCTAAACTTACAAAACTATTTTTAAAGTAAGTATAATGGAAGACTTACTGAACGGGTAATTAAACATCACCAGCACGACTGCTGCACAGGCCGAGAGAGCGGGGTCCGCGATCTTGGCCGCCACCGGCTCCCACTCGGAGGTCAAGCCAGCGGCCATCACAAACAGGCTGCCTGGATAAATGCTACTTGTTACCTCTTAGTTTATATCTGTCCTAAGTTAGGAACTTTACTTAGTGTACGTACTACGTCTATTGTAATATATTATCTTGGTACTTATGTAGAGCCCGGACTAGCATATTTTTAGTTGTTCGATCGGAGTAGTCAGTATGGAGTTATATAGCAGTGCGCCCCCTTGACGCTTATTTATTCTATACTTATCATTTGATCGATCCAACTATCGGCCGACTAAAATCGCTAGTGCGCGCAGGCTCTTAGTATTAAATACTCAAAGGAAATTATATTTTAAATCAAGGTAAATATATTTCCTAGGTCACATGACTTATCCAGCGAGCGAGCTGTTTTAGTGGTGTCTGTGGTGGTGTCATGCCCCAGAAGGGGAAGAGTGAAGATGGGACACTGTGGCGTCCCGCCTCACGGGGCGTCACGGTCGCTTTGCGTCTGTGGGAGTCCTGTGGGCAACCTCTACCGGTTTAAGGGTTCGTATGACCGCAAGTTTGGCCGAATCTGGGATGGCGGTGGGCTAGGTCACGACACATGGTCATTGGTCAATTCAATACCGTAGAAATAGCATAGAATGCGGTTAATTTTTATTAAAAAGCAGGCAAGTTCTGTATGTTGAGCTACAGGTATATAAATGTATGTTACTGGCAATGTCGGTGGGTGCATGGGCAAGGATTGGCTCCCCTGCGCCCGTCTTCAGAACTACGCCACCACCCTCAGTCATACTCAGCCGACGGCTGTAGCTTAGCTCACGACCTGAAAAATTAATGTAGTTAAAGGAAATAGCACCTTGTGATATTTGAAACTAGAGGCAGAAGTTATTATTTTGCGAAACTACAAAATGTTTGATCTATAAACTGAAAAGTATAATATCAGAAAAGAAGTTTTTTTTATTGAAGTTTGTATACTTAAAATACATCCGCTATAATAATAAGAAACGATAAACCTGATTGAGAGTCATTGACTTCGCAACATTAATTGTTCTTACTCCAGAAAACGGTATTGAATTAAACGATTAATACTTATGTGGGTAGGTATTAAGGATAATAAAGTCATACACAACATAGATAATATACAACCAAAGATCACGATATTCCTATCATAAGAAGCTGCATGCATACTCAATTACTCACCCGCAAGAAGCATATAGTTCATAGCGTGCAGCATGAGACCAATGACTGCACTACCAACTATAACCTTGGAGTATCTCGGAGGCTGGCCGTGGGACGAGTGGACGCCCAGCTGCAGGGCGTTGACCACCAAGGCCAGGGCGAAAGATGCGAATAGCACGTGGACGGAGAGTCTGCCCACGACCTCGATCCGCGCCCACCCGAATGTGTTGCGGAGCCGGCCCTCGCGGCCGGTGCTCTCGTCTGCTCGCTCGTACTATCAACAATGAAGTTGAACTTAATAATTTAAACGATTTCATCAAACAATGTTACTGAATAACTACATAGATGTTGCTCTTGATAAAAGCAAATTAAACGTCAAGAACAAATATATTTCATTAGGTAGGCCCTGGCACTAATGAAGTTATTATCTCAACATTTGTACATAAAAAAAATGATAAAGTTAGGTAAGTACCTTAGAAATTAAATAAAAAACACAGTCAAAATAAATTTTGCCTTCATTTCATAAGTTTTTGGTAAAATAACAAATAATCTCACCCCTATATTGCCCATGAACCTTTTCGTTTTTGATAACGATAGGACTCTACATAAAAACTTTATAATATTGATTCATTAGAATTTGCGTAAATTACCTTATAAGCTACAAGCGTGGTCACCAAGCCAACGAGGCGGCAAAGTGAATGGCAAGTGTCCACCAGGACAGTGGGTGAATGTGTGAAGTGAGCAGCGAAGAGGCGCCCGCTGAAGCCAATGATGGCCAGCAGCAGAGCCAGCAGCGACCGCGGCGGCGGCAGCCACTGGAGCCACTCCTTCATCGCCATTTCGCCTGTATCACACGCGCAAAATATAGGACTAAATAATAATCTACTACTACTGCTTCGTGCAATGGACACCGATTGACTGGTAAGATTAATGAATCTTAAAATATTTTATTAAGAACTGAACTGATTAGATCGCTAAGTACTTTCGATTTTAACACTCGTCTAAGCACGACTTTACCTGAAGTGTTGACAATGACGAGTGTTTCTAATTAGCTGATGAACGTGTCTAAACAATATAAGTTTGTTTTGGTTACTAATTTCCACCTATCTCTTCTATTGTTTGGTTTCGTGAAACTAGATTAAATTCAAAACTAAAGCGTTATCATTATCAATCAACATTATAAGTAGAATTGTTACTTGAACTAAGTAGAATTTAAATAAGTATAACGAGGTTATCTTGTCTGTTGTTCTGCAGTTAATAGATATTTCAGGTAAGGTAGGTATTTAACAGATCATAAATCCATAGTGTTAATATGTATCCACTTTGTATTATAACATTCGGTGTTTAAAATTAGACCTATTTCGCCGCATTTGTACTTACCAAAATTAATATCACTATCGCTATGTATCAGTGATCGATGATCTTTAGTGTGCGCGAAAGTTAAACTGGCTCCATGGCCTTATTGGTGGTCAAGTAACGGTGTGCCATCTCGCAACCAGACGTACAAGGAGGAGCGTGGGCGCAGCTGACTGGTTATGTCTACAATTCTACAAACACTGTGTAGATATACATATACTTAGATACTTAAGTGCATGATCCGTACCAGTTTCAATGATAATGCTCCTATTAAAAATCATACATTAATGTTAATGTTAATTGTGATTTTATGCAACTAGGTAATGTTATTTTACACGTGCGGTCAGAACAAATATGCGACGAACCTCATGTCGCGCCGCTGTCAGCAACCGCTGTCCCGGCGAACCTCATGTCGCGCTTTATAATGGAAAAATTTAATAGTTTTTTTACTAACTTCCATATTTTCTCACCTTTTAAAACTTTTCTGGACTACTACGAACATTTCAAAATCGGCCCGGTCTCAAGTTTTAGCGAGACTAACTAACCACGATTTTTTTTTTTATTTAAAGTAGATAATAAGAAGAAGATAATTTATATAAAAGTATAATACATGTAAGTACTTACCTACTTGAAGCTTTACCTTTTAAGATAAAAATTATTTATTTTAATAAAAAGCTCTACCTTTGAATTAAAGGTGCACATATTATTGCGGTTGATTGTTGGTTGGTACCACTTGCATTTCACTTGCGACAAAGAAAATATTTACATAATAGGTGTACCAAAAAGCTTAGCATACCTTTGTACCTAACTCCGTCATTTTAACAATACCTTCCATAACTATCATTCACACACAAGCACTTAGTAAATTTAGTTACTTTGACAATGTAAGGCGAACGCGACGACGCGACACGGAAGATGACAATCACTGTAATGACCGGCCTCCGGTTGTTCGGTGTCCTGCAGTGGATACTGTAGAACATGGGAACTCTTACTTACCTTCATAACATGGGTCCTACGCTTCGTCGTAAGTCAATCCTTCAATATCCAAAAAAGATATTTTTTAAAGATTTCCGCTCGCTACCTACTTTGGTTGATTGAGGTTTAATCTTTCCGCTCTGTTAACGTGAAATGGAGAATGCAACCGTGGGTGATAGAATTTCACGGTTTCATTTACAATTTAGAGTCGCACAGATTTTTATAATCTTAATTGAAATTTGCTTGTTTGATACGGTATTTTATTTGTGATTGTAATTGTAAGTACTTAACTATAACATGAATATGAACATAAATATTTTTAACTAGAGGCTGCCCCGCGGTTTTTCCCGCGCAGATTTCTCATAAACACAAAAAACCCGTTTTTTTCCGTTCCCGTGGGAATTTCGGGAAATCCCTTCTTAGTGCTCACCTACACTCCCCAAGGAACCCACGTGGCAATTTTCAGCTTTCTACGCCCAGTAGTTTCGGCTCTGCGTTGTCTGTCAGTCAGTCAGTCAGTAACGGAAGAGTTTTATATATATTGATTTTTATGACTGACAGACAACGCAGAGCCGAAACTACTGGGCGTAGCGGGCTGAAATTTTGCATGTAGGTTCCTTAGGGAGTGTAGGTGAGCACTAAGAAGGGATTTCCCGAAATTCCCACGGGAACGGGAAAAAACGGGAATTTTGTGTTTATGAGAAATCTGCGCGGGTAATAAAATAAAAAAAAAAACCAATAAATTTAATTTAGTACTTACACCTATGTCAATAGCGGGTTGAGGCTACAAAAATATTCCTCTATTTAACCTCACCGCGTCGTGCACACATGAACTGTGCATAATTTAAATGCGTTTGAGGGTACGCTAACTAACGTTCCACGAAAAAAAAAAGTATTTTATTGTAGACGTCTCAGTCAGAGCATAAGTTAGTGACTAAAATACATTGCTGAATACTTTTTTTTTCAAACGAAAAAATATATAATTTCGTTATTTTTATTTCGCGAAGACATAATAAAAAATCTTCCTTGTCTATTTCTTCTTCTTGGTCTTGCTATTGACCTATATTTAGACCGATATATTTGTAAGTTTTACATTTGACTACTTTGTTCTCAGATTAATTAATCTTCTTTATCCAATAGTTCGCAGTAACTAATCAAAGCTCTAGTCTAGGTATGGGCTCGTTGCAAAAGGCCACAGGTGGTACAGTCACGGACTAGGAGGCCGTAACAGATTTGTCTATGGTTTCGTCAGCCCAAGACTATATTACCAAAGAACAAGAGCTATTTTGCAATACAGAAAAACCGGAAGTGTTACGCCGATCGTGTCCGCCACTGTACGTACAGTGGCGGTCTGCGACGGCGTTTTGTTATTACAGTCTAGGGCGCACGAGACCATAGACAAAACTGTTACGCCGCCCTAGACCGCCACTGTACATAGATAGGACATAGGGGATAGGAATTAAATTAAAATTATAATTAAATTAAATTAAAATTATTATTTTATATTATTTTTAATATTAAATTGTCTTATTTTTTTAAATTGTTTTTGTCTTTTAATAATTGTTTTTATAAAGGGCACAGCAGATGAGCAGACAGATGATATGCCTGTGTATGAGCATACTCTTTGGATATTGTTTTTTTAAGATTGCCACATATTTAATGGTGGGGTGGCATAGTTTAATTTATTCGTTTACGATTCGTTACATTTTTGTTATCGCTGCTTATCGACCCGCTGTTAATTTAAGTACATACTTAGGTAAAGCCGTCGCTAACTAGGTACGTGTCAAGCCATTAGCTAATTGAGTATAATCATCTTGATCGTTGATGGTTATGGTGATTATAGGCGACGATGGGGAGAGCGGCCAACTTATCATCATTTTGATATGATATACTTATTTCTTTTTCTCCTAGCCGAAAAGTCGTTCACTGCTGCACATAGGCCCCTAATACCCCCATAGGGTCATAATCGCGACACGCTGACACATACCAACTGAGCACTTCCTCATTTTCGAAGTTGGTTAAAATAGGTATGTAGGTAGGTAAAACCTTCTCCTGAATGTAACAAATACTTATCTGAAAACCGCATCAAAATCGGTTTAGCCAAACGCGAGATAATCGCGGACAAACATTACATATATACCAGGGATGTTCCGAACGTTCGCATTCGCATTCGCATTCGCGAATGATTCGCATCATTTTCACATTCGCTTCAACATTCGCATTCGCATTAAAAATATGCGAATGCGAATGTGCCGCCATTGGCACCAAGTTCCTTGTGTGAAGTACAAAACATTATGGGGATACGTCATGGTCCGGCGCGAAATTCATTTTTTTTTCGCGTTTTTTATTAATTCGGGCGAAATTATTCGTTTTTAATAAATTTTAAATAACTTCGCGTATGTAAAAACTATTTCCCAAATTTTGATACAAAGTTTTTGGAAGGCAGACTGATTTTGTGTATGAGTAAGTTTTGATTTTTGGTTTACAATAACTACGAAGAAATAATATTTTTATTGTATGTTTAGGTTTGTTGTATTTGTAGGATGTCTACATTTTTATAAATTATAATTATTGCATAATGAACGTGATAATTTTTATATACTTTCCTAGTCTTTTCACTGACCTTGACCAACATTCGCATTCGCATTCGCATCATTCGCATGCCTAACATTCGCATTCGCATTCGCATTCGCGAATGTCTAAAATTCGACATTCGGAACATCCCTGATATATACAAACATACATAAAGGTCAAACCTCCTTTTTTGAAGTCGGTTCAAAATCTTTAAAATCATATTAATTTTTGCTTGCTTTGCTTTGTCATGCTTTTGCACTAAGTAGTAGTGTGAATCGAAATAATAAAAGTAAAAGTTGTAGTAGAGCGCGCAGTATCTCATCTACAATGGCTCGTTATTTGCCTCTTAGTGATCAATCCATTGATCTTTCTATGCTTCGGTAGTCTGCGGCCGGCAGCGCAGCTATTTTCTCGCGGTTTTTCTGTGCGTATCGGTGAAATTAGAAAGGCGCGTAAAAGCAGTATTGTAAGTAGCAAGTACGAGAAGTTATTCCGCTTCGAAGCCCTATTGAGCCCAGGCCGATTCCGAAGACCAATTCTGCTGTTTGCTGCTAAATATATATTATCATAATAACATTAATACAAAAACATTACCAAGTAGTGCATGCTCAGCATGCTGCAATTTGCTGCATGGCTTACACAAACGCTTTTAGATTGTAGAGCTTCGATTTGATGATTATGTTAGAATTGTGGAACTCTGTTTGATGCTCTCTTTCTGGGAAAACACGTCACTTCATAATATTTATACAATTGTTATGGTTATTATTATGTTCATACATAACTCCGCCGCCGGATTATATTTTTTAAGTACTATAGAGGTATTTTTAATACATATACCTAATTTATGTAAGTTATTATACATATTTAGTTCCTTTGTTATGTTTCTCAGTATTTGTGAGGTCTAAAAACAAACAAACATCGCGGAATGGGCCGGCGCGGGCGGCTCGCGCCGACCGCAGGACAATGCGCTTTAGCTGGGCGGAAATTCTGTAAAAACTTATTAATAATATGATTCAAGATTCAAATATCTATTGCTTTTATGTGGTATATGTCGTCGTAGTCGTAGTATCTAAAGGATTGCTAGTGATTTTGAAAGTTTTGGTAACCAAGCATGACGCGGCTCATATCATATACTTACTAATAATATAATAATCTATAATATAAGGTATAATCTTCAAAATATTAGTTGAAATAATTTTGTATTTAAAAATACCTTAGAATCCGTATAATCTGTACTATCGTAACCCTTATCCGTAATACCGTAGAATCGCAATTTGTTAGATTAACTATAACTACAAAACAACATGTTAATCATCGAATCTTACCAGAATTGGTGCCCACTTTAAGTTTTTTTTTTCTTATCCGCGAACCGAATAAACTCTCGCTGGGAGCTCTCACAAAATCGGTCAATGCCTTTAGAAAAATTGTTATAATACAATTTTAAAGGTATAATTTTTGTAAGATGTGATGTGATCGGAATACATTATTTACCTATATTTAGACATAATTAGGGCGCAAGGATTGTGATCATTACAATGAGTTAAATTTTAATACTACATATGTGGATATCTCTTGTTCTACCACCGCTCTACCCTTTTTCCTTCTAGGTACTAATTAGTATTACAACATACTTATAATAATATTTACTTGTTTTTACACTTTTCTATGTTTAAATTAGTAGTATTTATAGTTAGGTTATGGAAGTCGGTTTGGAAAAAGTCGCTTCTAGAAAATTTTAATGTTTTTAGAACGGCTCTCTTTTAGTAACTTGTGGGACTGGAGGCTGATCTTTTATAAAAATTATAATACAAACTTTTCACTTACCGATTCGCAAAAAAGTAATAGAGAGCCCGTTTAACGAGTTTTTGCAGCAGTTTGCTTCTGTTTTAAAGGCACAAATTAAAGTAAATGCAATCCTTGTCACAGCACTGTTTAGTAAATACTGGCCAGGGAACTCGGCGCGGGCACATAGCAGTTGTATAATGTTGTTGTTATAATTGTATGTTAAGCTGGCGTCGGTCGTCGCCGCTGCGGTCGGTCGGTGCGGCTTGGTCGGCGGCCGCGGAGCACTGCCATGTCGCTGCGCGCGCGCACATAGATCTTATCGACACTCTCGTTACCCGATAACAACTGTTGAACTGTACTGTCTGTACCAACAAGAAAAGTACAACGCAACAAGTAATTAAGACCATTACTATCGATTTTCTCAGTAAAAACTAGCAAAAACTAACGACGAACACCGTCTCACATCGTTCGCAGTAATGTGAATACTTTTGACGGCTGATTTCTTCACAATTATTAAGTTATCTAAATGCCTGACCAAGAAGAAGTTTATGCAGTGGATTTTAGTAGTCCCTACTTTTAACGACCCCGCTCCTCTCCACATTCTATTTAATTAAAATTCCTATCAATTATCGCAAATAAAAAAAAAAAATAGAAAAAAAACTGATGTAAAAGTGATATTGTAGCGAAATAGACAGCGCCTACACAAATTCAACAATTCGGGTCACGGTCGGTCGAGAGCGCTATGACGCTTTTCCTCAAAATAATGAAGATAGGAATACGCTGAAAAAGTAGGTTGCGTCGTCGTCTGTATGAAGCGAAAATTCGTAACAATGGATGGTTTGCGGCGAATGTGTTTTGTATTTTTTTTGTTAAAAACAATGTATATAACTAAGTACCTATATTAAGTTGTCTCTATCTTTTCTCATATTTAAAGAACGCAGCTGTGCGAACGGAAAAAGACACATGAAAACAGAGGGACGAGTTTTTGTTTCTGTCTTTGCCCAGCAGTAAAATAAGACCCGAATTAGACTATTTAAAGATAATAAATTAACTAAGTACTTATATAATTTACAAAGTTTCACAGGGCTACAGGTATGTAGGTACCTGTGAAAAATTTAATCGTTTGTCGATAAGAATCATGAAGTTTCTCAATAATATTCAGAACATATTTAAAATTAACGATTTTTTATCTGAAACGAACACGAACGAGTCGTTATTAGTGGATCCGTTACTATGCTTGAGTAAGTGTATGTCTACGAAATTATCACGGCAAGACCGAGTGTTAGTGATACTGATACGGGTGATAAGGTAATTGAATGAACCTTTGGATTGGATAATACGCAAACTTACTGATAAAACGACTAATTAACGAAAAAAAGGGGTGAATTGTTTGAGTAAAAGCAATGATAAGGACACCCATCCAGAGACATAATATTATTGGAGTCTCCACTCTCCACTTTACCTTATTGTAACATAATCTTATTAAAATACTATTCGCCGGTGCTTATTTCCTGCCACTGCCATGCCTGTCCTGCTCCCATCCGTAATAAAATACTTACTTAAGACTCTAGGGGTCAGAACACTGTACGTGAATATGGAATCCTAAAATTAAGAAAAAGTTTCTACATGTCAAAAAACCTCCAAAAAACTAAAACTCTATCAATAAAGTATAATCTGTGTTCAAAATATAAATAAAAAACACAAAACCAAATGAAATAAATTCCAATTATTTTTTACAACCTCACTACATTTTGTAATAAAAACTAAAAAATAAAAAAAAATTGCAATATGATAAAGCGAAAACCAGTGCCTGTTTTAGGTGAGTATCAAGCAAGGTCCAAAAATTTATATGTTTACCTTTATAAAAAACGTGAAGCGACAACACAACTTTCGGTCAGTAAGTAGTTTTGGGTCTATAAAGTTCCAGCAGAGATCAATTCCCATACAAGTGCGTAGGGTAAGTTACCCTACACATTCGTTAGGAGTTTTCCCCGCCATAAAAAAAAAGGTTACCTACACGCGTGTGGTGTTGTGGTGGTCAGCGGACATCGGGTACCTAAGTGGGGGTGCGGTTGGAGTGTAGCCTTAGGGGCGCTATGGAGGCGAGACTTAGAAAAATTTCGAAAAATTTTGTATGAAAATTTTTTATCCCCCTTAAGGGTACTTTTTTATGATAGGGGCGTGTAGAGGGACACAATACAAGCACTTTTTGCCTCTATCGCGTTTTCCCTAAAAAGCCCCGTTTACGGAAAAAATTACCGGAAATATTTTCCCGACCTCTAACTCCGAAAGGGGGCCTCTGAGCGGCAGGGTTCTTTGGGCGCTATTGATGAGTATCAAACACACTATCGAACCCCATTAATGATTTTCAACTTTTTTTTTCGGACTTGGAATTTTCGTCAGCTTGGGTAGCCTTGGGGGCTCTATGGGAAAAAGACTTAGAAAAATCGATCGATATGAAAAAAAATATCGTCGATGAGGGTACTTTTTTATAATGGGGGCGTGTAGAGGGACACAATACAAGCACTTTTTGCCGCTATGACATTTTCCCCAAAGTGTCCCGTTTCCGGAAAATTCGTCCGGAATTCCGAAAGGAGGCCTGGGATCGGAAAGGTTTTGGGAGGGGGGAGAAAAATGCAAGCACTTTTGCCTGTATGACGTCTTCCTGAAAATGCTTCGTTTCCGGACAAACGACCGGAATTTTTTTTGGCCGACCTCTGACTCCGAAAAGGTTTATTGTAGTGGCATGCTTTCCTGCGCGTTATTGATCAATGTCAAACGCACTATGGAACGCTTTATGCCCCTATGACGCTTTTCACAAAATGTTCAAATCGGCATAAGTAAAGTTTTTGGGCGAGAATCGTATGAGACGAGATTATCATAGGCGAGAGTTTCCATTCAAAATATCGCAATAAGGTGTGTGTAAAATTATGCCACTCACTGGCTGGTGCTATGCTATCCGAACCAAACCGCGATTTAGCTTCCGGATTTTACCAAATCAAGGTCACATCGGAAATAACTTTACCGAAATTCTCGCTACCTTTTAATCGACAAAGGCAAATCCGATTTTACAGCATGCTGGACTTAAAAATGCGCTTGCCTGTTCTCAAAACCTTTTGAATCCTGAGATGCCTTCTGAGGTAACAGGCTTCTTGCGGCTTCGTGTACCTTGACGATATATTTATTTATTTCGGTACTTCCAACCAGTAAAATATTTGAAAACCTTATTCTTGCACAATTAGTGTTATTTAGGGGAAGTGGAATTTAGGAATTTAGTTTATGGTGTTAGCATGAAAACAGGGTTGTGGGTCACACGAGTTTCGGTACTCGTAATGATCACAACACAGTTACCGGGGTTCGATAGTGTGTTTGATGCTCATCAATAACGCCCAAGAAACCCTGCCTCTTCGAGGCCTCATTTCGGATTTCCGGACGAATTTTCCGGAAACGGGACACTTTGGGGAAAATTTCATAGGGGCAAAAAGTGCTTGTATTGTGTCCCTCTACACGCCCCCATTATAAAAAAGTACCCTCATGGAGGATATTTTTTTTTCATGTCGATCGATTTTTCTGTCTTTTTCCCATAGAGCCCCCAAGGCTACCCAAGCTGACGAAAATTCTAAGTCCGAAAAAAAAAGTTGAAAATCATTAATGGGGTTCGATAGTGTGTTTGATGCTCATCAATAACGCCCAAGAAACCCTGCCTCTCCGAGGCCTCCTTTCGGATTTCCGGACGATTTTTCCGGAAACGGGACACTTGGGAGAAAATGTCATAGGGGCAAAAAGTGCTTGTATTGTGTCCCTCTACACGCCCCCATTATAAAAAAGTACCCTCATGGAGGATAATTTTTTTTTCATGTCGATCGATTTTTCTAAGTCTTTTTCCCATAGAGCCCCTAACGCTACGCAAGCTGACGAAAATTCTAAGTCCGAAAAAAAAAGTTGAAAATCCTTAAATGGGGTTCGATAGTGTGTCTGATGTTCATCAATAACACCCAAGAAACCCTGCCGCTCCGAGGCCCCCTTTCAGAGTTAGAGGTCAGGAAAATATTTCCGGAGTATTTTTCCGGAAACGGTGCACCTTGGCGAAAAAGTCATAGGGGCAAAAAGTGCTTGTATTAAACCCCTCTACACGACCCCGTCATAAAAAAGTACCCTTATGGGGGACACGTTTTTTCGATCGAAAATTTTCTAAGTTCTGACAAAAAGTTTTTTAAAGGGAAATTTTTTTTTTAATTTTTTTAAATATTTTTTTTATGCGTTTTGAAGCCTCCTGAAGCGCCCCTAAGAGTATACCCCAACTACGACTCCCGCCCCTAAAACGACCCACCGACCGGGGGTGCCTATAATAGGTCACAAATGTGATTGTAACATCTGTTTAACGACCCACCGACCACCTAAAGAAAGCACAATACTTAAATGAATATGAATATGAATATTGTAGGGTGGGTGCAATGGGTGGGTGTCTGGTTTTTAAGAGGTTTCTTTGATATCCAAAATCAGGTTGAGGTTTTTTGGGTGACAGCGTTTTATGAGGAACATGCTTTGTTAACTATTATAGCTGGTCAGTGGGTAGGAATACTCCTGTAATTTTTTACGACACCCATAAAAGGAGATGGGCTAGCATTTTATGCTACCACCACCAGCACTACTATGTAAAGTTATTTATTGTATAGACTAGAATATTTTGTAAATAATTAAAGAGTAATACCTATAAATAAGATAAATACCCTTGCCTTCTACTTTTCCATTAATAATGTTTTACGATAACTTTATTGAATGTATGTAGGTAAGTAAAACCCGTATCTACCCGTTTATTTAAATAATATTAAAAAATAATAATTTATTAACAAGTAATAAATGTATGTGTAGACAATGAAAATGGAACAAAAAGAAGATCGCTCCGACCTTCGACCGTAATCATGAGGGCTCATTCCAACAGCCCCGCGGCGGCGGCGGCACGGGCCCAGGTTCATTTTATTTTTATGTCAACCATATACTATAAGTAACCGTATTTAGGGTAAGCCGTATCGTTCTTGGCCCCTATTTCTATCTGAATATAAGGATAATTGGCATTGTATACCTAGAAGAAAAAAAAATCCTATTGCTGTCGAATTCATATAATTTCCGATCGGTAGCACTTTTGTAAGTATTTGTAAATAGTAGTAGGTTAAGTTTAACACTAGTTATTAAGTTATTTTGTAATTACTAACTCACTATGGATCCTATCCGAAATAAAATTTTATTATTATTATTATAATCGTCTTAATGAAACAATTCCAATAATAGATAAGGTTAGCCAAGAGCGGGACGGCTTACCATTGAGTCTGAGGCGGACTTGATATCTAAATACGCTAAATACAAATTTTGCCAACATTTCAGAGTCCAGTCGGAACCAAGAAATTAGTAGGCGAAAGAAGATGCCAAAGTCTTTCACCACTCAATGTAAGCTTGCGATCAAATTAATCTTACAAAATATTAATAACCTAATAACACATTTAAACTCTGGGTACAATTGTGCGGTTGATTCTTATGTGATGATAACATTTATGAATTTAATCACAAACAGAATCATGCGATACAATGTATGAACCTACCTACCCATATTTATTTTGTGATTAAACTATATATTTCAGCACCTACCCAAACAGACGTTGCAAGAGTCGCCGACTAGGTTACTAGACAAACAAAGTGCCTCGGTGCCAGCCACTACTAATGTTTTAAACATCGATAAACAAAATGAAGGTATCCAAATTGAGCCCAAATTTTACATTCCACGAAAAAGTTTTTGTTAATTTTTAAGTAAAATCATAATTATAGAGGTAAGTAAGCACTTAGTTAATTCCCTTCCTCGCAGCTTTAAAATTAACATTACCAATTAACTTTCAGAAAAACCACAAAAAGAGTTACCACAGTTTGTCGTATCTAAAATGACGAGGGCCCTTGCAGCTAAAAAAAGAGAATTCTTCAAGTCTCGAAAGGCTCTTATAGCGCAACAGGTAGGTATAACTTTCAAAGTATAAAATATAACCCTACTCTATATTGAATGTGGCTCTACATTGGGTTATATTGTTATGCTGACTTATTGTATTTATTTAAAATCTTGTTAAATAAATACAAAAAGTCAGATCTACAAACCTATACAGGCTGTTTCTAACAATATGGCGGTTATAAAATAAAGGAGTTTTTCAGCTCACCATAACTATATATTTTCCTAAAAAAACCAGAAAATTGAAATCTCCTGTCCTATACATTGGTGCCTCTTTCAAGTGTGATCGAACCAGTGTATCGAACATCTGAATATTTTCCTTAGATTTATTATTGAGTTATTCAACAGCTTTACAATAAGCTTAGCAATTAAATAATATTTCAGAACGCTTTACTAGAGCAGTATGCAGGTCTGAAGGAGCTGGAAACTAAAATAGGCGCTAACGGCGAGGAAGGAATTGGTGAAATGAGGGTGCTCTCTGTGACCGACTGGCCCGCGCACGACCTGCTGCTGCTCATCAAGAACGACCTGGAGCTGCCCGCTTCTTCCGAGATCAGTGGAATCTTTGGTTATTGTCGCACAAAAAGACAATTTTTACAATTTTTCATTCATTTACTGAATAAAGAGGAAAATTAGGAATATTCAAATCATGTAACAACCCTTTATGAAACTTATTTTGATTATTATTTTTGTAGTATCCCACAAATGAATAGCTGATTATGTCTAATTAAATGAAACAACTATCTCCAGCGCCTTCGTGGACATCCATATACGCGGGTACTTTTTCAACATTTTCAGAAAACATAGTTCAAAGTCGTTGTTATATTTCAGGACCGCAAGTAGTGCAGCAGTTGCAAAACGTTTTGTGCGCGATTCCAGCAGAGTTTAATAACTTGGCCACTGAGTTGATGGCGCGACGCATCGATATTTTAACTTTGCTACGAAACAAGCTCGGCATCGATCGGTCTCCGAGCGCATATATTGTAATAATTTTTTTTCCACTTAATTTTTTGATTGATCTTAAGGAACAAGTTCTAGATTTTTCACGAAAAACTTTACTTAAAAGTCGAAAAACTAAACAACTCGAACTCAATTTGAATATTTCAGCCTCCTGAAGTGAAGACAAGGAATTTAAGGTTTGATCAAGAAACCGAACACCTGCATGCTAAAGTTACTGAAATAGTGGAAAATGTTAAATCCAAGATAAACTACGCGCTTGAAATGGCTATGTAATAATTTATTTTGTTTTTTACGAACATACTTTACCTTTTTACTTTACTTTTTTTCTCATATTGCTTTATGTTATGGGTGAATATTCAGAGCCTGATTTTTTTCTGTCCGGGGCTTTATTTTGTGACTTTTCAAAGAAAACTTTTAATTTGAAGATTTAGATTCAAACTTTAGCTTCCATTCTGTTTGGGCCCGCAAAGTTTATTAAAAAAAACAAAGTTTAAGTACGCCAAAATCTTACCTAAAGTCCAAAAAACCGAAATATTCTGATTCCTGTGGGGCGTCCGGGCTCCATTTTTTACTATAAATGACTCCATAACTTTTTTTTTAACAAACATATATAACATTTAAGATGAGTTAAGCATAGTCAGATAGTTGTTTATTACAAATAAAATGTCCCTGTTTGATTACTGAAGCTAGTTTTGAAATAAATCTAGGATTAAGATTTGTCCGCGTGTACCGTGTGATTTCTCTGGCGCGTGCAGCAATCACTTTCATGGTTAAACTAAGCTATGTAGAACTCAGCAGTTTTGTGGATGGGCTGTCCCAAGCTATGCTTTATAGTGTGTATGAGGTAATTGCTGGCTAAGGTGCTCCGTTTAGAAGTAATGATGCCAAATATCTGATTGCTCTGATCGTGGTTCAGTGGTCACCCTGATTACTCTGCAATGTTTATCTTATATTATAAAATAGCTATGTCGTGTTTGAAGATTATATTGTATGTCAAGTATAGTTGGGTGTTCCTCATAAAAGATCTGGTTTTCTATCCTAAACCGTTTAAGCTGGGCGGATCACTTTATGATTTTTAATGATTCCTATGGTCTGATGTCTCTGGTTTTTTTCCCATAGGAATCAGCAATTTTCAGCAGTTTTGCACTTTTATCCTGAAAATCAGATTTCAAACCTATTGTTATCATCATAATTATTATTTATACAAAAGAGGCCTAATCGCATCTTGAATTGCACGGTCGGGCGCCACTCGAGAACTTTTAATTGCCCATTACGATACAGTTATGCAATTTGTTTTGGCTACGTGGGAGTTTTCTGACTCGATTATACAGGAAAATTTCAAGCATAGCCTTTTAAAGTGACTGGTAGGCTTTTTGATTAGGCCCAATAGTGAGCTTTTTCTTAGTCCGGTAAGTCATCACAGGCAATACACGTTGATCGTAGACTCTTGTCTTGAGCCTGATATGGTGAACGGTAATAGTTACGCTTATGGTAATATGGAGGAAAATATGTAGCAAAGCTTGCCCATCGAGTTTGATTCGACGATCGCCCTCTGCCTATTATACCGACCTGGTTAGATAGTTTGGCTATGTATTCGTCGACTACTCTTCGAGCGTACGTAAAGAATCCAATATTAACAGGAGCATTTGAAATGGGTGTTTAACATAATCTTGGTTTTGTCCATGTTGAGAATCCAACTAAACTCATCCAGCATTGTACTGAGATCCTGCGCGATCTGGATCCATAACTTTGATATAGATAACACATCGAGGCTGATTGTACTATTCACCGTTTATGTTGATGCCTAACGTAGTTATTTCCAGTCCCGAGCCTTGAAGACATCTTCGAGTACAGCGATGAACAATTTTGGGGTAATGACATTTATAAGTCTGACTCCCTGCTGAAATCTCATATCCTTCGAGATCTTTGTCTGAAGTCGAAATGACATTTACAAAAACATCAACACTTTGATATAGCTACTATATTCTACTTGGCACCGCTAAAAAATTGTAGCACTGACTAATCCTTAATCAAATTAAATACAAAACAAAGGCTTTCTCGTAAAGGTCTAGGCAGAAGCATTATACCGCAAATGACAATATCTGACCAGCCTAGCCAGCCAAACTTAAGCTTCAGCATTTATATCGGCTTCTCTGATCAGAAGACCAGCAACAACGCACACTGAAATACATAAGAATTACCAAATTGGATTAGATTATTACGGAAGATTTTGAATTAAAGACGCCAAAACTCCTGTGGTCTATCAACATTATTGTGATGATCATGGTTATGTGTCACGTAAATTGACGCTGCACTGACCACAAACCTGCTCTTAGGCATTCTACCATTCCACTATGTTTCATGCCATTCCAGTAGGCAGCATGGCCTCACAAGCTGTGTGGAATTAATTATCTAAGTCTTTACAGTTTTAATAGGCCTCCAAAATTTGTATCTTGCATTTGAATACTTGTCCGTTAATTTTTTTTGGAAATTCTTACCTAACCTGCGTGTTCATGCCAATGAATCCCTAACTAATTGCTGGCAATGCGCTATTGATGGTCCACAAAAAGTGGCTGCAATTTCAAAGAAATATGAGCAGGACGCAATACCAGTTGGTATGTACAACTTTTAAGCAGATGCCGGTGATATGTTTGTAAGCATAATATTACTAATTCAAAGTATGATGAGAAATTAAATGAGAATATAATAACATCTTTAGAATATCGCAACATGGTCTTATTAAGTCTCGCTTCGGTATTTTCATTAATAAAAAACTAGTTCATGTATGATAAATAGCTTTTTTTGGAAGATTTAACTACTAAAACTCAAATAAATTTAGTGTTGTGATTACTCTGGAAGCACTTTTCTGATTGCTCTGGACCAAAAACTTTAAAACTCAATTATTCATAGGAAGACCTGGTCCAAAACTGGTGCCCAATCAAAAATATTAAAGCTAGTGAGGCATACTTTCATAAAAGTTAACTGATATTTCAAAAAAACTAAATTTGAAAACTGCCAGAGGAGTCAGCTGAATATCGCCGTTCTGAATATTCACCCTTATTCTCATATCATATTATTTTAAATTTTAGGATACCATGGTTGGATCGTGAAGATATGAGTAAAAAAATAGAACGATTACAAAAAGATAATTTGATACTTCAAAATAAATATTTTTCATCCGATGAACCAAAGAAAGACACCGACAAAGAAAAATGCAATGCGGACAGATGTCCACCTTTTCAGGTAAGATGACAGTCACGACAACAAGAAATGTGTCTTGAGGTATAGTGGCGGTCTAGGTCGCCGTAACACTTCCAGTTTTTCTGTATTGCAAAATAGCTCTTGTTCTTTGGCAATGCAGTCTAGAGCTGACGAAACCATAGACAAATCTGTTACGTCCTCCTAGACCGCCACTGTACTGTTAAGGGTTAGTGATTCTAGAAAACTTGATATAAGTACCTGTTTACTTAGTTCTCGTCGCCAAGATAGTACTGGATATGACCGCTTTGAGTCAGCGGTCCCACTTCTAAGTGACGGTTATTCTAAGCATTTTTTGGTCATTCAGGCTGTTTGCGAAGAGTTGCAAAAGGAACGATCTGCCAAAGAGGCTCTGAAAGGCACGGTCTCGACGGCGGAGTACATGCTGCGCGTGGCGCGAGCTCGCATTGCCACCCTCGAGAGGCAGTTGACGGATGCGCGCGCGCAGTACGATGCCGCCATAAGGAAGCAGAAGGATATGGAGCAGCATGTATGTATTCTAAAATAGTTTTACGAAATCAAAAACTAGCCCTTGATGTCTCAAAACTCATTGCCTTCTTCTTCCAATCCTTACTTCTCCCTGTTATGACTTTGAGTTTGTGTTTTCAAACCGAACTATCTTTTTTTAAATTCGTCTTTTCAGCAATAACGCAAGCCATAATGTTTAACCATAACTAAGTGAGTTTGTAACAAACGAAGTCAAATTTTAAAAAAGCAATTTTTTTTTTAATTACATAATATTTGTTGCAGATACGGTTACGTGAATCGAGTTTTGACGCGCGAACAAAGAAACTGCAGGCTACAGCAACTTCAGTATCCAAAGCTAGTGAAGAAACCATCTCGGCTTTGATGCGACAACGCGACGCTCTTGAACTCAGGCAAATAAACCTTTACAAAGCTGTCATAGTCCGTATAAACTAAAAAAAACTAAGTTTAGTTTTAAAGAGGCTATTAATCCTCAGAGTGCGTGAGCTTCAAGAGCTGGTGGAACAGCGTGAGCTCGGCTCGGAGGAGAAGCAGGCTCGAGAACGGTCACGTGCTGACTCGCTGCAGGCGAAGGTAGCCCTGCAGGTTAACTCTAGCAAAGTACTTATTAGTTCAGTGCCACACATGATTGTAGTGATAGTTTATACAATAACTCACATAAATGTAATTTATACCGTTTTCGTAATTCATAGCAGGGTAGAAAACACTAGTAACCTGCAATAATGTTAAAGAACCAACAATTTAAGTTAGACTTATTTGATCACGCACGCAGGCACACTTGTAGCACTTTTTGGTGCTTCTTGTTTTTCCGACGTTTTTTTCTCAGTGTTTTGATTTTCCACACAGTCTTTTATATTAAAGTGTACCTAAACAAAAATTAGCTGTTTATGTGGTCCGTCTCGCAGTTGAGCGAAAACGTAAAAAAGGAGAAGCCTCGTAAGGTGGGAAATAGACAGTTAGGTAAGTTCTCTGTTCCTAGCCTCTCTAAATGACCTCCATTTATCGGTTGTTTTGAAATTTTATAAACTCGTAGCTTTTCCCCTAGGGTTCTTAGGAAACTAATTTATCCATTATTTATATTACAGCCGGAAAGATGATGTCTCTTCTTTTATTGCCAACAATCCAACAAACAAAGGGGGAAGCTTAGTTAAAGGGATAAAGTGACAGTTTTCTTACCCATAACTATTCTCTAATCTCTGTGCTGTGTGTGTGCATAACTATTCCATAGATGATAAAGAACACTTACCATATCAAAGCATTTTTTATTGCTTACCTATCATCTATACAATCAATAGGTAGGTGAGTTTACCCTTCACTTTACACAGGAAAAGGATATCGATGCTGCTAGAAAACGCGTTGAAGATCTTCAAAAGTTGGCTAGAGAAGTAGAAGAGAAACACCGAGTCCTGCAAGAGCATTCTGTCAAGCTTGTGGAAGTGGAGAAGAAGAGATGTCTCGAGTACTTGCCTACTAAAGGTAAAAGGCTTAGCGTCGCGCCATCGCCATCCTGACGTTGCGCTAGAGCGTTTGTCCTGTAATGTACTATGAAAATTTACAGTTACACAATGCATAAGCAAAATATGGCAGTTAATTTTGTAGTCTGATTTGATTTATTTAAATTATAAATATTATTTTATTCCCAGAAAACGAGCCCACGGTTCGCGAAACAGATATATGGAAAGACCTTCAGGTGACAAGGATGGCTCTAGCTAAAGCGGAAGAAGAGTTACGCAACAGCCGCGCTGACAAGGACAGCTTTTTGAACTCTCTCTCTAAAATAGCGGTAAGTTCTATTCAACAAACTTTTTTTGTTAGGTAGGTACTTTAGAATTTCAGTTTCAGTAGATTTTATGGTGCACTGTTTGTTTCAGCAAGGCGAAGGACCCGACAGCTTAGAGGAGAAAATGTCGATAGAACTATTGGAAAAAGAACGAACAATCTGCAAGTTGAAGATGATTCTAGATGAATATCAGGAAAACGAGAAAATCATGTGAGATCGTACAACATTACATAAAAAACATTTTGGGTAAATCTTGCTTCCATTATTTCTATTTTTTATTAATTTTTGTTTAGGGAACGAAGCATGGCTGAATATGAGAATGAGCTAGCGGATTTGAAGTTGGAAGTAAAACGACTACGTAATTACGACTGCTTTAGCAAAGATGTTAAATTTCAAGATCTTCAGACTGAGGTAAGTATTAACACAGTCCACTCCTTCAATATTATTAATCAATACTTATAAAACTCTCCCGTTACTGAGTAACTGACTGACTAACTGACAGACAACGCAGAGCCAAATCTAATGGACGTTGCGGTTGCACGTGGGTTCGTTGGGGAGTATACGGTAGCTAAGGAATAAATTCCCGAAATTCCCATGGGAACGAGAAAAAACGGGAGTTTGGTGTTTATGATGATGATTAATCCTTTAACTCCTCGGGGAGCATAGGCCTCAACAGTCTGCCTCCAGACTTCTCTGTCCTGCGCTCTTTCTTTGGCGTCGGTCCAGCTCATCCCTGCCGCCCTGAGTTTTGTCATGATAGAACGCTTCCAGGTTTCAGCGGGACGACCCTGTCTTCTTCGGCCGCCAGTAGGGTTCCATTCTAAGGCTACTCTGCTGATGTTTGCTTCAGGTCTTCTAAGGCAGTGGCCTATCCATCCCCATTTTCTTTTTAGGATTTCGAATGAGATGGGCCTTTGATTCGTTATCTCCCAAAGTTCCTCGTTAGAAATAGTATTTGGCCAGAAGATCCTGAGAATTGAGCGTAGGCACTTGTTGACGCATACTTGAAGTTTGCGGGAGAGCGCTTTCGTGACCTTCCACGTTTCGCAGCCGTAGATAAGTATAGACTTTACGTTGCTTTCGAAAATCCTTAACTTCACAAATCGAGAGATATGTGTTTTTCAAAATTGGTGATAGTTGGGCAAATGCACCTTTCGCTTTCTTAATCCTGCTATCTATATCTTCATCCGTTCCTCCTGTAGGAGTGAGCATGCTCCCCAGATAGCAGAATTTCTGTGCATCCTCTGCGTTTTTGTCACCAATATGTACACTGCTTCACATGACGCCGCTCTCAATGACACTGTTTTCTTGGCATTGACTCGAAGGCCAGTGCCTCGAGCTACATTTTGAAGCGCAGTAGCATTATGAGAGAAGCCCGCAACTGTCTCCGATATATGGTATTTGGTGTTTATGACTCTAGTTTAATATAAGTAAAATTGTTGGGGATGGTACCAACAATTAAATGTTCTGGTAATGGTTATTAAGACACACGGAGTTATGGTAATTAAAATGGTTTATTGGTAAGAATTAATGGTAAAGAAATGGTGTTGATAAGAGGATGGTTATTCCGCGAGTGGCTTAAACTACGTTCTACATTAAACACTAAATCTAGGTTATGCTGACCGCTGCGCTAACAGAGTCCAATATACAGCTTGTACAAAAATAATAGTCAAAAAATAATGGAATACCCGATTCAAGGTAATCCGCACCGGGTTCGCGTGTCGTCACAAGATTCAAACCTCCTCACCTTTTGTTTTCATACTGAATTGTTTGCAGCTTCTAGACCTCCACATGAAGGTGTCGTCCCTGTCGCGGGAGCGGTCGGCGCTGGTCTCCGCGGCGGCGTCGCGCGCGCTCATGCTGGAGCGGCACGAGCGCGCGGCGGAGCTGTTCGCCAGCGTCACGCGCGCGCGCCGAGAGGTGGCCGCGCTCGTTGATGGCACCACAGAGCCGCCGCCGATGGATGAGGCTATTTATGCTGAGGTTACTTATTTATTAATATTCATTTCAGCCGAAAGACGTACACTGCTGGACATAGGCCTCCCCAACAGAACACCACAACGACCGGTCTTTAACCCCCCTTATCCAGTGTTCTCCCGTAGCCTTCGCCAGGTGGTCTGACACCTTAAACGTGTAAATATATGGTGTTATAATTTGTTGAGGTGGGTGGGAGAGAAAATTATGATTTTAAATACAATAGAGACCAGATGGAAAAAGATGATTGGACATCTGATACGACACGACACCTTTATCATGAATATTATTGAAGGCAAGATTGAGAGAAAAAGAGAAAGGGGACGACCGGGACAAATCTAGTCTGAACAAATAAATGAAAGCATGGGTGTCGTGGTCAAACAGATGGCGGGAAAAAGATAGGATTGAAGAGGTTCTTCCATGGACAAGACCAAAGCTTTTAAGCTTGAAAAGAAGGAGAAGTTTTTCACACCAATCAATATTCGTTCAGATATCCCGGTCGCTGACGTCGGTGTGCTCGTCGGCGGCGGACACGTGGTCGGCGCTGCGGGCGGAGCGCGCGCGCGTGCTGCGGCTGGAGCGCGCCGTGCTGTCGCAGAGCCTGCAACTGGAGCGCGAGGGCCGCGCGCGCTCGCGGCTAGAGTGCCGCCGCGCGCAGCTTGAGCGCGACCTCGTGCTGCGCGCCCAGGCCGGGCCCGACTGCAGCGACCCCACCGAGCCTACGCTACTACTTAAATTACCTAATTCGGTGAGTTGTACCTAATAATTACAGTTAACCTCTCGTTCACATGGCAGTCCAGTTTTCTGCAGGATCCCGTTTGACGCCGAATGTGATTTTGATCCCGCATGCGGGATGTTCGTGTGAACGTTAGCTATATAAACATTCGCCACCAAAACGGTGGCCTGCAGAAAACGAGTTCTTGCAGAAAACTCGGAAAAGCTCATGCTCTGGGTTTTCTGAAAGCGTGGCATCTAGCTAGCCACCGCGCGTGACGTTTCCAAGAAAAATCTTAGGAATTAGCGCAAAGAACTAAAACTCTGTAGAACGTTTTGTTTGAGTTTTAAAGTTAGTGACATGACAGCACTTATTTTATTTCCAGGTAAATTATAGAGGACAGCGCTACCTTATAACTGGTTCCTGATTCCTGATCCTGCCTTTCCCAACAGAACACTTCAATATAGACACTAAATTTCTGTCACGTTTTGTAATAAATCAGTAACTGCAAGGTAACAATTATTATTTCTATTTTCAGGGAATTTGAAACGTCAACTTATTTTAATTAGGATAGGGAATTTGAAACGTCAACTTATTTTAATTAGGATTTATTTGTTAAGAACAAGGTAAAAACACCAACATAAAAAAGTTACAAAAAAAAAAAACAATAAACATCACATTCTATGACCGGCTAATTTTAACATTTTGTTATATTTCCTCTCTTCATGAATGGAAGTAGCGTTAGAAAAGTTTTTTAGAAAATGCATTGGATTATTTTTTATTGGAGCATCAGTATCATAGCCCTCAGCGGCTGATGAAGTCAATTTACGCGAATTGCTTCTATTAGTAATAGCCTTTTTATGATCTGGTTTCTCACTGCGTTCGTTTCTTGAAATGTTATAAGTCTTCTTTACAAAATTTCCCATTACTATTTTCGTTGGAACATTATCATGGTCAGCCCCGTTTCCATTAGTTTCATCACATGTAAAGTTTTCAAGTTTTACGTTTTTATGGTAATCTCCGATGTAGTTTTTCTTTGACACTATGATATCATTGCTTATTATATTCGGTTGAGGATCATCAGGAAACTGGATTTCGTTCTCTAGAATTTTTATTAAGTTATCAATTGCTTCATGCTCTGGAGGTGATTCTAATACCTGCTGAGCGTCTGCATAGTGTGCTTCATATTCAGCCATTTTCTTTTCTAAAGCATCTATTTTATCTTGATCGCTTTTCCTTTGTTTGCGCGTTTGATTTTCAAAACTGAGAATAATCATTTCCAGTCGCGATATTTGTTGGTCTTTCTCGTCTAAACTTGATTTTAATGAGCTTACCTCTTCTTCTTTTTTGATAATTTTTTTATTGAGCTGAAAACGTTAAGCAAAATATTTATACATTCCGAAGGACCAGAAACAATTATATTCAGGGTACATACATACATACTTTAAGTTATATTAAGTTACCATTCTCACCTCACTCTCCACTTGACTCTTTATTTCCACATTAGTATTCAACTTTTTGATGATCTCTGCATGTTCCTTTTCTTTCTCGTAAAGTTTCTTTACGATATCCTCATGTTTCTTAAAGAGTTTAGATTGCATCTCCAGATCCACATCTTTCTTCTGTAACGCCTCAGCCAGTTCTCCATTTTGCCGTGTAGCTTCAATTAGTTTAGCTCGCTGCTGATTTACCTTGTAAAATATAAGTTTAATGTTGAAATATCAAGTTTACGCAAAAGGTAAAAGTACTGAAAAATTTAAGTTACCATTAGACGCAGCTCATTGAGATTTTCAAAATTGCCAAAATCTTCTTGTAACTCATTCATTTGAGAGCGCAAAGATACAAGCTGCTGTTCATACGAATCCATTTTATTTTGACTGAAAAAAGTATACAAATAGGTTAGAAGGATGAGTTATCAGCCGTACCAACCATGTTGTTCATCATTACAACCTGAAAGAGACTGCTCTTAACAATATAGAGTTATGGTCAAATTTTTACTGATTATATAACTACTTACTTATCCCGCAGTTGTTCATATAAAATACTTTTCTTCGTCTCCAAATTAGTGATTATATCTTCCTTGTTGCTTAACTGGATTTTCAAATTTTCTTTATCATTGAGTAATGCCTTGTTCATACGCTGGTAGGAAAATATGTGGTAAGTGCATTGTAAACTTAAAAAACTGGAATACAATAAATTTAGCTAGCTTTAATAACATTAATAACCTCTAGATCACAAATCAATGAGGACTGATGCACGAGTTTTGTACTATTTTCTTCTAATTCTTTTGTTATTTTTATCATCTCTTGCTTCGTAGTTTCAAATTCTTCTCGCAGTGCTTTAATCTCAACTGTAAAATAATAGATTATCAACATGTTTTATTAATCGCTTTTAGCATTTTAATAATTTGTATTTTATGTATGTAGGTACTTGCCTATTTCGTTTTCTTTTTCCTCCAAAACCTTACACAGATCCATGTAGCGCAGTTGACTTTCTCTTAATTGAGAGTGCAAGGTTTCTTCTTTAGCCTCTGCCTTCTTTCTTTCCTCAATTTCTGCATTGTATTTCTTTTCGGCTTCGATAACTTTTGCTACATTGATTTTGAGATCGTTTTTCATATTTTTCAGTGATTCGTTGTAATAGTCTGATAATTGTTGGAGTTGCTTCTCTAAATCCTCTTTTCTGTAACATTTCATACGTCATGAATGTGAATAATTTAGTTTTATTAAAGTTTAAGTACAATTATTATTCTGATCAAAAACTATAAAAATATTCGACTAGCTATAATAAGTATTCGACTAGCTAGATTCAATACAGAATCTAAAGTCCATTCCGAATATATTACGTAATCTGCAAATGAAGAGTCGATTCAAAGAAATACATACATTCAAATTAAACTGGACGCACCCTTAGTCAATATTTATGATAAAAAGGTACCTAGGTACTTATTTTCAACTTACTGTGCCTGTAATTTTTCTCGATCCTCGGCTATTTCCTCTAGTTTAACACTATTTTCTTTTATAGATTCTGTAAGATTGTTAAGTTCTCTATCGAAATCTGATTGCAGACGTTCATTCTGGGGAAGAAATCCAAAGTGTTTGAAAATATTATTATTAATGCCCTCGAATTGCACAATTTAATACAATAATAGACACCTGCTCGTTCAGTTGCTGCACAGTCCTCTCCAGATTCCAAATCTTCGATCGGCTGTCATCTAGCGTCATTTCAAGCTGAGCCGCGCGTTCTGTGCTCATTTTCACTTGTCCTTCAGTCCGAGTTAGCCGGTCACGAAGAATAGCTCTCTTGCATTTTTCATCCTTCAGCGCCTTTTCTAACTCCTGAAATTATTATTTTAACTCAAGTTTGCAAAAGCAGACAAAAAGCAGTTATAAATATGGTAAGTATTACCTCTACTTTTGCTCGGTTTGAATTCGACTTTAAATTCTCAGACGTGTGCAACTGCTTGCGAAGGCTAGTATTCTTTGCGTCCAGTTCTGCCAACTCGTATGTCAGCTCTTCATTGCGGACATGAAGTTGCATTGTTTCCTGCACGCCTTTTCTGTATCGCAAACAAACAATCAATAATAGTAATGTTCTTTAAAATATAGCTGCAAAGAACAGAAAGAGTTTTTTTTAAATATTTACCTAAGACAAGCCATCATTTCATGCAATTCTCGAAGAAAATCTGATTTCTCCTTTATAAGAGAACAATTGAGCATTTCATTTTCAATTGAAAATTCGTCAATTTTTCCGATTAGATTGTTAAATGGAATACCCTGAAAAAATATTATTAAAAATAAGTACCAATAAGAAATTAACGTAGTTCTATAATAGGTAGTCTCGCCAGGCTATAGCCGGTCTTTTAACTTACTTTTTTTTTCGATTTTACTAATGAGTCCAACCAGCTAATAATTTCCTTCCTTTTCTTTAGTGTCTGCTCGCAAGTCGACACTAAATTATTTGGTAGGTTGTTTAATTTATTAATGTCAAGTGATAAAATTGACTTCAAAATGCCGTTATCTGCAATTATCAGGAACATTAATTGTATGCTTGGAAAACAATATAAGTTAGATATATTTAGACATCTCACTTATTATTTTGTATCACAACAAATGACGTCACTCGTTTCGAAATATTCAAACGAACAATGGCTTTAATAAAGGCAGCTAAAATATAGAGTTGCCAACAGACCATCACGTAAAGCTTGTTCAGCACATTGGTTAAAAAGATGTTCCTGCATAGGGCTGCTTGTTACATTCAACACCCGCAGCTCGTCAGCTGGAGGCAAATCGGCCTTCTCGCCCTTCGAAGACATCTCTTTGTGAGTCTGTTGCAGTTTTGCGTATGCATCTAGCACTATTTTCTGTAAATAAAAAACTGTTTAGAATTGATTTTAAGAGCTTCCTTTTTTTGCCTATTTAATTTTCCAATATACGGTCGCTTTTCATTTGTTTGTTTAATTAGCTACTTCAACAGTACCTGTTTTTCGTGGAGTTCAGTTATTAGTTTTTCAAACTGAACAATTTTCTCTTGATATTGTAATTTAAGTTGCATTAAATCCGTTTGAGATGAAGGGTCTGTCAATGAAAAAAACGTTATATATTTAGGACAAAGGTTCACTGGTTTTTTGACATGTATGTATGTATGTATGTATGTATGTATGTTTGTCCGCGATTATCTCGAGATTGGCTGAACCGATTTTGATGCGGTTTTCACAAATATATTTGTTACATTTAGGAGAAGGTTTTAGTACCTATTTCAACCGACTTGAGAAAAGAGGGAGTTCTCAGTTTATGTATGTGTAAATTTATTGAAGGCGGGTCTCTTTTTGTAAAAAAGAAATTTTTAACAAAAAAGTTTGTGATGATCGTGGTGGAAAATAGCTCTCACCTCCCTTGTTGAATTGTGACGAGTCAGACATCGCCCTCTTCATCTCTTTTAGTTTACGCTGGTTCGTTACGTTCTAAAATAAAGTTTATATATTTTTTTAACTAGAACCTATCTATAACAAATTTGGTCTACCTACCTACGGTACAGAAAATACATAAATTTCCCGTTTATATAAATAAGTAATCGAAATTATTTGTTACCTACCTTAGGGACAACATTTGTTGTTTTAACAGACTTTGTACCAGTGGGTGGGCTTGTGTTGTTTATCCTTTTTGGTATAACCGACGGCTTCTGAAAATATTTAGTCTAGCCTCATAAACGATATCATGTAACATGATGACATATGTACATAACGAAGAATATGTATAAATATAATATAAAACTTATATTAGGTAAATTATAATAGGCAATCACTCGGGCCAACTGTGATAGAGGGTCAATTTGGCTTGGTTACCTTAAAAGTTGTCTGTAAACGCTCCTTGTCGGATTTAGACCGTGGCGCAGGGTAGAGGCCGGTCTTGGTAGGGATCGCCTCCTCGTTCGCGCGGTTTGCTGACCGAGGCCGTGGCTGCCGCCAATAGGTACCACATTGTATTACAAGCAAGGATGTATTATTATCAATACAGCTTAGTTATTGTAATTTAAAAGTCAGAGCCGTTTCTTTAAAAGTTACTTTAAATAAAATAAAAAATTACTTTGAATAAGGAATCTTTATAAAAGATAGGTAGTTACATATAATTATTTAAATTAAAACGAATATAGATACTTACAATGTGGGTTCTATTCGCTGTCATGTGGGAAACACTGTAAAACGCAATAATTTACATCTAACGATTTGCTAGAAAATAGATTAGATAAAATAACTAAATATACTACGCACCTTGTCGCCATCTTGTACAGTAGCTGCAAAACTGACTTTTGGCTTTATTCGCTTTTGGGGAAGACTTTCAAAACTGTGTTTCTGCCATTAAAACAATTTAAAGAACCGATTAACTCCCAAAAACTAACATTGGCAAAATTAGTCGTAAAGGTCATATTAAAAAAAAAACAGCTGATGAAACCAATGTAATGAATGAAATTATGTTTTTTTTTAGATTTTGACCTATGGTTTCCAGGTAAAGCTGATTGGTATGAAAAACAAACACTTGGTCAGTGGGTCATTTGGTTCTTTAATTTATAGAAAAAACTTATAGGATTAGTAGGTACCTAGTTACTATGGTTTATAATAATGTAGGGGTCGGTGGGTCGTTTAGGGGCGGGACCAAGAAGGGTCAGTAAGGTCGTTGTAGGGAGGTAGGTAGTAAATAATATAGAAGTAGAATTTTTTACTCACGGTTGTTTCTGTGGCGACTGTTTTAACTAGTCTAAGTGCGGGCCGGCCCGGAGCAAGGGGCTTCGGGATCCGGCTCGAATACGTAAAACCTCTCACAGCATTTAGTAAGTCTGTGGGAATAATACAAATATGGTAAGGGTTTATTGAGCGTAGCTTTACTATACTAGGTATTGGTCGGTGGGTCGTTTTAGGATTTAGCTAAGTGTAGCAGCAGCAGGAGCAGACAATCTTCAGTCAGTGGGTCGGTTTCGGTAAGGTTTCATAAAAAAAAACACTGGAAACGATGGGATATTAAAAATATTCTACGCACCTTCTAATCTTGGTTCGAAAGGTAACTCTTGTTTCATAATATTTCACATATAATTTTATAACAAAGTTTTCCAATTTACAACAAAATCTGTGCAAAAATTTCTAAATAATGACTTTAATGACAAGAAGCAGGGCAGAGAGATTAATTATTTGACAGAATATTTTAAAACCAAAGAAGAAAACTGCAAAAGTAGGTTAATTACCTATACAAAACAAAACCATTCAATAAAGTTTTAATACGCGATAAGGCCGCCCATCAACGTATTAATATATTCATTTATTGCAATAATGTTTAAAACTATCTACATAACTACCTACCATAATCACAAACTATCCGATTAATACATAAGCCATAATAAAAAACCAATTTGAAGACGTTGAATGTTAATGACACAAACACTACCAACACATTACATAGTTAAGGTGCTGACTTTACCAATTTTAATAATGTAATGTAATAAATTCGTTATTAAAATGCCTAGCGCTAGCTAAGCTAGATGATCAATCAAAGTGAAGAAAATTAGAGTTGAAAATCGAAATTTTATCGAAATCTCTATGTCTGACAGTGAAGTTGACAGCAAATTTTTTGATGCATATAAACAACAAAATTTTGTTTATTGTGATTAAATTAATATTTATGAGCTTTTGATATACATATACTCAAATTATTTAAATAATGCGGTATTAGTTAAATTAAAAGTAAAATAATCTGCAGGTCCCATATATGCAGTTTTAAAGATGTCCAGTACAGCAAAGGCTAGCAAGGACAAGCCTCGTAAGTACCTGCAGCACCTTTAGGTAGTGTATAGTACTTAGCTCGGTGGTTCGTCTGACCGTAGTTTGCGTTTGTTAGTTACCTACCCACTTAAACGTACGTAGGCAGCAAGGTTTCATACATATCCAGGCTTACATCATAGTGCACTAGCTTTACATCGCCTTTATTTTTGATAGAGGCATAACCCCCCACCCCCTTAAAACGACACACGATAGGTAGGTACCTATGTCTATCTACAATTCTATCTATCATTGGCACACAGGCTCAATCATGGCTCAATAGACCTGTCCAAATATTAAAGATGTGTCCCATAACCATAAATATCTTTGTATGTTTTATTGGTTGCCTGAAAGCTATCGCTTTTAGTGATAAGGCCGCTTTTGGCATTTTTATTTGTATTTTGTTCATTTTATCTATTTGATGTTTTATTTTGATTGCATTGAAGTATTCTTTAATCTCTTATCTTATGTAATTTGTATTAGATGGAGGAGCTCAGCGACTGGCCCCGCGTCCCACGGCGGCGTCCATGGCTCGCGCCGCGCACAACGCCGCCAACCGCAGCCTGGCTGACGCTACCGTGAGGCAGTCGCCCTCTCGGACTTCTCACTCGCCTTCCTCATCCAAGGTTTCCTTCCCTCCTCTTTGTGACTCAGAAATTTATATAAGGTTCTGGAGTGAAGCAGATTAGTTTCTTATGTAGAGTGTATGTACAATTTTAACTAAGTTTTTTTTTGAAACAGGGAAGGGATTCGCCATTTAGAAATGTTGTAGTTGCAAGCGCACATGTCAGTGATTCTAAGATGAAAATCAAGGTTAGACTTACTATTCTTTACGTAGATTTTAATAAAAATTTGTTAAGAAATTTTTAATTGTCCTACCAAATATTTTTTGCAGGCGCCGGCACCACCAGAACCGGACACTAACATTTCTGAATTTGAGAATGAAACTGTTATTATTTCTGACGATCGCAATAATGAAGATATAGAAATTGAAGAGAATAAGGCAGAAATGAAATTTACAGGTATATACGTCAAGTATAACTTGTACATCAATGCGGGTTATCCGTTTTCTCTAGTTATATGCAAAATTGGTACCTTTTCTCAGAATTTGCAGAGCAGGGTTTTGAACAGAGTTTATTGCCGACTGAGGGAGTGGAAAGTCGCCCGTCAACACCTAAGCATTCTGGCAAGCAATCACGGATACCAGGCCCTCACACAGGCAGCAGGCCCTCGACGCCGCGGGCCCTTACGCAGCGTGCCAGCCGCCCGGTCACCCCACAACCAAAACCACCGAAACGATCCGAAACTCCGAACACCTCGCCAGAGCCTGTAGCGCGTTCTGTTTCACCAAAAAAAGATAATGATATCAAATCTACATACAACTCTAAAAGAGCACGGTTTATTCGAATGAAAAAGGAGTTGGATTTGAAACAGGTAGATTAAGAGCTAACATTGAACGATACTTACTTTGCTTTATCTTTTCTAGACTATAAGTTACAAATTAATTTCGTTATGATTTTAGCAAGCCGTCATGGACGAGTACGAATGCCTAAAAGGGCTGCGAGAGCAAATGGTTCAGGATGGTATCAGCGACGGGGACGACATTAAACGAGACGATCTGGTTATTTTCAACGTTGGAGACTGGAGCTTGGAGGAGGTCGCGCAGCTGTGTCACGACGCCGCGGCTGCCTCCAAAACTGATGGTGTTGAAAACGTTATCAATACTATAGCTACGATAAGTAAGTGTTTTCCATTTTGGTTGTGTGGGAGAAATTCTTAATACCCTTGTCTGCCGGACAAAAAAATTAATCCATGTCCGGTAGATGATAGGTTTTGCGTGGATCTGCATTCCGGAATATGAAATGCTTTTTTAAATGTCTAGATGAGTCGGCACTTGAAGAAGTAAAGAAAAATGTTCTGAACGTCCCCGAGCGCTTTGCCAATTTGTGTCTGCAAGCTATATCTGCTCGACAGGAAATGATAGACTGGGTCAAAGAAATTGTTCAGAACACGGTAAGTTGAAAAAACTTTTTTACAATTAGTTTTAATGACTCGTTTTATTAATATATTTTTTTGTCATTTAATGTGAATTTGTTTGTTACATAGTATGTCATTTGTGAAAACTTATAATTGGCTCTCAGTCGTCCCTTAAAATAACTATTTTGTATCGTAGCCGTTAGTTTTCCATGTATAAATAAATAAATAAATAAATAAAAAGCTTTTTTACTTAGTCAGGTACCTTATTTATTTGAAGATAGGTATACTAAGACAACAAGTTTTAACTGTTTAAACAGTTTTGTGGGACTATGTATAAGTTGTATGTAGCATATATGTTTAATAAATAAATAATAATAAGACAACAAGTTAGTAAAACGTTAATTTAGTATTTACATTTTACCAGGAACACGGTGGTGGTGAGTCAATAGATCGAATAGCAGATTACAATCAACAAGGCTTTGAACTGTGCGAATCTCTCCGGAATGTTAAGCTAATAGCCAATGAGACAGTGGACTATGTTTCACATTTGTTGACGTAAGTAACTGTTAATACCGGACACACACGATCTTAATTAACACAGTTTATAATTAATAGATAGCTGTAGGTTACCGTATTTTATTCATTGTCCTACTTTTAGGGGATCATGCAAAGAAAGAAATGTTCTTCTGAATGTTGCCGAATCATTGGTAAGAGAAGTGGCGAAGCTCAGAGAGGAATTTCAACATATGCGTAGGCCTGGAGATAAGCATACACAATCTGAAATAGAAAAGCAGTTGGAGGTGTGTTTTCTTGAGATAATTACTAATTATAATTTTGACGTTTATTGTTACGTGAATTGATGTTTTATTTTTTCAATATTCACAGAACCAATTATTGGTAAAACATTGTTTCAGGAGACACGTCGAGAATTAGAAGAAGAGCGAGCAGCAAAAGTAGCTGTTAAGGACAAGGGTCTGACCACAGAGTCGCAGCTGAAGCAGGCGCGAGGAAGAATCACCAAATTAGACCGACAGCTGAAGGAGGCGGAGGCCAGCATAGTTAGTCTGACTGCAACTGTCAAGACTCTGGAAGACCAAGTAAGCAACTTTGAATTTGTTTTCATTTAATTTTTTTTTGTTCACGCCAGCTAGTAAAGTAGTTATGTTAAATGTTTCTTTTTTAGAATCGGCAAAGAGAAGTTCAATTGGAGGCTAAGGCCAGGAAGTTACGAGAGACGCTGAAGACAGGCGAAGTGACCAGTATTCATTTGGCGCAGCAGCGTGATATTTTGCAAGCTGAGTATGTATATTTGATTTAATTGATAAAATGTTATTGTCATATCTTAATACTTATACCTACGTATGTACTTTTTTACCAGAGTTCTAGATCTCAAGGATCAATTGCTAATAATGGTGGAGAAACACAAGGAAGAGTTAAAGAATGTCAACGGGCAGATGAAGGAGCTAAAAGCCAAATTAGAGGAGGAGAAGCAGGCGACGCAGAATGAGATTGAACTGAAGCGCCAAGTAGAGCAAGCTCTTACTGAAAGTCAACAGAATATTGAAGAGTTGAAAGCTCAAATAACACATTTGGAAAATAGCTTGCCGAATCCTGGTTCGCATGAGCACCTGTCTCATATTGTTCTTGTTGTTTCTAGATATCTATCTATTTCGACAATAGATTAACACTTTTATTACCTTTGATTTATATCCGTTCATTTTCCAGAAATTCCCACTGAAAGAGAAATGGAGTTATGGGCGGAACTGCAAGCGACTAAGGAAACGCTACGAACCACCGAAGACGAAGTGACCTCGTGCAAACGCGAGAAGATTCGCTTTTTGGAGACGCTTACAAAAATTGCTGTAATAGATTTTTATTTATTTTTTTGCCATTTTAGCTTCTTTGTTAAGAGCGGGCCCCTTTGACAAGTTTTCTGTTTATTTCAGTCCCATATCCCTGATATTTTTTACACGCAAGAAATTTAAGGTGATTTGACATTAATTCAACCCAGCATTTATGAACTGCATTACGTATGATATATGCTATTTTGCTGATGATAGTAAAACATTATTTTAGGATTCGGAAAACAAAGTAGGAATGCAACAGAAACTGGCCGCGGAACTTCTAAACAAAGAGGAGATTGTGGGGAAAATGCAATGCCAGATTCGGGAGTTATCAAAGAATTTAAAACTAAAGTAAGTAAGTAGGTATTATTTAATCAAAAATCACAAATAAATAAATCCGATTATTGTGATTGATACTTTCATTCGTTTTTATTAGATCAAAACAGGAAATTTATAATCATAATCTTGAAACGCATTTTAAACGTTGACTCCCCTGTAAACTAATGTACTTTTAAGTATGCTTTAACTATTTACTTATAAATATTAGTACAAAATGTATGTTTTTGTTCAGCGAGCAAAAGGTGGTTCAATACGAGCAGTACGTGCGCGACCTGCGGCTGCACAACCAGGCGCTGGTGGACGGCCAGGACGCCGCGCACGCCGGCAACTTCGAGGAGATGCAGCAGGAGGTAGGTAACATCGTTTGTGGCCTCGCCCATTACGCTAGTAATTCGAACACCTGTCGTAGCAAATGTCAAAAAAATGTGTTGCAGCGGTGTGTTAGAAAATATGGGAGGAATGTTTGCCTGACTATGCCCGTTATGTATTTTGTCACTGTGCCCGCCAATTAGCCATTTCCATATTCCCTATCTATTTTAAATTAGATGATGGCAATGCGAATGAGCCTGCTAGAAGCGGAGCATCGCAACGAGGAACTAACTGAAGTGCTGATGCAGCGGGAACAGCAGTTGGACCAGCAAGACAAGACCTCCCGCGCTCAGGCAAGGGTCATCAAGGTATCTATTACTTTATAGCATTTAAAATAGGTTACCCTATAGTAGGTGTGTCGATCAGTTTGTGCGTGCTGGTTTGTAATGTAATAAATTACTGTTTGATCTGTTATTATGGTCATCAAATGGAACAGTTTTGTCAAAAATAAATCGGGTTGACTAAACTTAACTTACAAACTTACATACCTAAGTAAGTACTTACTTTTGTTTGGAGAGAGGGACATGTACCCAAAAAAAAAATTAAGTAGGTACTTACTCAGTTTTTTTTTGCTTCTTATTTTTTAATTTTTTTACACTGAAGATTCGTGAGGAGCTCATAAACATGCTGAAAAATAAAGAGACTGAACAGAGCCGCGAGCTCTCCGCGCTGCAGCACGACCTCGAGCACCGCATGAAGATTGTCGACGAAGTGAGCGGTTTTTATTTTCATTTTTTTTGTTAATTCGTTTTTATTGTCTGTTAATTCCAGCACTTATCGTAAGCATGAGCATTTATGAGATAATAAGGTACCTATATTTCCTACGTTCCCTCTTTACTTATACTTTAATATCAAGGTAAGTATTTATAATACTTAAAAAATTTACCAGATTACTTTTACTTCTTTTGTTTAAAAAAGTAAAGAAGGTCCATTCGATCATTTTGAAAATTCCTTTGCCACACCCGGCGAATCCAAGTGCAAAATACAATTTCTTCACAGTTGTGAAGTCAGTAGTCAGATAGTCAGTTGACTATACCGAATCTTCTTAATACTAATACCTTGGATGAAGGAATATATATACCACTTATAGCCAGAACGTTTGTAGTTTGTTTGTCGTCGTTAAAGTATAGTTAATATCTCCCCAAGGTGAACCACCAAATCGCGGCGAAGGCGGACGAGATCCAAGAGTTGTTTTCTACGCTGGAGAGCAAGCAGCAGCAGATACACCGGCTGGAGAAGATCGTGCTGGCGCTGGAGGAGCAGCAGAGGCGTGCGCAGGCGCAGCGGACGCGGCAAGAAGAGAAGATCGCCGCGCTCGAGCACGAGCTTGCCACCGCCGGCGGCGGCTGCCAGCGCCGCGACAAGTGAGTACCTACCTACGACTCTTTTTTACTGGCAAGCAGTTTCAGAAATGTAATTTGGTTGGTAATGTACGTACATCCTACATCAACTTGCCTTTAACAGCTATACTTATACCTAATAACTTTTGACGTGCCTTGAATGATCCCTTAATCAAACTCGCGAAAGCTCCGTCTTACACATTCAGCTTCAGTTCTAGAACCTAACGACCTAACATTAACACATCTTACGTAAGTACCTAATTAAACAAATTTTGGGGCTATTAACGGTGCGAAACTAGCGCCACTCCCGAACCATGGCCGAAATAAAATATATGCGCCTGACTCCCTAGATAATCTTGCTTAAAAATTTTAAGGCCCTGTTGTTGAAGGTACAAAATCTAAGAAATAAACTATTCGCCCCTTAATTAACGTGTTTTTCTTTTGTTTCAGAAAATTTCTTTTTTTTTGAAGCAGACGTGTCGAATTTATGAATGTATTCAAAATATGTGTTTGTGGAAATATTGTGATTTTTTTATTGTTTAGTAAGCACTTGAATAATAAAATTTCTGTTTAACATATACCTATTTAAATTACTTAGATATCTTTAATTGGAATGGGCCATATATGGCCAATAAACTGCGAACTTCTCTTTTTCGAAGTCAGTTAAAATGAATGTACCTAGGTGAAAATTAGTTCAGTCCAACGCGTAATAATCACGGACAAACATACATACATACAGGTCAAACTGAGTAGGATGAATGTCTTCGGTGGTGGTTGAGATAGACATCAACAGAAACCCAATAACAAAACAAAAAAATTAAAACTACGTGGTTCTTGTTTGCGCACAAAAATACAACTTCTATGGGGCCGAATATTCGGCAGCCGAATATTAGGTACCTATTCGGTTGAAACGAGGTTGAAACCGAGTTGAAACCTAAGAGAAAGGAAACCGCCGCGTTGAAACTGTAGGAAACGAGCGGTCTTGGGCATTAATTAAATCTATGGTCTTGAGCAATATCGCAGACTTCCTCCCAGTGTGCTTGGGTCTGCCAAGCAAGGGTTTGCCAATTGGCCTTTTCCCGCCTTTCTTTTTTAAGGTACATAGGTACATGTGTAAAAAATGTATCAAGCAAGATCCAAGAAATTTAATACTACATACTTGGCTGTATGTGTGCTCTTTCCTTTGACTAAAAACCTATTCAACATTCAATCAATCATATTAATAACTGACATCAGTCAAAAATATTATCTTCATGTCATGAGATCTTCATTTTGCATTTTGTTTGTTTCTCAAATCTGCATTTTCAGTGTTTTCATAATTTTTTGGTCTAAAATTGTCTAAAACTCTTAAAAAATGTCTGAAAGAAAAGTTTTAAACGTGAGTAAAATCCCAATAAAGGGTTAGAATAGCATTCCCTAAACGTGATTTAGTATTGAGTTAAAATATTGCAATAATTCCCCCGTGACTACAATGTACTAAATCATACCTAATATTTATTTGAATCTCGGTACATAATTTCAATGTTTTCAGAAATACTATCCTCCGGACTTCGATCCATCTAAAATTCCTCGCATGAAATTAGCAAAAAACCGTCAATACACTGTACGTTTGATGGCCCCATTCAATATGAGATGTGCTACTTGCGGCGAATATATATACAAGGGAAAGAAGTTCAACGCCAGAAAAGAGGATGTTGAGAATGAGGACTACCTGGGGATACGGATTTATCGATTTTATATAAAGGTGATATAATTTTTTAGGTTATAATCTCTAATAGGTCTGTAGTCACACTAGTCTCCAACACCTAGTACTTACTTTCATTCCAGTGTACAAGGTGTCTGCAAGAGATATCTTTTAAGACAGATCCAAAGAATACAGACTATGAAATAGAGGCAGGAGCCACTCGCAACTTCATGGCGCTAAAGCTGGCAGAGGAGCAGGCCAAGCGCGAGGAAGATGAGCAGAAGGAAGAGGAAGCAAATAATCCAATGAAACTGTTGGGTAGGTTGCTTTTTATTTTTCTGTGGGCATAACATGACCAACCATTTGTCTAATTTTTCTACCCCATGTAAATGTGGGAAAATGTATGTAGATAATGAGAAAAGAGATAAAAAGTGATAGAGATATTAGACAAATGGCCTGGCATGCTACATATGCTGATGGTTTTGACTACTCTCAAACTACATAACTCAAATTAAAAAATTTAAAAACCCCTGACCCAGTCAGACCCCTCATCAACTTAAGTAGAACGAGAGCTAATCATCTTAAAAATATCATGGTTACCCTAACATATACTTTCAATATCATTGAAGTAACACTGTACCAAATTTTTAATTGATAGTACAAATGGAAGGTGGTTAGATCCTCTCATCCATTGTTCAAGAGCTGATCATCTTCAAACGGCTGATCAGGTAATGGTTACCTTACCAAATACTTTCTATATCATAGATGTAACATGGTACCAAATTTCAAATTGATCGGACATAAGGAAGCTAGTTAGATCCTCTCATACATTATTCAAGAGCTGATCATCTTAAAACGGCAGATCAGGTCATGGTTACCTTACCAAATACTTTCTATATCATAGATGTAACATGGTACCAAATTAATATAATAATAATAACACATCACACTCAGAGCCCCTAACTAGGAAGAACCTGTATCTAGGGTGCCCGAAACACATACAGAGACGAACATCACACCCAGACCGGAAACAAACATCGATATTCATCATATCAATATTCGCCCCGCCCGAGAATCGAACATGGGTGCACTCGCTTCTCAGTCCACATCACTGCCAACTGAGCTACGGAGCAGTCAAATTTCAAATTGATCGGACATAGGGAGGCTAGTTAGATCCTCTCATCCATTATTCAAGAGCTGATCATCTTCAAACCGCTGATCAGATCTTCATCAGACATGGCTAAGAACACTGGCCTGAAATTATCTATGATACAAAAAAAACTAAACGATAATCGGTTCAGCTGTTTGGGCTCTACGATGCCACAGACAGATACACAGACAGACAGATACACACGTCAAAATTATAACACCCCTCTCTGAATTTTTCGTTCGGGGGTTGAAAATAGAATTAAAATTTGGAGTGTTAGTTTTGTGTGTGTGCCACTGTTTTTTCAGACAGGACTAGCTTACTAGTTTTGCAATTACAAGTGTAAGTTTCAAGTGTCTAATTCCTTTCTTTACAGAAATAAGAACAGAGCAATCTAAACAAGAGATAGAGCTGCTGGAGAGCCTGGAGGAGCTGAAGGAGCTGAACCGGCGACAGCGCTCTGTGGACTACGAGGCCATGCTGCAGCAGGTGCGGCCGGCGCGCGAGGACCCCGCCGCGCGCCGCCTGCGCGAGCAGCAAGAGGACGACGACTTTATCAAGTTAGTAACTTCTTGTTGTGAGTTGTGTTGTGGGGGTAGAGCTGACATATTGAGAGCTAGTGTACATTTATTGTAGCTAGCCAAGCTCATTAGTAAACTGCAGGATGAGATGCATCATCCATATAATCATATCAATTACTAGTGTACTGTCAGTGTACCAAGTTGGAAGTTGCTAAGAATCCCGTGGACCGCAATGAGAACAAATGAGTCCATTCTGAGCAAACTGAAAATCTCAAAACGTCTCTCAACAATCTGCCAAGAGAGGACTCAGATTCTTTGGGCACATAATGCGCTCACCTCACCACAGCCTCGAACGTGACATAATAATGGGAAAAGTTGAAGGCAAGCGCGCTAGAGGAAGAGCCCCTACAAGATGGTCGGATTCCATTAAACAAGCATGTGGTTCCATGCAGAGGGCAGCCCGCATAACCCTTGATCGCGATATACGGAGGTCAATAATTATTGGTCACGATCCTCAGCCATGAGGGAACGACGAAGAAGAAGAAGAAGAAGTCAGTGTACCACTGCTTGCACTTTTATTTTTATTAAATTCGGAAATTCTCATTTTCTGTTTGTGAGATATTTAAGAATTTCATCCCTCAATAGTAATAGTGACTATGGACTGGAATGAAGTATACTATAGTATAGGATATGATTAAGTAAACTATTCAACATTTCAAGATTGTTTATATCAGATCCTAACTAAATTTTATTCTTGCAGATCAGTCAAATTCAACAACTCAACAGGACCTAAAATAGTGGCAGAAGAAATAGTAGAGGAAGTGGTGGACGCTGACGAGCCGCCAGCCAAGTCTTCCAGGATAGAGGTTACACTACCAAAGAATGAGGCAAAGAAAAACGAGGTGTGGAACAAGAGTATAGGAGTAAAGAAAGCTGTTCTTAGTAACCTTGTCAAGAGTAAGAAGGATAGCAAAGAGGCTCAAGCATCACAACCTTTAAGTAAAACAAATGTGCCCGCACCGTCGACAAGTGAGTCCAATACTGTAAATGTTACTAATAATGCAAAGCCAGCTGCGTCCGGCCTGTCTCTGCTCGCAAACTATTCTGGAAGTGACAGTGAGTGATAATTTTTGTGTATTTTATACCTAGTTTTTATTTAGCTCTATAATTAAGTATGAATTATTATAAGTGACAATTAAATAAGTATTCTTATCAAATAATATATTTTTTTTAAGGAATTTTTTTGGGCAGTTTATTAAATTTTAATTCGTAAAATTACTAAAAAAACCTCTACAAAATAAAATATTAGAAATATCATTTACACACACGCAAACAAAACTCATTGTTAGAAAGTGCTGTGCGTTTGGCTTCTTTGGAAAACAAGTGCTGTACTGTGCTGCTTTAGCTATATTAAGTCATATTTGGAACATGCTACAGTGCGGCTCAAAACTCTAGAAAATAAAAAGTGGCAACACTGTATGGAAATTTTCTAATATCCGTCAATTTTCCATACAGTGTTGCCACTTTTTAATTTTTAGATTTTGTGTTTTTTTTGTGTCTATTTAAATAATCAGTCTAATCTAATTTGTTGATAACTCGCTCAAGAGTGAATCACCTGTTTATTTAATTGATGGGGAAATAAGCCCCAATAAATGATTGAGATCATTTCAAACTCAAGAATACAATACATTTCAAACTTAAACATGGCTTAAACAAATGAACGCTAGATGGCGTACGAAACATTCAACATCCATGAAAATTTAACGGTCCCATTCCAATTTTAGATTATCCTTTGAAAATCTTATAAGTTGAAACCTACCGTTAACAATTGAAAATATAATCGTTTTCGAAAAGCTAATAGCCTTCCGTTTAGTTATTTGGATCTTAGGGTTGGGATCATTATAATACCTACTATTAAAGGTGATACTGATATTGATATATCTTATATTGGCAATTATGCATAATTACCGGTTATTATAAATAATTACCGGCACTTGCGATAAATGTAATAAAAACCTCTGAATTAATCACATTCACTGGTAACTATACCGGGTGTTTCTGACAAGGCGGTAATAAATTAAAGGAGGGCTTCAGCTCACCATACCTAACAACTTTCCCAAAGCAACATGGGTCGAAATCTCAAAACAAAAATCAGCTGTCCCGTACATTGACCCCGTCAGCTGATCGAACGATTGTATGGAACAGCTGTTTTTTTTTTTTGAGATTTCGACCTATGTTGCTTTGGGAAAGTTGTTAGTTATGGTGAGCAGAAGCCCTCCTTTGATTTATTACCGTCTTGTCAGAAACACCCGGTATATAATTCCCAGTCCCCATTGGCAAATGTAAGAAAAAACGTTTAAATTCATCAGTTTAGAGTGTTTAGATCTGATCTGGAAGGTAGTTAGATCCACTCATCCACTATTTTTTAGAGATGATCATCTTCAAACGGCTGATTGGATAAGGGGACCTAACTACCTTCCATGTCCTATTGATTTTAAAATTGGTACTATGTTACTTCAATGATATTGTAAGAATACATAAGGTAACCATGAACTGATCAGCTGTTTGAACCCCGACCCAGTCAGACCCCTCATCAGCTAAACTATATATAATATATACTACTATATAACCTTACCATATACTTTCAATATCATTGAAGTAACATGGTGCAAAATTTAAAATTGTTGGCCTTCCATACATGTAAAATAAATAAATAAATAAAATAAAATCGATAGGACATATAGAATGTAGTTAGATCGCCACATCCACTATTTAAGAGGTGATCAACTTTGAATGACTAATCAGGTCCGTTACCTTACCTTATTCTTTCAATATCATTGAAGTAACACGGTGAAAAATTTAAAATCAATAGGACATCTGGAAGGAAGTTAGATCCTCTCATCCACTATTTAAGAGCTAATCATCTTCAAACGGATGAGGGGACCTAACTACCTTTGTCCTAACGATTTAAATTTTTTCAACTTGTTACTTTAATGATATTGAAAGTTTATGTTAATGTAACCATGACCTTTTTAAGATGATCAGCTCTAGTTCTAGTTCAGTCAATGAGGGTATCTGACTCGGTCGGGAGGTTTTTAATTTTGGTTATTTAATGCTTGTGTCAAAATTGACCTCTGTTGCACGGAAATTATTCACATTATTCACATTTACCGTAACATATATTCTACTATTCTAGCACTAGCGTACTAGGGAGTTCCTTATTAATAGAGACAATTATCTTGGATTTGTTAGTTATCGTTTTGAAGACTACGATGAAGTCAATTGTGAACGTGAACGTTTTGTTGCGGCTTAATGACAGTGATTTGCCTAAAGTTATGTCTGGGCCTCACGGGGAAGCTCACTGCGGAAAAAAATTAGTACTTATCTGAAAAACAAAAATAATATTTTGTTTTTGCTATGAAAATGGTCTTGTTAATAACGATTTTATGCAGCTACGGCCTCTGTTCCAACATTTACCTAAAGACAGCAGAATACCTTAAAGTACCTTATGACTAAAGGTGGGTAGAGGTAGGTATTCCGAAAGATAACAGGATATCAAACACTGTCATGTCGAGCAGCCGTTGTCAAAAGGGCCGACCGTCTTTTGTTATGGGTACCTTCCATTTATTATTGTGTCAAGTGCATTCATAGATCGGTTACGTGGCGCTTTCGGACTTTTTACAACATCTTATACAGGATGTTACACTAATTATGTACATACAAATAAATTCTATGTAAAATCATGAAGTTGAATCATTACTTTTATACCTATTGAAATACTAGTCGACTCGGCGAACTTCCTACCGCCTAACTTATTACTATTTTGTGCATGTTTTATACTTATAAACCTTCCTCTTGAATCACTCTATCTATTAAAAAAAACCGCATCAAAATCCGTTGCATTTTAAAGATTTAAGCATACATAGGGACAGACGCGGGAAGCGACTTTATTTTATACTATGTATGCTTAAGTTTACATTTAATTTTATAAACAAACAATATTTTATTGTTTTTAGGTATTGTATTGTAGCGCATTTATTGAATACTAACAATTATTTATTTAGTATGAAGGGCTTCTACAAGTGGTAGTGCTACGTTGTGAAAAAAATAATAATGTTAAAAGACAAAGTTAGAATAGAACAAACACATACTACTACATAATACTAACTACATAATTTGTAGAGAGGTAGGTAGGTTCTAAAAGTGTTTTGTATAAAATTCTTTCACGCAGCCCACCGATTCTTGTGCACACGAAAACAATACTAACTTCTAGACCCGCCGTGTATGACCCTAAATAATATTTTCATGGTTTGCTAAAAGCTTTTTTTTTTCGCGATTGGCGTTAGTATCAGACCTTTTAAAGGGTTAACAAATGTAAATGAGCGCCATAACATTAGAAGTTATTACACAGTTCTGAGCAATTTCTGTTTATTTATTTAGGATCGTGTATCAGCTGACTGTTAAGCCGGGAGCATCCTGTAGCCAGAGCTATTCCTCCCACGAACGTCACGTTCGCGCTATAAACCATATCCTGTAACATTTTTTATTAATAACATACCTACCTGTCCTTTCGTGAAATTAATTGATTGGAATGAGCTGCTGAATCCTTTTAGTAAAGGTCGCAACGATCGATGGTTGGCTTTTAGCCGCTATTTGGTATCAGATTAGACATTACTGACAGGCAGACTAACGGTTTATGTAACATTTTAAGCTTGCTTTGTTGACCCTAAGCATGCAACTTTTAGTACCATTTCATATTACAATATTATGAATAAGATTATGTAAATGTTCATCACTGTGTAGTATGACCACAAATTAATCCTCATTATCTTTCAGTGAAGTCAAAGTTTATAAATAACGATGAGTGTTTAATCCTAATATTTATCGTCCACGTCTGATCTCAAGTATGCTTTCAATTCGTCCTAATAGGCGACGGCCACACCCCACGGACCGACAAATTAACAAATTAATATTTCCTACACTACAGGCGGTACCTGCGGATTCCTGCAAATCGGGACCATGCAAAAAGCGCATAGCTCACGGTCTTCAGATAAATAGGACTGGTTCCCGATTTTTTCACTGACATAAATAGTGTTTTTTCCCCGCTGGTAACGGCTCCGGGCGGGCACGTCGAGCTGCCAGTTCTGGGAAGCGGCCGGCCGCGGCGCCGGCACAGCGCCCACCGCACCACCTAATAAATAAAAGCCTGCTTGGGAAATATTATGTTACGTCTCGGGGTGTTTTTTGGGCCCCAGTGCGTGCACCGGCGGCGGGCGTCGGCCGCCTTTGGCCACTCGAGCCCACGAAATGGGGCGGATTTAACCGGCTACGTGAAATGGGATATACGCACGCACTGTCCAGAATAAATCAACTGAAACAAATTAAAAGTTGATCATCTGAGAAATGATGGCGACTCTGTCTGTGCTGTGACAGAGACTGTACGCTGCAGCAAGCGTGCCTCTCCTCGGGGCCGCGATGGAATTGTGATGTCTTATTTATATCTCTGTGATGCTAGGGCGGATTGCTTAGCATGATTTCGTATCAATAGTCTTACGGTCTTGGTTTTAATAGCTTAATCAATGGTTATACTTTTACAATGCAGAGGTGTGGAACGTTTTAAAACTTAATTTATATGATAATTTTTATTTTATTCGTTTTGAAATAATCGGCAATTACTGGTCAACTGTCGTCCGGCCCGTGTCCACCCCGAGCGCTCATGATTGATTAAGAAGCCGCAAGTATTCATCTCGCTATAAATAAATAAAGTTGTTAATGGAAGCGGTTCCATAGTAATTGGACCTTAAATTCCTTCGTATGCCCGCAAAGCGTTATTATTCAAACTCAATTATTTTCACTCATTCGCTTATGTATCTGACAGTAGTATCAGAAACTTAATTTTCATTCTCAGCTTTTATTTATTTTGAATATCTACGTATACCATAATTATTATCTATAGTTCTACTAAGAGTCCCGACGAACCTCTTTCTACAGACATTTTACCAACAGAAGGGGAAACTATAGGGGGTAATTGGCTATCTTCAACGTAGCGATTAAGATACCAAAAGTAAACTTCTAGTTTCAGAATAACAACGGTATGCTCAAATCGACACACACTGAGGCACGGGTCGCGGCTGTGTGCGCGGCTGTTGCGCGCTGCGAGCGCAGCGAATGGCTTAACGCACACAGAGGAGGCTGTCGGAAGAAGTTCCATTCATAATTTTAACAACCACTCATTATCCTCGGCCGGAGAGCGAGACAGGAATCGTGGCCCTGAGGGAATTTGGAAAAAAAAACCTCTTGCGCGACCTCACATTCTGCGGTGCGGCCTCTTATAGAATATATATGATGGTTGTATGTAGACATATAGACCGACAACACTCACTGAATGCTATCTGCTTAACGGACTTGAATTATTATAATCGCAAATCGTAAAATGTACGTGATTGCTAAATAAAAAAAAAATACATGAAATTGTTCCTGAAATAATAACTAAACTCATTTGATGAAAATTGTTTTGCAATAAACAACCAAGTAACTAGTCGACCCGGCGAACTTCGTACTGCCTAACCTGTTCCTATTTTATGCATGTATTATACTTATAAACCTTCCTCTTGAATCACTGTATCTGTTAAAAAACCGCATCAAACAAAATACTTTGCGTTGCGTAGTTTTAATGATTTAAGCATACATAGGGACAGACGCGGATTGCGACTTTATTTTATACTATGTATTAATTAATTATTTATATTATGTAACTATCATCTTAATGTTTTTGATTTTCTCATAATAAAATTAAAATTAATTAAATAAAACCTAATTAACGTAATCATAATTTTTAAATGATGGTTTAAGTTCTGTAACAGACGAGCCAACTATTTAAGAGTTAACGATTATAATAAACTAGAGGATGCCCCGGGGTTTCGTCCGCGCAGATTCCTCATTAACAACAAAATCCCGTTTTTTCCCGTTCCCATGGGAATTTCGGGAAATCCTTTCTTAGTGCTCCCCAAGGAACCCACTTGCAAAATTTCAGCCCGCTACTCCCAGTAGTTTCGGCTCTTACAGTTACAGTAACAAAACAACTTATAACAAGTTATCGAGCAAAATATTTTATTCACGCACCTTTGAACAATTTTATTGTCATTCTTTATTTAATGTAATTTACATAAACTGTAATTTTTTTGTTACCTAACGACTGTTTGTTTCGTAAATAAATAAATAAATAAATAAATTTATTACCTTAACGGTCAGCGAGCGGTGTTAGAACCTTTGTAAAACCCTAAAGACGAATTTTTTTAAATGTTTATATATAAGCCATTATGTATGTAATAATCAATATAATTAATGTGTGCTCACAGCCTCTTACTAATACAGAATAAAGGAAATAGTCTTGAAATAGTTATTCTTTTGCCACCACAAGTTTGAAACTTGTTTAATGGCAACTTGTTTTAATAAATAAGTTGAACGGTACCTTGCACACTTACAATTTTAATGCAATCAACTTCACTTTACGATGCTTATTGCGTTTCTTAGTTCTTTTGCCAATTTGAAGACGTTTCGTGGATGTTTTACTTCGTGACCTAACCGCATATTTAACTGGTTCCGTGCAAATTGCAGAGTAGAGTACGTAGGTATCTTATTTCGAACCGCCTCCCATTTTCTTGGATGCGTGTTCCTCGCGAAGTACCTACCTACAAATATTCGTTTTGTTTTCATTCAAATATCGCCAGGCTTTTTGGAGCACATTTAAGTAATTCATATATAGTTATCTATGACGTTTCTTTATAGAATTCGAATTTGTAACCGAAAGAGCGTACTTGAGTTCGACAGCGTTTTCACTTACAACAATCCGTCTATTTGCGTTGCAGCGTGAGTAAGCACGGATTAGGTTTGTTTGTTTGTTCAGCGAGAGCGTCTCTGCACAGGCACAGGCACAGGTGAGCCCGCCGCGCTCCTGAATGACGAGAGCAACCTCCCGGTTATCTTTTATGTCATCACAAGATGTTGGTATTACGAAAGAATGCCAGCAAAGCTTACGTTACGGAGCACTCCCTACGTGTGTGGTTCATTCACGCAGCCTTTTATATGTAAACAAAAGTATAGAGATCAAGTGAAGGTAAACACTCAATGTGCCCCTATATTTTTTTTGTCAATTTTATGAATTAAAACTTTTAGATAGAACGCCATACTTTCTCGCTTTTTCTACTTGTTCACATTTAGAAAAATATACCTGTGGTAATATAAATAGGTATGTTGTTATTTATTTTAAAAGGTCGAGCATATTGTCATATTTAAAGTATTCTATCATATTATTTGTTTTTTATAAAACATCGAATGCAGTAATGATCAGTCTTCCTTGGAAGCCCTTGCTGATAAATAATTCAGCGTACAGCGATCACAGCCAGCAGCGTTGTCTGCTGCGGCTAATACCCATTAAAATATGACAGGCCATCTACATTCCTAAATAACAAAGCCGGCCTACGATTAAAATAACACCTCCTTCGTAGAACGTATATCCATTTTACTTCACAAGAGCCCGTAACGTTTCCGCTGGGGTCCGAAGATACCTTTTTTCCAGGCTCCATCGAAAAAACTTGGCGTCCCATTAACAATAAGATCAAAACTAGCCGCGCGGCACAATGGCGGACGAGCGCCAGCCTCCGTCCGTCGAGAGCTACTTCCAGGAATCGTGCCCTTTTAAAAAGGTCCAACTCATCCTGGGCGTGTGAGTTGGCGGCCCGCATTCCTCGCTCCTGGCGGGGCGGGAAGCGGCGGCGCCCGCCCTAGCTCTAGCCGGCACTCCGCCCGCCCTACACCTATGACTTCCTGAAAATTATAACTTATCAAATGTACCCAGTCAAACTTTGAGCATCGCCGTAACGTAACATTTTATGTTTTATTCAATAAATTAAACTATTGTTTTAAACAAGGTTGCTTATTCTTCCAAGTAGACCAAGTCTCACGTAAAAAGTATTATAAGGGAAGGGTAAGATAACAAGTAGAAAATAGTAAAGAAGGCGTTACAGTTGATGAAAGTATGAAAGCATTTGTATTAGAAGTATCTCGCCATTGTCGCAAATTGACAAGAATGGATGATTCGTGTGCAGTCCCAGCACCCGGTATTATGCAATGCGGTCGGTTAATATCATTGTTATGAGGGTTGCAAAAAATATCCGTCAACAAGAGCAATAAGATCATTTTGAGCATCGATTAGTGAATGCCACTGCCACCGCGGACAGGGCGCGGGCGCTCCCACGCTCGCTCGCCCGTCCTACTGCGGGGTGGTTTCTTTACGTGAATAGCCCGCCGTCCTCTATTGAGCGTGAAAGCAGATCCGATCAATGAGATCCACGGGAAAACTTCACATGTATCAAAAAGATAATATACGTGTTTGGTTCACATGCATTCTTGAGCAGTTATAACCGCTAACCGTGGGGACCGTACTGCACAGCAGTAAATGCGGAAATTGAAAAAGTAAAAGCTTATCGTTGATTTTTTTTATGTAAACGTGCGGTTCATTGATAGCGAAATTTTAAAATGTTTCTTTTCCACAATAGTTTTCCATTTATACTACTTATTTCATAAATCTAGATCCTTCTAAGCAAAGGTTTTTCGATTCCCCCTGTCTGGTTCTGGTTCTTTTTATTACTTTTTTTTAATTCTCAGATCGCAATTTATTATGTTACCTCAAAGTGCATGAAGATGGGCAATTAATTTGGAAGTCACAGCGAGAGTGCGTGCGAGATGTCTGATATCAGCGCAGCGCCGCGCCGCAGGAGCAGTAGGTAGGTACGCAAGTATTTGTATATGTGCAAGGTTTACAAAATTCCGACTCGGCACAATGCAAACACTTGTCGTGCCCCGTAAAATTTATAACACAAATATATGTCGCGACACTCGCCGCCGGGAATGCTGTCTCTGTTCTGTTTTATTTGTGCGTGTGTGCAGCGCGGAGCGCGGACCTCACATCTGACTGCCGCGCCGCTTTACGCCTCGTCTCCTTTATGCCCTCTTTGTTTAACTACACTTTTGCCCTCCAGACGAACGGAATGTTACAATTGTACAGTACCTACACTTAGCCGCAGCACTAAATGAGAATAGAATTATACTATGTATTCCTACAACTAGCCGGCCCGGTGAACTTCGCCCCGTTTTACAATCTTTCGCATTTATAATACATACTAGTCGACCCGGCGAACTTCGTACTGCCTAACCTATTTCTCTTTTGTGCATGTATTGTACCTATAAACCTTCCTCTTGAATTACTCTATCCATTAAAAAAAACCTCATTAAAATCCGTTGCATAGTTTTAAAGATATAAGCATACATAGGGACAGACGCGGAAAGCGACTTTGTTTTATACTATGTATTGATGTATTGATTAATTGTTATTAGTATGAAAAAGCGTTTAATTCTAATTTACTTAATTATAAAGTTATCATTAGCTAAGTCCACTAGCAGGTTACTCGTTAATTATTTGAAAAATCATTTTATGACGCGTAGGTATAATGTACCTAACAATTTGAGTATTTTTGTGACATTTGCCTGGTTGCACTTACACGAGATGACTCTTATCAATAGTCTTAATTCGACAGTGCCTACGTTTATGAGATTATCATTATTATTATTATCCAACGTCCTCATTAATACTGGTACCGTACTCTCTTATTTTAAAAAAGCACAAAAACTTAATCTTGTTTTATTATTAAACTAGAGGCTGCCCCGCGGTATTTCCCGCGCAGATTTCTCATAAACACAAAAATCCCGTTTTTTCCCGTTCCCGTGGGAATTTCGGGAAATCCTTTCTTAGTGCTCACCTACACTCCCTAAGGAACCTACATGCCAAATTTCAGCTTTGTACGCCCAGTAGTTTCGGCTCTGTGTTGTCTGTCAGTCAGTCAGTCAGTCAGTCAGTAACGGAAGAGTTTTATATATATTGATTAGGTAAGTTTGCGAATTGTTAAATTTCACGTTTTTGTAATTCTCTAAACAAAAATTCATACAAAAGCTATTTAGGATCGCTATAGTATTTATTATATGATCAAACGAACTTCTCAAGTGAAGTTCGATCAATATTATATGAGTGGTTTCATTTGAAGATATAAATCATTTCACTAGGTAGTCCTTTCACCTACAAGGCAACATTCGCACGTTCTTACAAATAACTATTAGTCGATCGATTTAATCGATATCGATTACTCGATTAATTTGAAATTTACCCATGCTCCCATCCCTACCACTCTACGCGCCCATCACTAGCAGCGTCCGCCAAGCCTGTCATTCTTTTTAGAGATAGTTTTCTGGCATAAATTACGTCGTTTATTGACTTTTTTGACAAAACTCGGGATTTGGGTAGGGAGGGTGATTTATATCTTCAAATGAAACCACTCATATAATATTGATCGAACTTCACTTGAGAAGTTCGTTTGATCATATATTATATTTCGTGGTTTCATTTTCGATATAAATCATTTCACTAGGTAGATGTTTAGAGACATTATTTTGTCTATATTTTTTCGTGATAATGAAACAATATTAATTAAAAAGATGTAATTTTGGCTAGTTTTATTTGAACTCTTAGTATAGGTACCTACAATTGTTAAATAATATTACTCATCTTATTAGTTAAAAACACTATATTTTAACATACATATAAAAGTAATCATTATAGTTAGTTTATAGAGTACTTCAAAGTTTAACATTGCGTAGTTACTTAGGTAAGTACTTGGTAGGTAGGTACTCAGCTACATTATTTATAACATACTTATATACTTATAGTTACATTGCCTTTTTTTTTTTTTTTTTTAATGAACTGATTTGGTCAGAGATTTGTTAAAAAATTTGATAATCAATCATCATAGGACATTGATAAATTTAGCAAACTTCTTAGAAGTAGAGGTCCAGGCGGCCGTCTTTTGATCTGATCAAGATTGACGCCGGTAGCATGAGCAGCCGATGTGGCGGCGGCGTGTCGCGTGCTGCTGTGTGTGCCGTACACCGCAAGGATCTGCCTGATCCACATGCTTATTGACTATGCTGTTGTGTTCCTGTGACGACATTACGCTTCACAGTTATTAAGAGGTGATTGGCTTATTTAGGTCTGATTTATTTAGTTAAGGTTATATAACCGTCTTATATATAGACGGATTCACCGTAAGATAAAGTAAAACTAACAATGGTTGATAGCTTTTGATTGCATTTAGCGCCTATAGTTTTGATAAAATTTTCATTTACTTTATGATTCTAATGCCATTGCTATTTTTATTTATAATAATCTGTTATTTAGAGAAAGACTTTCTACCATGTGTGCTGTAGGCTGTAGATAATGTTAGTATAAAGCTACTTTTGTCTAGGATAAGTTCATTCTTGTTTGGTATACATTTTTAGAGATTTTTGAGAACCAATTGTGGATACTTACCAAGTACCTGTGTACTTTGGTGGATTGGGTATTAGTTTATAACATCTTTAAGGAAGGCGCTGATGCAATCCTCCGAAGAAATATTTCTGCCTAAGAGCAGAGATAAAGCGGTGGCTCTTATGATGATGCCCTGTGAATCCTGTGATGCGTCTTTTTCGAAGACGTCGGAGGGAAAAGTAATTACACTAAAAACAGAACATTCGAAAGAATCTAATTTAATCATAGTATTGAATAACATTATATTGATATTGTTGAATAGTAATATTAGAAAGTGAGGCTAGTATAAGATGCTGATGAGATGCTGTTGAGGGGATAATGAGACCTGGCATTGCCTGCTCGAGCATACTGCGGCACTCAGGGTAAGCGTGAGTAGGAGAGGGTGACGGTCCCTGTTAGTAGACAACATAGGTTTTCGTCACGCCCTCAAGTGATTATTACGAAATAACTATATCAATCAATGGAGGATAACAGGCAGGTCTAGAAGTACTAGAAGGGAATACTAGAATACTGGTCGTTTCGTCCTCAGTAATTTTTTGTAGGCCGTTAAGAAAAACGAAAAATGAAGGATCGGCATAGAAAAAATATGCATCTGCCCCTTTGTAGCGTCTGGGTCTTGTTTCAAAGAAAAGTATTTCTTAAGTTTTGCGCTAGAATGTTTGAAAAGCATCTTTAAATTAAATCTTCGATCTGCCTCTAAATTATATTTCGTGTAATATAGGATGCTAATAGCTAGATTTTTCGCTTCTCGAACCAAGGCCAAATATATCTGGTAAGTTAATTGAAATTAGGAAATTGTATGCAACTTCGTGTCGTAATGTAGCTGATAGCTAATGCTAATATGTTATCTACCCATAATAAAAATTAATAAATTGTTTAAGTTTCGGGGCATCTAAGGCTTAGTATATTGCTAATAATACGACATATAATTACTATAGTAAGTTTGAGTTACGACTTTACGACTCGAGTCCGTGTTAACTTATGAATCCTATTTTTGTGTTTAAATGAAATTTTAAAAGCTTTTAATATTATTATCTCATCAATTCAGGTCCTGTAAAATAATTATCATAGTATTCTCTGAATAGAAGGTAGGTAGAAGGTACCTGTACCTTTGCCTTTCAAGTATTTTTGGTTTCAACCAGCCTTTTGTAAAATGCTGCGCTAGCGGACATTAGGATGCCAATCATTTGTGAAAATTATCTGATTGTAACAGGTGGTAGTTGAGAACACTTCAGAACCAATTCTATTATTTTATTACGTTTATGGCTTGTAAGTGATAAAGTCATATTTAAGTCATCTACTTACTTAAATCCTGAAAATTTGTAATTATTTTGTGGCTATAAGCTACTATTTTCATAGTTTTTAATAAAGCCCAAGCACTCGAGTGATTAGAGTGTAAACCTAACTTTATTTAAATATTCCATGTAACTACGGTCTATGTAAAGGATATCGTCACATACAAAAATTTACCAATCTTTGACCAAATGAACGCAAGTGACCTACGACCCCTTCTTTAATCTTAGTAAAAGTTCTAGGCGCTATCGTGAGCCAATAAGATAAGGCATTGGGTTGAAATCATAGGTGGATAACAAGATTCTGTGTGTTCACATCCTTAAACAGGAAACGTGGGTAAGTACTTACGATAGTTTTAAGCGACAGAAATAAAAAGTTACGAGACATTTTAGGTCAATAGATGCCATGTAATAATAGCTTGCATGCTGTTCTGCCATTTCGAAATGAAGTTTAGTTACTTACAAATTTATTACAGTTTTAGGTTAAAATGAAATCTCTTACCTCCATATGAATTGGTGTCAAAAAGGTTTTAGATACGATTTCTAGCAAATTATTAGTTGCGATTGACATTTCTTGTTGTTACTGTGCTAACCATGTTACAACAGGAACATATTATTGCTCAAGTGGAAAATTAGAAAAAGATTTAATTATTCTGTTACAAATCCAATTAAGGATACCTTTATTGTTTGTGATATACAATACAACCAACACATTTTAAAAATATTGTACTGAATTCTGCCAGAATGGTGGTTGAGCACGTGGCCTGATGGGTCGTTCTCTAAACGTGCGACTGCGTCGGTATATGGGTCGTTGTAATTTGGAACTTGACGAGTGGTATCTTCGTACTCTGGCCCTGGCACGCCCCCCCCCCCTTGTTTTTCGCAAAGCGAGGAGGGCCTGAGTTTTCCTGAAACTGCGGCCAAGCTGTGCCCGTGGAGCTCGTAGAGGCGGCTGTGTTGTGTAAGCAACAGTATTTCTGGGAAGACTACTGTCTTCCTGATTTGAAGGCATTGCTATTCAATTTTGAAGCTTAATTTAATTTTCTCTAAAATTTGGCACCGAACAGTGCTTTATCTCGTTTTCTGTACTGAAAGATATTCAAAAACGTCTTGGTAGACCTGGTGCGGTCTTTTAAATGCGAGCTTGTGTCTCCGAGCTATAAAGGTTGCATGAACTACGGGAGCCCTCGCTTAGAATCTTGATTGCCTCTATTTTATATCTTGAGTTAGGAGAATGGCCATGGCCCTACTCCCCGATGTGATGTGAAGTCAGTCCAAGTTGAGATGAGAGTATTTTAGTATTTAGCTTTGAAGCTTGAACCAATATGTAGTTGCTAGGTATAGTATATTGCTGAAGGATTTTTTCCTTGACTTCTCTAGCCATTTGAGAGAGATTATCGTAGATTCAATCACACAACTTTAGTTCATCATCCAGGGCTTCGCCCAGGGTTAATAAAATTTATGGGTCCAGTTCCGGAAATTTAAACTTTGCCTCAGGGTCCGAGTTCAATTGGTTGGTGTAACCGCTACTAGTTCCAATAAGGAAGTTATTGCTGGTGCTTGGACCTGTTTTTGGTGACGGTATTGAAAGTGATCACTGTTGGGGCAGTGGTGGCAATTGGCACTTGGTATGTCGCCATCATGATTTTTGGTGATTCAGTCTCATTTAGACCTGATCATGGGTTGTAGGGAATAGTTTCGGCTAGAAATATATCCTCATATTCGAATGATATTTGCTCTGGTCACATTCCTTAAATTGTAAAGGCGTTTCGCCTACTGGAATAAGAAGAAAAAAGAAAATTATGCTTTTTATATTTTTATACTTACATAAAAAATTATGATTATTTTTGCATTTTGCCGCGTTCCTATTGGAATCTATGGCAGTATGGTAGCCTGGTTCATATTTGAATCTATGGCTTTGCAAAAAAAAATATTTTAATGATAAAAACTTATGTAAGTACAGTTTTAAATTAATGATAAAAAATGATGTACAGTTTTAAATTTTGCCGCGTTCCTATTGGAATCTATGGCAGTATGGCAGCCTGGTTCATGTTCGAATCTATGGCTTTGCAAAAAAATTTCTTTTACACTTTTTAAATGTAAGTTTATGCCTCAGGTTTATGCAGAATTTCAATTCGAAATTTCTGTCTAAATATTTTTTTTTTTTTTTGAAGGTAGGTAAGCAGATGAACTTACCGTAACATTAGACATTGTCTCTCGATTGTATGAGGATAATGAAATCCATCAAAGTTTAAGTAACACACTTAATTTTTTGTTAAATATTCGTAGGATCTTTTCGGTATCTTGAAAAATTAATTTTTTGCGAACAAGATCCGAACGCGTGCTTTCGTTGCCTCGCACGGAAAAAGAATGACAGGCTTGGCGGACGCTGCTAGTGATGGGCGCGTAGAGTGGTAGGGATGGGAGCATGGGTAAATTTCAAATTAATCGAGTAATCGATATCGATTAAATCGATCGACTAATAGTTATTTGTAAGAACGTGCGAATGTTGCCTTGTAGGTGAAAGGACTACCTAGTGAAATGATTTATATCGAAAATGAAACCACGAAATATAATGTATGGTACGATTATTGACTTGTATAGTAAATATCCAAATAGGAGAATTCTGTCCTTAGTGTGGTGTGGGCGATGTATGTAATAGCTAATCATTATCACGGCCAGACGAAAATTATGGTATGACGCCAGCTGATCGCTTATCATACTATGTAATAAGGAGCAGGCGCGGTGATAATGATATATGATATTGATAACTGTATGGGAAATGAAGAGTTCATGAACTGCCTGGGAACTGGATGGCTCATGGTTTGATGCTGTCACTAGAATGCCTTTTTACTTTATGGTAAGCGTTTAAAATTTTCTAAATTGCATATTCCCTATCTCCAAGTATTGTACAGTTAGCGCAGCGGTCAGCATAACCTAGATTTAGTGTTTAATGTAGAACGTAGTTTAAGCCACTCGCGACATAACCATCTTTTTGACAAAAACCATTTCTTACCAAGCAATCATTTTAATTATTAATTACCATTACCAGAAAATTAATTTATTGATACCGTACCCAACAACATCATAGCATTTTTTTTGTTTAGAATTATATGTATGTTTGGATGTAGGTATGTGGTCTTCCGCGGAAAGAACCCCGATATGCATTATCTGAGGGTCACCCTCCTTCGGCTATCCTCTTTTGATAACGAAGTGGCTAACTTTGTAACTAAACTGAATTGAAATTTGAAACATAATAATCACGTTGTAACTTCGACTATTGGTTTGATTGTTATGGCTTTCCAATTTTGCAGGATGAGGCAATTGTGGCAAAATTAAGACACGTGACCTCTATTTGCTGGTTTAAAATATCACCAATTATATTGTTGCCTTTATTTACGGCTTCAATTATGTCGGCGCGGACCCCATACGGGTTGACGGAAAGTATAACTTTATTCGCATATTTTTGTTACTGTAAAAAAACAGTGTTTAGTTTTTATTTTAAAGAATAGTACCATTATCTAGTAAGTAACTGACTTTTAACACAAGATTACCCATTTAAAGAACCCCTGTCAGGTGCATGCTATTTTTGTGATTAGAAATTATTAATTTTACTTATTAAGTAGGTACTCACTGACTTAATTCGTAATATAATTAATTACATATTAAACCACATCTTTACAGCACTTTATTAGTTACCGGCGTAGTAGTAGTTTATGCGGTACGAAGTTCGACGGGTCAACTAGTTATATATAAATCCAAACTAGATAGAATGACATTATGGGAACCTACTACGGTGTTTTTATGATACATCGCAAGCTGAAGTCCAGTTGTGTATTAACAATGCTGCCCTTAATACATTGCTTCGAAACTGAACAACAGATATGTATTATTGTACTCTGGAGTATCGTTGAAGTGGAACTTGAATACAATAAAAGTGTACACCACGGTTCTCTGGAAGCGCCACCGAGACGAAAACTTCCGCCATAATTCTGCGTAGTGTGGGTTTGGCTTTTTTTTATCTATTGCTCATTAACAAAGTGACGCGCGGCGGACAATGCTGGCTGACCATCGTGCCGCGCGCAGCTCCGCGGATAATGCGCACAAAGCCGCGGGGTCCGGCGCCGGCGCGACGCGAGCTTATAACGGAATCCTGCGCCGATTGTCACTACCCCATTGTGTGGCCGTGGCAGGTACCCACCCTACTTACTTGTTATTGCTCGCTAAACAATATAAAAGTAAGAGCAGGAAGCAATAGATCTGGAGATGCGCCCGACGCCTGGCCGTACCGTAAGTACGTAACCCAACAATGACATTGAACGTCTCGACCGCGCTTGATTGCTTTATTTCTGTCGCAGTCCCAGACACATCTGAAGGTCATTAGCTGCAGTTCCGGTCTCGCTGCGGATGTGGAAGTACAAGCTCTTGTTACGTTCCTCGTATTGTTTCGGCGCTCAAAGGCGACTTCTGCGAAATCCTAAAAACACATTTTTATGAATGAACGTAAGGTCGGGCAGTCATTTTGCGTAAGACAATGTAAGATGCACCATGTGGCAGAGTGTGAACTTGCGGGGGTTGGTTGCCGGTTCGGTCCCGGCTGACACATGTGCCTTTACGCACTCATTCACTTGTGCTATTAATGCCCCATTCACCAGTATTGTCTTGCACATGCACCGGAAACAGCAATGCCGAGGTCCGCCCCTGACGACCACACATTTATTATACTAACTGTTCAAGCAATAGCGGATTTAATTTATCGGTTTATATTAATTTACTGGGCATAGGGAAAACTGCATTAGCGACCGAGCTTGAACTCAAAGCATGCACTTGCTACGAGCCGTAGCACCTGTGCGGCGCGGCGTAGCAGTCGGACACGGCCGGCTACGCTGCACCGTTGAATAAACGCTACGAATTTGAAAGGTGTGTGAGGTGAGGGCTGGCTGTTGTTGTAGACGAAATTTAACTTTAAATTTTTTGTGAAACATTGATTAAAGCTGGTTAAATAAGTATTTATTATTTTCTAAGTATTTTTTTTTTTATTTTTCAAATAACTGAATGCAATTTGTCTGAAGGACGGTAATTGCGACCGTCCTTCAGACGAATTGCATTCAAAGTAATTGATTTAGTTTTAAGCATTTATCAGCTTGGCGTGATCGTTTTTTTAGGTGAAAACTTTAGTTAAAACCGGTAAAATTTACATAAAAATTATTTACCAAACTACAATACCTATTCTTAAAAAAAAGTGTGTACCAATTTAGGTAGCTGATTTATCACAAAGTATGGACCAGTTACCAGTAGTATACATATGCATCTGTGCGCGCACAGAGACAAATATACCACCTCGGCGTCCGGAGTATTCTAACCTTCAATAAATATTTCCCCAATAAAACAGTTTACTATCCTAAAAAATGCCACGAGCCCGATTCCTGGAATATCCTTTCAAAGGCGGTTCATTGAGTCGAGCCAGAGAGGGACGCCGATATAGCGCGACGAGCAACCGAGAGAGCGCACCGATCAATGGAATTATAACATTTACTTATAAATAAATAACACATCGATGTATGAAATACTACAAATCACTTATTATTATCATATCAGCCGAAGGACGTCCACTGCTGAACATAGGCCTCCCCAACAAATCGCCATTATGACCGGTCTTGTGCGCCCCTCATCCAGGGCACTCCCGCAACATCCGACAGGTTGTCTGTACCCTAACAGGGTCTGCCTACTCTGTGTCTTCCGGTGCGTGACCACCACTGGTGAAGTTTTCGGCTCCAGCGACCATCTATATGCTTTGCCCACTTGCTCTCACAAATATTTTCTGACTCGAACGAGCAAGGAAAATCCATTAGTCTTCTCTACTAGCACTTTCAGCGTTTTTTCCCATTTGAAGCTTCCATTAGAAAATTATTGGGGAGTTAGGATTTTTCAGTTATAAAAACATAAATAGAAAAAAAAAACTTAATACTTACTTACTTACTTTTATTTTTTCAATTACTTTTTCGTAAACATCTTCTATTCAACATTTTTTAAACAATGAATTGCTTGCTTACCGTCTTATTCATAAAGATACAGTAGATTTTAAGTAGCCTTACTGGAGGTCTACTTGTCTGGTTTGTTGTATGGTAAATACGTGACATCCAGTCTAAATTGACATACGTCAAATAACTAAAATGATATTTAACTTTTTATGAAAAAGAGGGTTAGACGTTAGACTATAATTACTTGCTTGTCTTCTAACTTGCTTTGATGTAGTATTGTTGTTTGTAATTTCGAAATGTCATTCAAACGAAACCGACCCGTAGGTAGTAAAATTGTAAAACGATTATTTTTGTTGTATGTACAGTGGCGGACACGGTCGGCGTAACACTTCCGGTTTTTCTGTATTGCAAAATAGTTATTGATCTTTGGTAATACAGTTTATGGCTGACGAAACCATAGACAAATCTGTTACGGCCTCCTAGTCCGTGACTGTACCTTTATTATGAGCGAATATTATCTATCTAAATCTAATATAGGTATGTACTAAGTGTAAATAGGTACCTATTTAAAAGATAAAGTGTTAATGGCTTGACACCGCGACTTATGGCGCGAAGAATTAAATCTCACGCTTATTGTTAAGCCAGTAGTACCCCGCGTACTTGTTTATACTCAATCATTTTATTACAATTTCCATCAAATGTAAGTTTTTTTTAATTTTTATATGTTACCGGAAAATTATACTATCAAGCAGCCATTTGGTTGCATAAGAGCTTTGGAGCATGTCCGATTATTACTTATAGTAATAGACTTAAGCGCTATAGCGTGCTCTGGAACCCTTATGCAACCCTTATGCAGCAATTTGGACACAATTTTATGGCACTATGAGTGCTATTGAAGCTCTATAACGGTGGCACAGAGGTGCTACTAAGGCTGCAACAAACCATTAACTCTCTTATAGCGCTCCTCTAGCACTTTCTAGTGAATGAGATTGAACGAACTGTGAATGAATAATAAATAATTTACGCCAAGTGTTTAGTTTTTGTGACAAACAGATTCACAAGTAGGGTTGGTCCCATCGACTCCAAAACCATTGTTCTCTTATCTTATCTACGAATTTTAGCTTCCATACTTTGAGTTCCAATCGACTCCAAAATTTTTAAACAAAAATTATTAATATTTTTTCGATCCCAAACGACTACAATATTTATTAGTAACGTTAGCAACGTGAGTAAAAAAGCAAAGTAAGCTGTAACACAAAATTTTGATTTCTAAAAAAACTGTTATTTCAATCATTGTGCTCTACCTGCTAACATGATTAAAATCTTTACACAACTAATCATTTATTACAAAAACAAATTGATTTCCAGTAATTGCGTCGGCTCATTTATTATGATCTCGCACTCTTTTAATCATACTAACTACTACTGATACTAACTGTGATTTTCGAATACAGGGTGTGCGGATCTTCTCTTAAGAGGACAGTATAGCAACAAAGAATATCTAGAAAAACTCATGCTGTCGCCCCCCAACCGCAAACGTGCGATAAAGAAGAAGCAAATTTTTTTGATGAAATGTGCGTTTCGGGGGAAACGTTTTTCACAAACCTAAATCTTAGCAAATCACGTTGATTTTGATGTACATCGCTTCAACATTAATTATTCTAGGTTTATACGTTTTCCTTTTTAATTTAAATATGCATTGGTTTCATAAAACCTACCATAAGACCTATAAGTCTGAATCTATTCCGAATTTCGAAAATAGGAAAACGTATACCTTATTTTCTATAGTGTTCGTAACAAAACATCATTTCATGGCTATTGGAAAATAATAAGTAGTAGAAAAACGTTTTCTCTTTTTAGCTAAATATGATATTTCGCTTTTTTAATTTGCTTTACAGTTTTTTTTGCTGCAATGCCACATTTCCTAGCCATTTTGTAGGGTGTTGTGATGCCGGTAATGATTATATCCCGCCTTTTTTAGTGTTTTTCCTTCTGAAAACAAAAATATATCATTACATTGAATTTAATAAGCATATTTTTTATACAATTAGTGATTCCTGGTTAGCCTTGAGCGATTATTACTGGTTGCTTGACTATTTTTAAAAACCATATTTTAGAACCACACAAAATTGTTTTTTTTTGCTATCGGTCAGCGAACGTTTTGTAGTCATTTGGGACATGGTATTGTTATTACCTGATTTATAAATTTTTCTTTGTAGTCAAATGAGACTGGTCAAAGTCCATTTTTTGGAGTCGATGGGACCAACCCCACAAGTAATACAAGTTTTAAAATTCCATGGATGCTCATCGGATATCGGCGGCCATTAATTTAATATTTAGTAAGTAAGATGGTGTTATTAGGTTTTGCAGTTCGTATAAAAGCAACGTATTTTTAAACGCAGACAAGTTTTCTGTTAATGTTAATGATATTTTTTTGAGTAATTTTGTCGCGCTTCCGTAATTATATCAGAATGCAAAGTAAAAACAAGTATAATGTAAATTATTTTCTGTTTTATGTACAAATTTTAATTAAAAACATTCCCAAATCATTGCATGTAATATGCCTGTGAGCTAATAATGCTATATCAATCCATTTTTTGTAAGAAATACGTATAATTGTAAATGGATATATTGTATATAACCTCAAAGTCAATTAAAAAAACCTAAAATTTTTAAAATAAAATGGCGTCTACAAAATACAACCTAAGCCTGCAAAATTCTCTCTAATAGCACTCTTGCAGAACTTAAAGTGCTAAGTTCTCCCTGTTTACGCCTTAGAGTGATTTTTATTACCCTTCTGTTACTAATATTCTTAAAAGTGATCCCCTTTTCTGAGTTTAAATTATTTGAGTAAGTGTTTTAGGGATCCTTGATTCTGCCATTGCCAAGTATAGTAAGTGTTTTCTTGTTTTAAAACACTTTACTTATTCAACCAAAGTTACAATAAAGATCAGGTATCCTTGAAGATAATTGGAAATAGTAAATATTAGTTTTAAGAAACCTAACAAAAAAAAGACTTTTTATAATTGCATAAGTGACTAAGTATGTATGTTAGGAACTGAGTGTCCGGAGACTGCAATGAGCAACCACTGGAAGCAAGCGAGGGAGGTTTGCGCAGCAGTAAAATACTAAAGAGGCTATATAAAAAAAAACTATTTGTGTATGTTTGTTACGCTTTCACGCCTAAACTGCTTAATGGATTGGGAAAGAAATGTGTAATTATTTTGCTCAGAAACACAAAACAAACATTGGATACTTTGAACCTGACACCTGTCTTTAATATTTGATCTCCAACTGGTATTAAAATTTATTGGTAGTGCAATTTCCACTAGTGTGCTAGCTTCTCGTAAATTTATAAATTTACGGTTGTAAATTTATAAACAAATTAACCTATCCTACGTTGGTTTATAAACTGACGTACGTAAGTTTATAACCTTACAGATGTGTTATTTTACGGTTACAAATATATTATTAACTGAAGACTATAAAAATTGTTCTTTAATCAAATAGGTACCTAACTATAATCAATTTATAACCTAATCCGCAAAAAACCGTAGATTTTTTTTCTATTTTTGGGTCGTGAGAATGTATCGCGTGCAGTCAACACGTCTCATTTAGTAAACATTATTGATGTTAAATGTGTTTCGGTCGTCAGGAATAAATACCTCTTGGCTAGGTAGGGCGTGGGTAGGGCGCATCGTGTTTAGGTTAGTTCACGTTTGTGGTGCCATCCGGACTTATTAGTTCTCACGCTGTATGCGTTAGCGATTGTTTACATATTTTAACAGCACAATACCCAAAACATCTCAAACTTGTCTCTGGCAGATAAAATAAAGTTGCTTCATTATAAATAAAATGAGGTGTTCCATTTTTATTTGTTGTCAGTTCCCAGGGATATCTAATCGGAGAGATTTACATGGCATTTGCGACCGGTATATCCTGCACCTCACGGCTTTCTGAGTAAATTAAATATTTGATAGCGGAATAACAGCGGCTTCCTCTAGATAAGACACTGTCAGGCAGGGTGGGCAGGACAAACAGCTGAGCGGCTCATGCTGTTATTAGAAAATCGCTTATGGTCTCTTCCATGTTTTTGCCATTGTGCAATTCCTATAGTTCCTATCCTACAGTTATTTGTAAAGAAAATAAATAAAACTGGTCAGCTATGCCGACCGCCCACAACCCCGGCTTCTGTAAATATTGACCAGCAATTTTAAAACGGTTAGAGCGTTAGCATTGCTTAGTGATCAATAGGCCTGTTCTAAAACAGGTACTACGGTACAGGTTCATCTTTCGTAGAAGATCAAGTCATAATAAACTATTGAAATATTTTTACGAATCCACTTAGCAGTCTTAGCAGTAGGTATCCGTCTATATAATTTAATTACTGCTAAGTATTTTCAAAAAAGTGGCATGTTGTAATCGGTGGAGCAGGTATTTTATTAAGTTTATTTGTGTTTGAAACTGCATTGTTGCTGGCCTTTGTGCTATTCGCTCCTTTCATCAATAATAAGGCGGCAGCTTTACTGGTTGGCAATCCGCATCATTACGAAGGCTAAACCCGAACTGTCAATCCTTTCAGATAAATCAGCTACGTCTAATGTTAATCAGAGTTGTACCAAAAATAAACCAAATAACGGCCAATCCATTAATTGACTGGACCCGCTGCTTAGTGAAAAAAAATATATCTGATAAAGCAAGTGTTTACGGTTTCTCACGAACCCGCCAGCCTTCAATGGCGCCTGCCTGATTGATAGCAGCTCTGCCGCCCTTCGCACCTCGCGCCCGTCTGCCGCTGCAATCTGCGCCTCACCGCAGCACCGTAGGGCGCACTTTGCGCTGCAAGGGCACCTCTTTATCTTTGTAAAATAATAGAAATACTGTTAAAACCATTTTAAAACTTACTGTGACTATTTGATGCTACATTATTGAATAACAGATATGCAAGGCCAAGGCATCTTTCTGTGGAATTCTGCATCCTCATATCTCTTTACCTGTCTGCGGCCACCTCAAAGGTGCGACAAAAAAACATTATGTAAATGTAATACGAGGGCATTATTCACAGTTGCTGTAATAGCTTTGTTATCATCTTCGGATAATTTCCGTGTTAATTGTTGCGGGGTGTTGGCGGACTCTACGTACAGGGGTGGTTGTTGTATGTGCATTGATATGCGACACCATCTGACTATTTTGTCAATTATTTCTCATTTATTTATATTTCTTGTAATGACTTATACCTAAGTAGGAATTAGATAAATCTTTAGAATTTATATTCTATCTTAAAGCCGCACCGCACCGCAGAACTAGCAATGTATTACATACTAACAATAGTACAGTCACGTACAGTGGAACGATAAAATTTGCATTGCACGGAGTTAGTGTATTTTCGCCAACTCCTCGATTATCAAGTGTCACACGCCGTGTATTTTCGCCAAGCCAATTTCGCTCGGTCTCCCTACAAATTTTTTAACTGTTCTCATCTACTGAACTCTATGTCTGTGGGCAATAGCTGATGCCTAAACTGGCTGCAGACATTAGTAATGCCAAAATATACCTAATAGGTAACCTATACATTTGAAGTACAAAAAAAGCGTTATTTTCTTCATAGAATAGAAATTGTGTTATTAATTCTTAATTAAGTAGTTTTTAAGTTTTTTACATAATTTTACAATTTTTAACCATACTGGGTCCAAAACTACCATAAAATACTAACAATTATTATTTTTAACAAGTTATTTTGTTGCTCGTTTGTTCGTTACCTTGTTATTTGATTCACAAACTTGCTTCCCGAGTGGTCTTGGGCAGATTCCCCTGCCTTCGCGGCAGTTTGCATTTCCACTAAGTAGAGCCCACTCGAAGACGTAACGAGGCGTGATCTCCAAAACGAGCGCGAGCGGAGAGCTGGCCTGGCGGCGCTCTTTGCGGCCGCGCGGCGAGAGGTCTGTAATCCCATAGGCGGTATCGGCTTACGGCGCCGCAATTATCATATTCCACCTAAACACATAATATTGTGCATGCAATTTCAAAAATAACCCGCGTCCGGCCCGACCTCAATCGGCCTTGATTTATAGCGGCCGGGGCGCCGCTGCCCCTGCGCACGCTCGATCGCCCGCGAGAGATTGCATTCCTGCGCCTGCGCCACCACACCACCCAATCAGTTTGAAACCACCTCAAGTAGTAATCATCTAACTATTGCCCTTCAGTTCCACATTTCATTCATAATTCTGATACAAATATACTAGCGAAAAGTAACATACGGACGGACCAACATGGGTTTGTTACTTATGCCGCTGATCTTGCTTCGTAGTCTACGTCGTAGTCAAACAATAAGATAATAAATACAATATTACATATTGACACGGATATAAGTAATATAGTCTTTGTCTCATAGGATTTTCGGACTTCCCTAAGATGAATGCCACCTACTTACTTAATTTCCTGCCTTTCTCGAAGTGGCTGAAAATATGACAATAAAGCTGTGTAAATGCATAAGAGAATTCTTCGGTTCAAATCAAAATAATGTCGCCTTTTCGAATCTTTCTCACGCTTCTTCAAAAATATTTTCATAAGACGATGATATTGTAATTTTTCGCGACATGTCGCGTGGAGAGGCGGACCACATGCGCGGCGGCGCGGCCCCCGCGACGACCACATGGCGCCAGCCACCTAATTACTACATCATGGATGAATTAATTCACCAACACCATCTCTAACACTATCAAATACAATGTCAACGACACGGATTCTATTCACTAGAAACCTACCTACTAATCTGAATTTAGATACGACATTGAATAAGTTACCCGGAACGATCCTAATTGATAGCAATATTAGCAATGTAGGCGAAAAGAATCGCGCGCGGAAATAAAGTGGACTACAATAGAAATAAGACAAATTAATTCGCCTCGTACCAATTGGACTAGGCCATAGTCGCGCTCTTTGGCAGTTTTAATGGTGGTTTGGTGGTTCTTTTAGCAGATTGCCATTAGCTTAACGTGAGCTTAACAAACGGCTGTCACGACTTGAGGCCCGAAGAGGCGCGCGAGATCAAGCCGCGAGGACAATAGCACCGCCATCGCGAGCCACTTCGCTAAATGCCAAATAATTTAGAGCACATCTAAATTAGTAAAGTAAGGATTCATGAAAAAAAATTATTAGAGTTTATTAACCCTAGCTTTTTTCATGAATCCTTACTTTAATTATTACAAATAAATTGGTTTTGTTATAATATTATAGATGAGGAAGTAACTCTGTCTGACTGTGCTGTGTTGCGCTTTCACGCCTAAAATGCTGAACCGATTGGGATGAGATTAAAACCACCAGACGGACATAGGATACTTTTTATCCTAAAAATCACATGGAAAAGGTAAAATTAAAATTTTGAAGGAAAATACGCGGGCGAAGCCGTTGCGTAGGGCCCACCTAATTCCTAGTACTAGTACCTATAAGTATTACCTCTACATACCGACCTTTTAATAAAATCAATTAGTACCGAACTCGCTTAATACTGCTGGGCCCGGTCCTCTTCTCTAGTGGGATGGGTACTATTTTCACCTTAAGAGCCAGTTTACAGCGATGCTTGCGCTATTCGCGAAAAAAAAAATATCTTCTAAACTAAGGCAAATATCAAAAATGTGGCACTGTATGAGACTAGATATTGTAGCCTAGTATTTTTAGGGCACTTCTGTATAGCTTTTAGGTGAAAGACCAAAGAAATCTACAAAGTGTTGCTAAAAGTGGCCACTTTTGTCAACAATCTATGTTTTTTTTTGTTCTTTTTACTCAGGACTACTTTGCTGTGCTCAAAAAATACTAGGCTACATTATCTAGTGTCATATACAGTGCCACATTTTTGATATTTGTCTTAGTTAAGAAGAAATTAATTTTTTTCGCGAATGGCGCTAGCATCGCTGTAAACTGGCTCTTAACTCATCCGCCCGCCCTAGTCGCAGCCACAGCCCACTTATCACTTACTGAAAACTAATTAAATTAGTCACTGATTATCATCAGTGTGATGTATGTATATAAATTTTCGTGTTGGTAAATAAATAAGAAAATAAACTTCATGGCGCACGCTGCTTGTAATAGTTCTCTTAAAAATATAACTGTGGATTGCGTAATCCAAAGTTTTTGGGTTCTGTCGTGTCTCTGATACAAAACACAATTATTATTGAAAAAAAATATTTAATTATCTAATTGGATCCCTTCGACACATTTGTTTAGTATTTTCCAGTGATTTAGCACCGCCTGCGGGCTGATCGTGCCGAAAATTACCACCTTGTCAAGTCGTACCTTATAGCGTGCCTTAATGAATTTGATTTTGTATTATTATTTTAAAAGGAACCGCCATTGTTTTTAGAATATCTTCTATCTTTTAGTATATATATAAATGGATCGTGGTTTGTTAGTCTCGCTAAAACTAGAGAACGGCCGAGCTGATTTTGGTTTTGATGTTTGTAGTAGTCCAGGGAAGGTTTAAAACGTGAGAAGTTATAAAAAATGGAGAACAAGTAAGTAAACCCAACTATTTAATTTTTCCATATAAAAATGGTAAGGCGCGATACGAAGTTCGCCGGGACAGCTGGTATTCAATAAATATTTCAACTACGCATTTTGGTATCGTTTCTAGTATTATTATAGTAAATCATTACGTACGGTTTGGCATTTACCACATCGCAAGCACCCAACACTGCTCACTTGCTAGCCATGTCATCCGACTTAAACCACAGCCCAATACTGAGTAGTAAGACCTCTTAGCATTAAAGCCAAGAGCCTTGTCTAATTTATATTATGCAGTTATTGGTTAGCAACATGAATGAGGATGTAACAATAATGTTGCCATTTACCTTTTTAAATCAAAGTAATCTACCTAAGATACAACCGCGATATTAGGGCGCAATCTCGAAAAATGTTAATCTTCTAAATAATGGCCGAAATCAAAAATTTTGCATAATAATCCACTAGATAATCTTGCTTTTAAAGGCAGTGTTGTGTAGCTGCCAGGTTAAACATCTAAGGTACTATTTGTGTTTGTTGCCTTAAAGTGGCCACTTTTAGCAGCTTTTAGAGCCAGCCCAACATAAAATTTATTAAAATAGTTTCAAGATTTATCTATATTTAGAATTCGCACGCTGACAGAGCTCAATGGAAGTCTATAAACAAGCCAATTTGCTCGATACCGCGGAGCGATCAGCGCCGGCCGACATGTCGAGCGAGGCCGGCGTCCACCACTATGTAGAGGTGGCGAGTTGCCGACCACCAATTAGGATAACCAGTTTACTCTTATATAAGTATATCATTTTATTATTTTATAAGTTCCAAGTTTTCAAATAAACTTAAATATCTGCACCATCTTCCGACACAGTAAATTAAAGTTTGATGTGAAGAAAATATAATTATTTTGCTTTAAAGTACTTTTTAGAGGCATGTTTGATCTGCCTGCATCGCTACGCAAGCAATATTTACGAAATATTTAACCATAAATGTCCTTATTTTGTTCTGTGTGTAACAAACACAATGCAATGCATGATTTGGTGGGCACCCGCCTTAAATATTAAACTGCGGCCATGTCGCGCTGCGAACACGTCTCAAGCACCCGAGGACAATGACTTCCATTTTCAGATTCTATTTTTTATCACCTGTCTCTACTTGTACCCACCACCAGTTAATCTAAACCAATTTTTATATCTATTTTTCTTGATTGTTACCTATTGGGTAGCTCGGTACTATAATGTAGAAAAAACACAGACGTACCTACAAAAACATCTTTTATAAATTCCACGTATCAATTTCCTAAAATAGAAACTCACTCATTGGATTTATAAATTTTCAGTATCGTTCGCATCTTTTAAATCGATACAGTTTGATAAAAGTATTGAAACATATGAAATCAAACTTTAAAAAAAAGCGTAAGGACTTACCCACACCAAAGTAACATTTAGGATAGAGGTCAACTACGAAGAAGGGAATTGGGCCAAATGCCATGCAGACGAGAAGAAAACGTACTTTTAGAACTTCTCGTCTTTCTAAATTAGAAGTTAATTTACATTTCTCTATCGGTGTCCCCTGGCGTGTGCTATGTAGTTCAACATTAAATATCCGCCGCTGGACTTAATTAAAACTGATTGCAGGGGCGTGCGACCAGCCGCCCCGATTCTGTTGACTCCTGTATCTAATGATTTCCTAATAAAAAAATAACCATTTTTTAGCAACATGAAAACGATACCTATAAATTTCTTTATATAAATACTAGAGGCTGCCCTGCGGTTTCACCAGCGCAGAATTCTTATAAACACAAAATCCTGTTTTTTTTCTCGTTCCCATGGGAATTTTGGTAAAATTTTCCTTAGTGCTCCCCTACATTTCCCAAAGAACCCACGTGCAAAATTTCAGCCCGCTACGCCCAGTAGTTTCGGCTCTGCATTGTCTGTCAGTCAGTCGTAACGGAAGAGTTTTACATATATGGATGTAAAAAAACGCACATCCTTTACTGATTGTTCTCTTGTTCCTTTAGATAAAAATGCTCATTTGTTGAAATAATAGTAAGTACTTACCAGCATAAAAGGCACGTTTTTATTGCAGAAAACTACGTGACCAAATCAGATCGATGAGATGAGATGAGATTTGCGGAGGAGGCAGAGTAGGCATACAAAGGTTGAAGGTTATGGTAGACCGTTGATGAAAATATGACGATGACGATGATTAAAAAATATCAAATTTAATTACTTTTACACCTTTTAATTTAAATCAAGTGTTGTCTAATTCGTTCCGTAGCGTTCGCTCTTCAAGAATCCAACATATGTAAGTACATAGGTAAGTAGGTATACGTAGTCGTCCGGCCGCTCTGCCCAGCTCGAGCCCGACTCGCCGCGCACACTCCGCAAGGAGAATCAACAATTAATAGCCCTTAATTAATTACCTTCCTCGCATTCTACAAGTTTTAACTTTTTGCGAAGAGTGATGGCTATCTCAAGCTAAATGAGATTAAACAAGCATCTCGCCTAGAATACCAATTTAAATTCTTGCCCTGTGTTTCCTCAGCGAATTATGCGAGTTTTTGCCAATTTTTGTTGTGCTAATCAGTGTTTTGTTACAGGATAATTTGCGTTAACGATAACGCTCCCATTTCATTTGTTAATACTACGTCTTGTCCATGGAACAATTTTACTCTCTGTCTTGACGTAAATGTTTGCTAAATTTAACTGACGTGTAGTGTGACATGTAAAGCGGCGGTTCACACCCACAATGTTGATTTTTACCTTCTGAGCTTCAAGGGACTTTTAATTTCATTATTTTTTGGTTACTGATCCCTGTTTCAAACTCTACACACATGGCGGCGGCACAAGACGCCAATTAAAATAATTGTCTTCTTTTTCCTTATGTATAAAAAAACAGGTTACCTGGAAGAAATCGCATAAAGCGATAAGGTCGCCTTTTGTCAACTTACTGTATTAATGTTCTTGTTTTTGCGTTTTTTGTGCAATAAAGATATCATTCATTCATTCATTCATTTAAGACGCCATAATGCTAAGCAACAAGTCTTAATTCTAAAATACAATCAATTACTAAGTAATTGAATTGAATATTAAGTTTACGCAATATTCCTTATTACCCAGGGACGGAGCTTATATTATAGTGTAGCTTACTAACAGTGAAAAAAATTTCAAATCGGTTTAGTACTTTCGGAGCCGTTTCAATGCAAACAAACAATCTAATTTTTTCTCTTTATAATATTGGTATAGATAATAGGGTTTGCATCGAAAACAATACGGACTTTTTATGAAAAAGCGATTATCGTTAACACTGAGTGAGATACCTTATTGGATTGCAAAGCACTTGAGTGAAAATTCATAGCGAATGTTAATTCGGTGTGCACCTTTTTCGTTTTGCACAAGGTGGTATTCACACTAAGCAACTTAAAGCTTCATGTTTTTTCAATGGAACAACAGCGGCACAAGAACTCAAATTTCGGTGACTAACTACAGTTTTCAGCTGCTGCAATCTATCTTATCAACATAGTTATGTTGCTATTGCAGCAACTAGCAAGTGATGAATTCCTATAGGTTGGTAAAGTTTCTGGCTATGGCGACAAGTTCTGCTTTTTCGTTATCTATCATAACATAACACTGTATACGGTAACTTAAGTTCTCTCTCAGTCTAAAAATTACTTTAGAAAATTAAGATACTATATTCATTCGAGGAATTAGAAAAAATATCATTGTGTGTACCTAAGAACCTACGTATTTTGAATATTTATTTTAGTAAATTTAACTTCAAGCTACCACAAATAAAGTGACACTGTGTCCGCGTCTTCGTTCACCTAAATTCGGTTCCATTTAGTTTATACATTAAACATTTCAAATTATTTTAGCTTTGTATTCTTAACGCAAGCTTAAACATTAACAACGTTACGACGACGTCGGGTGAGTGTGATGGGGCCCTCGATTTCTGTAAACCATCGACTCAAGGCTGCAAGTCATTGGCACGCCCGCGCGCCATCGCGCGTCGCCGGGAAACTGCCTCATGGGCCCCTCGCTTCATGGAGTCATCTGGATATTACTACACGGATCAAATCGAATGTTAGCAGAATTATAAATCGTGCACCCAACACGCAAATTATGCCCGCAAGTCTGAATCGAAGTCGAATTCAAATAATAATAAATCAATAAATCAGGTGTCGCTATTTACTAGCATCCTCTTGAATCCCATGAATTTCAGCGTCGCGGCACGTGGCGGCGCGGCCCGCGGTCAGAGGTCCGCGAGGTGAACCTCCGACGATTTCAGAAACGTTCAACGGGAGACGAAATTTCTCAGAATATAGTGAAGTTTTATTGGACGCCTATTCGACGAAGCAACCGATTCTGGTTTTATGGCTTGGAGAGCGACGATCCAAAACGAGAGGTTAGTAAGAATTTTGAGTCATCATTAGCATTGAAAACAGGTAGAATTGCTCTTGCTTGCAAAGGATCATGCGAAACGATGTACATAAATAAAAAAGCGGTCTTCATAGCACATTCGCTCGCCTTAAATAACTTGGTAAGTAATTGCACATTTTGAGAGGGACATGTGTACTAACATTCTGCCAAAAATGTTATTATCAGTGTTCGTTTGAAGGCATCTGCCGAAATACCGACAGTACCTACTTACTTACTCGGTGATAAACCGAGTCCTATGGGTTCACGGCCACCGCCGCCGCCGACGACGCACCGCCGCGCCGCCGCCGCCGCCGCCGCCGCCGCAGCCGCGCCGCGCCCTACTGCGATCTGCGAGCCTGCAGGCATTTCATGATCTCAGTACAGCCAACAGAACAATCATCATCTGCGGTTTTATAATTTTATACTTTATATAGGTACCTAGGCTTAATAAAACTTGAATTCCTAAGCTGTCTACATCAAAGTAGAGGTATATTGGCCATCTAACGATAGTGAAGTAAGTATGAGTAAAGCTTGTATAAGTATCACCTACAATTCATAACGCACGGCACAATCATATCTAGCATAACGTACGGCTAACATTGGATTTTAGAAGACTGATGATGAAGGATGAAGATGGCACTCCCAGGCTCCCACTCCACACTAACTTTTTTTTTTTTTTTTTTAAGGCGGGGAAACTTCTAACGAGTACCCTGCAGCCCCGGGGGGAGCCGCAGGGTTATGTGGGGTTCGCACCCACTAAAACCCCGCCGGTGACCTCGGCTGATAGCAGGAGGGTCGCGGGTAAGCCTGTGGAATTTTGCGCGACCCCCCCCCCAGCATTGGCTGTGTAGCCTCTTCACGGGGGGACAGGTGAAGGTCTACGGCGTTCCGCCGTCCTTCTCGGGGCCGTTATATGACTACACGAGGCCCCCGCCTCGTGCACCCAACGACCCCGGGGTCCCCTCTTAGTCGCCTCTTACGACAGGCAGGGGATATTCTCAGTCCTATTCTTCGGCCCGGTACTGCAGGGCGTACTCCACACTAACTAACCCAACCGCGATACTAGCGCTAATCTCGAAAAATAAAAAAATAGAGATCTAAGAAATATACGGTTTCTTGCTAAAAGTGGCCACTTAAGACGATATACGACAAATAAATCGAGCGACCGAATGAACAGTGTCTATCTCTTTGCTATAGCATACTGAGGGAAAGGGACAGTCATATGTCAGTCGCCCACATCGGTTACTACATTTTATTGGAAAAAGTATTAAATATTGAATATCTTTCTAATTATTACTTTTAAATCAAATCTGAATTACCAGAATTTGATTTTGTTTATTATCATTATTCCTAGGTAGTTTTAACAAAAACTAGTAAGTAATTTCAAAGAATTAGCTATTCCCGTTTTTTGGAAAGGTTATCTTTGACGAAATAATGTATCGAGGTACTGATTCCACAAGTGATTCTCAATTATAAAAAACTTTGTTATATTCTCAAAAAGGTTATATTAAAATTCCAGATCTTTACCTCCTATAGATTAAGAGAATTACTTGATCTAAAAACCCTTACAAACTCATATAGCGTCTTAAGAGCCAGTTTACAGCGATGCTAGCGCCATTACCGAAAAAAATTAATATCTTCTAAACTAAGGAAAATATCAAAAATCGGGCACAGTATGACAATAGATAATGTAGCCTAGTATTTTTAGGGCACGATTGTATAGCTTTTAGGTTAAAGACCAAAGAAAGCTACAGAGTGTTGCTAAAAGTGGCCACTTTTAGTAACAATCTGTTTATAATTTTGTTCTTTTAAGTTAGGACTACTTTACTGGACTCAAAAAATACTAATCAAGATTATCTAGTGTCATACTGTGCCACATTTTTAATATTTGCCTTAGTTTTTAGAAGATATAATAATTTTTTTCGCGAATGGCGCTAGCATCGCGGTAAACTGCCTCTTAAGGCAAGAAACGGTATATATTCCTTAGATTTTAAACCTGAAAGTTACACAACAATGCCTTAAAAAATCTATTTGTTCTCAACCATTTGTCACATTTGGGTAATGAGCGTTTACGTTACCTAAAAAAAGCTTTGTAAGGTATAATAAAAATAAATTTAAAATTAAATTTGCAGAACCTTGTAATATTATATTATACATATATTATCTAACTCTCGTCCACCAGGTATAAGTTCCAATCAAATCCATACCTACCGCACGTTTGCCTTGGTACGTTATGGTCTTTCGCGTTTCCCACGGGGCGGGTGCCGGTGAGTATTCCGGTTTTAGCTAACTTTAAATGCTTGTTGTCAAATTAATCTGTAGCTGCTTAGTATTCGCCGCTCGACCAGTCGGGCAACTATTCATTCATAGCGGTCGGATGGAATGCTAGTCTAGTCAGCCCGTGCGTTGCTCGACCTTCGACGTTGCGGGCAAAAAGTCTTTGCATCCTCTGAGACGGGCTAGAGACGGGCTATACTCTCGCTACCCGCACCGCCGCGCCGCGCCGCCGCCGCCGCCCCGCCCCGCCGCCGCAGATGCCGCCCCGCTCCGCCGACGCGCCGCTAGCTTTCTTATTGCACGTATCGAGCCTGGGCGGCTAGAAGAGATGCGAGGATTCCAGTCGTCATGCCTTTACCTGTAATACTAAGTACTTGTTGTTGGAAAATATCTGAGTAGCCAGGTTAGTATAATGCAGGATGGAGGAATGATTCTCAGACTAATGTTCATAGCGTGCAGTTATAAAAGTCCCACTGTGCTTAACTAGAAAATACGAAATCAATTTACTACTGAGGGTTCGGTACTTATTTTATTAACATAACAATCTACAGTCAAGCCGTACCGCAATATTACAACTTGTGTAAAAATATTGTAAGTATGCCTTCATATACATATTTTCAATTATTTACAAATTATTGTTTGTGGTATGATTAATGTGTAGAAAGCATTTTGTGAAAATTTTAGCTCAACACCTCTCAGACTGGTTTTTCAGTAAGTACCTATTTATCCTACAGGCTTCCAAGTTAGAGGTATGCGACATTGACTGACAGACAGACAGACAGATTGACAGTTTAGGCTTATAATATAGGTAATATTGGTAATATAGGTACTACAATTTTTACAGATAATTAACCAAGCTACAAAATGCGATCCTCCAATATTTAAATCTATTCTAAAGGACCTCTTATAAACATTAAAATGCTTTGCGAGCTTGTAAACTTAGAAAATAAACTTGAGTGTTCTCAAAAAAAATATTTTTTGATTTAAAAAAATGTTCGCACTGCTGATCATTTGCTTGAAGTCAACAACCTTATTATGGCATACAGTGCAATAGAATGTTAATCAGTTTTTAACACGCAACGATATCGATTTTTTTAAACTTGCTAATGTCATAAAGGCTTTTTTGGCTTTTAACATAACTTTACTAGAACGTGGTTTTTTATATTGTAGGTTCAGTATCTACACGAATATTATAAAGAGGAAAGATTTGTTTGTTTGCATCGAATACTCTCAAAGCGATTAAAAGAAAAAATACCATAATCCTACACTATCCCTGATAATAAAGTATTAACTTTCTCTGAGGACTTTTTGGTACTGCTCTCTAGTTGTAAAACTCCTCTTTATTCCCTACCGGTTTATATCCGGTCAATTATGAATTTCCATATATTTTTGCCTGATATCCCCATATGATGATGATGATGATTTATGATGCATAATGCCGTTCGCTCGGATGGAATAAAATGTGAGGGTAAAACATAAACTCTTACATAAAACATCACTCATCAGGGGGCCCCTTGCCGAGCCCCTTTGTTACATAAGTCAACAAGCTAACATTCCTAATTCAAGCCAGTTCTAGCCTAATTCTCATTTACCTAGGTGTATGTGTTCTATTGTTGGTATTGTTAAGAGGACGGTATACCCCGAACGCGTCCATACAAAAACGTTTTTCTACTACTAGTTATTATCAAATTGCCATGAAATGTTAGTATGTTACGAACATTATAATACACTCGGTTTGTATGTTTTCCTTTTTTCAAAATTCGCTATAGAGACTTATTGGCCCTGAAACTGAAATACAGACAATATTATGATTTTGTGATAAAAAATAGGTCGGATAAAGTGGTTTGTTTTACGAAACCAATGCATATTTAAAAAAAAGAAACGTAGATACCAAAATTTATTAATGCCGAAGCGATAGACATCGAAATTATTGTGATTTGCTAAAAAAATGCTTAACGGCTTCTTGCTAAAAGTGGCCACTTCAGGCAAAAAACAGTATAGTTCTTAGATTTTAAACCTGAAAGTTACACAACAATGCTTTAAAAAAATATTTGTCCCAACAGAGATTTTGTGATAAAAAAATTGGTCGGATAAAGTGATTTGTTTTGCAAAACCAATGCATATTTAAAAAAAGAAAACGTAGAAACCCTAGATTTACTAATGCTGAAGCGCTTAAAAATTAGCTCTCTCTGTCTCATGGTTGCGGTTAAAAAAAGGAAAACGTATAAACCTATATAATATTTGATGCTGAAGCGATAGACATCAAAATTAACGTAATTTGCTAAGATCTTGGATTCTAGTACTTTTAAGTATAATTCAAATAATATCTAGATTAAGACTGTGCTATGTATTACTGTTTGTTGCTAAAAGTGGTTTTAGCAACAAACAGTAATACATAAAGCTGTCTAAACTTAGATATTATTTGAAATAGGTACTTACTTACTTAAATAAATTACATAAAAGATTTTTCTTCTAGAGTGGCGCCACTATTCGCATAGCAGTCCTCCTTGTTCTGTGGTTCGCATAAAAGGACTCTTAACAAAAATCATTTTAACATGTTTCGGGTTCCTAACTTAGAAAACAGTTTAACCAACATTCTATTGTACTACTCGTACCGTGCGTGCATGATCTGTGTCGAGGGACTCGAGCTCTCAACTCGAGGCGTAATCTTGCAATGGTTTACAGACGTCTGTAGTGCTGCGGGGCGGGGCGGGGCGGGGCGGGGAGCCGGCGACCGTTGCCGGTCTGCCAGCGAGGCAGAGCCTGGGCTCCGCTGAAACCCAGCAAGAGGCCCTCTTCGCCGCCACGGTGACGTCAGCGCCGACTGCGACTCTGCCCAAGGACACGAAACATTTACCAGGTCAATGTTCGCGGCTGTCGCTAGCAAGTCTTTTAATTCGGCCATGACATGACTATGACTGATGCCGCGCACCGAAGAGGCCCACTAAGGCTACGAACGCACAGGCGGTTTTTTGCCGCGCGGATTTTATGTAACATACTGAATCCTATGGAAGTGTGCGCACCAGCGGATAAAAAACCGCGCGGTTAAAAATCCGCTGTCGCGGTTTTATTTCCGCGCGGCTAAAAATTCGCCTGTACCTTCGTGGCCTATGAATAAGGTTGAAAATGAAATAACAACCTTTCCAACCGCGCGGAAATAAAACCGCAACAGCGGGTTTTTATCCGCGCGGTTTGTTACCGCGCGGATAAAAATCCGCCTGTGCGTTTGAAGCCTAACTAATGGCTACGAAACATACAACTATCCTCAACTCGTAAAATAGAATTGCGATTCCAAATAGGTACGAAATACCTCAGGCAGGTATGGAGTAGTTTATTCCGTGACTAAACTATTTCGATTTGCCTTGAAATTTAAGAAATCAGTAGGTATATAATGTAATACTAAACGATTTTTATTACGTAGGTAGGTGAAGTACCCCATAAAATATCGATTTTATTATAAAGGTGAATCGGAGCTACCTCCTGTAAGTACTTTGATGATGAAAATAAAAAACAAGTATTAAAATAATCGATTCTAACCCTGTTATTCATAAAAAGTTAAAGAGCACTTTAGTTATTTGACGTATGTCAATTTAGACTGGATGTCACGTATTTACCATACGACAAACCAGAGAAGTAGACCTCCAGTAACGCTCCTTAAAATCTACTGTATCTTTATGAATAAGACGGTAAGTGTTTTTATTTTTATTTTAAATTATATTTGGATTTATTTTACAATTGTTATCATACAATTTTGATTAAGTGTTTCATTTGTTGTTTTAGACAAAATAATTACCTAAATATTACTTACTTACCTAATATTGTTTTGTTCGGCTTTGTGAAAGGGTAATAAAAGTCAAGTCTGTGCTATTTAATTTACTATTTTACAACGTAACGGAAACTCGACTTAGCACAAACAGTTAGGAACTGCATAGTGGATACATACAATACAACTGAACTACACGGTCTATAAACATATATATACTAAGTCCACGTTACTAAGTTTACAAAACGATTTCTTATTACCTCTGTGATCTATCTTAAGATCCAGTTTACAGCGATGCTAGCGCCATTCGCGAAAAAAATTAATATCTTCTAAACTAAGGCAAATATCAAAAATGTGGCACAGTATGACACTAGATAATGTAGCCTAGTATTTTTAAGGCACTTCTATATAGATTTTAGGTTGAATACCAAAGAAAGCTACAAAATGTTGCTAAAAGTGGTCACTTTTGGCAATAATCTATGTTTTTTTTGTTCTTTTTACTTAGGACTAAGTACTTTACTGGTGTGCTCAAAAAATACTAGGCAAGATTATTATTATAGTGTCATACTATGTCAGATTATTGATATTTGCCTTATTTCAGAAGATAAATTTTTTTTTCGAGAATGGCGCTAGCATCGCTGTAAACTGGCTCTTAATAATCTACTTATTTTATGTGATTGTTTTTTTTTTTTTCAAATATACTGCTGGGTGTGGGACCAAATTTTTAAGAGTGTTAAAAATTAAATGGAATTACACAATTTACACAGGCTGCCCGCACGCAGACTGACTAAGTAAATCTTGGTTGCGCAAATGTATGCGCCTAAGCCCAAATGTTGTTAGCACTTTCATTAATAAATAAAAGCCCGGTAAGGCATGGTTGCCCTTTAAATATGTTGTGTATCAATATCATCATCATCAATACATAGTATAAAACAAAGTCGCTTCCCGCGTCTGTCCTTAAGTATGCTTATATCTTTAAAATTATGCAATGGATTTCGATGCGGTTTTTTTTAAAAGATAGAAAGATTGAAGACGAAGGTTTATAAGTATAATACATGAACAAAATAGTAAGAAGTAAGGCGGTACGAAGTTTGCTGGGGCGACTAGTTATGTATAATATGCACATAGCAGACATGAATGCCATTAAACTACATTTTGTTTAAGCAGCAGTTGTCGGTAAATGTTGTACTTGCCACTTCAGGGCAGGTAGTACATAGGTAGGTACCTAACTATTTATATTTTATTTGGCTTCACCATTGGATTTCCCTTCGAACCGCATTTTTTTATTCCTTCGAAATATAAACCGAATTTTCCGTTCCCGTGGATTTTTTTTTTCAAAAAGTATCGTATCGTCTCCTGGTTCTAAGTTACCCACCAATTTTCAGCCATATCGGTTGATTGTGTAACACACACGGATTTCTAGTATTATTATTATTATAGTATGATATTAGATTTCGCCATTGCGCCTGTACGTGAGGTGGGTAGGTTGATCTGTTGGCTACTGTACCTGAGATTTCATAAGGTAGTTAGTGAGTGATCATATGAGTGCCCACGAGCGGTAATAGGTGGGCTACCTAGTTTGGCTGCAAGCTGCAATATTAGTTCCACATTCATGGTTAAGCAATGCACTCGCAATAGGGTGCCGCATGGCATGAACATGAATAAATTTTTCTATTTTATTGCGTTGTATGTAACTGTTAAAGAGTGATTATTTTTCATAATAATTAATTTCGAAATCAACCTATGTTTATTAATTAAAGCGCATACTTCGGCATTGAATGCCAAAGTAAATTGGTTTTAAAAGTTTAGTTTTTATTGTTGAGATCGGTTAACTTGCTCGTCCCGAAGCGGTTGTTGGTTGCATTCCTTTCGCCGGTCGGCCTCGGCGAAGGAAAGGAACTTCATACAAACCCTTCAAATCCCAACTCACACAGGCGAGCCGTTCTTACACGCCGCTGTTGCCCATTGCCCTCGAGATTTCACGAGTAAGTAATTTTCATTTCGAAGGAAGCAGTTCCGCCGGGATCAGTCTCCCCGGCATCAAGTCGAGCTGCTGCTCAGTACTTTGCTCTGCTCACTTGCCCGTCTTGCATTACGCAGGCTCGTGATTCCGAGAAACGCTGGATGTCTCTCTCACACCAACTAAACACACAACATTGCCTTTGTTTTGCCTGTTTCTGCCTAGTTTGGCAAAATTCTTGTGTTAAAAGCAGTATGGTGACAAGAGAAATGCCGAATTGACGACTCGAAAATAACAACCATTTATTAATTTTGTTTTTTAAATTTAAAACGAACTAGCTGACACGGCGAAATTCGTACCGCCTTGTGTTCTGAATCTTGAAGAATATTCATTCTATAAATGATAATCTTATGTACCTAGTTATTATAGTAATGCTTATGATGTTGAGGAGCCTAGTACCTGTCTACTCTACTTGCCGCTCTCATTAATTTTAGTTTTGTAGGCGGGCTATCTACCTCAAATTGCGCTTCGAGATTTCAGAACCTATTAGAATAGCACTTGAAGATGCGTAGCAGGTTGATAATTAGGGTCTTTGTGGCCGTGTGGACATTGCTGCAAGATGAACAGTAATGCATTCTAATGCTTACTTGATTACTTAGGTACTCATGAAAATCCGTCAGATGACAATTAGGTAGGGAAAAAATCTTTAGTGCTGGGTCTTCGGTAGCGCAAAACCACTTAAACTTTTTGAAGTTGCAATTTCAACCCATATGGGCTGGCCACAAATTCAATTTCTTCGAATGAATTGCAAACAAAGCAAAACTTTTGTAAAACAATAAAAATGTCGCCCTCATAATATGTGCGACAGTTCATTTCGCCGGGACGGGAGGGCAGCGGCTGCGTCATGCATCTCTTTATGAATTGTACCAACTATGTTATATGCGTGTAGGAGGCATGTACTACAGTAGGTATGTAGCACTTCCTGCCCGCTGCGCCTGCGCTCCAGACGGACGCCCCAGCCACAGCCAATGCATATTGCAGTGAGGTAGGTACGGTTCTCTACATTTACATTATTTACTCCGAAAAAATATTGTAATATTACGTTCTGTAAAATTTTATAATATACTTAAGTATTTATTCTTACTCTTCCAAAAACTTAGTAAGTAGGTATAATAAAAGTTTAAATAAGAATGTCTATTCTCTCGCAATATCTTGAAATTTACGTGAGTGAGATTCAGAATGACATTCTGAATCTCACACACATTGTGTTTCCTTGGCCGGGGTGGGTGCAAGGTGGACTATCCGAACTCGTAAAATATTTTTAAGGTTGGTTTCTATGTGTTACGATACGGTCTGGCAGAGCTGCGACAGAGCACGAATATTAACAACATTACCTACACATGAATAAATTGAATACAATACTCAATACTTTATTGTACAATCTTACCCTAGTAGGTAATTACAACTACCACTACTTATTTGACACCTATTCCAATCTGTCTCGTTCACTTCAAACGTTCGTTCGATCGATCAAACTTAATTATTGTATTTATTTACTAGTCGACCCTGCAAACTTCGTACCGCCTTACCTTTTACTATTTTGTTCATGTTTTAAACTTATAAAACTTCCTCTTTAATCACTCTATCTATTAAAAAAAGTCTCATCAAAATCCGTTGCGTAGTTTTAAAGTTTATTCGTTGATTCTGTGGCAAAGACTCAAAATTTCTTGGTAATCCAACATTACTTTAAGAAGTGAGTAAATTAAGGCCTAATAGAAAATGTTTCCCTATTATTTAATGCTTTTCAGTTTTTTCGGCGGTTTATTTTTTTATAAAATGTTTTTTTCCATATTTTCTTACCTTTTAAACCTTCCCTGAACTACTACGAACATTTTGAGACCAAAATCAGCTAAATCGGCCCGGCCGTTCTAGAGTTTTAGCGAGACTAACGAACCACGATTAAATTTTTTTAAATTCTTTTAACGTGGCGGAAACTTACAGGACTATCTTTGTTTTTTTTTTTTTTTTAAACTTCAAAAAAATAAAAAACTTATTTAAGGCGGATGGACTCCTTGTTCACCCCCCTGCGCATTGCTCTCCACCCCCTGACTCGTCTGGCACCATCTAAGCAACCGTAGGTCATTGCTCTGATGCTACACAACGTTTTTAGTTTTTTTTACAAAAACTTTCGAAGTACCTCAAGTGAGCACGGTTCGTTATTTTTCCATTTTGTTTTCAGGAATCAGTCCTGTATAACTATGCCTACCGGGCATTTAATTTTCCTCCACGATAAAAAAGTAACCGTGTTTATGTCGTAGGAAGATTTGATGATTAGTTTTTTTGCAAAAAAACTAGGGATTTTGCGAAAACCCGGATAATCAATATATATAAAACTCTTCCGTTACTGACTGACTGACTGACTGACTGACTGACTGACTGACTGACAGACAACGCAGAGCCGAAACTACTGGGCGTAGCAGGCTGAAATTTTGCATGTGGGTTCCTTAGGGAGTGTAAGTGAGCACTAAGAAGGGATTTCCCGAAATTCCCATGGGAACGGGAATAAAATTGATTTTTGTGTTTATGAGAAATCTGCGCGGGTGAGACCGCGGGGCAGCCTCTAGTCAATATATATAAAACTCTTCCGTTACTGACTGACTGAATGACTGACTGACTGACAGACAACGCAGAGCCGAAACTACTGGGCGTAGCGGGCTGAAATTTTGCATGTAGGTTCCCTAGGGAGTGTAGGTGAGCACTAAGAAAGGATTTCCCGAAATTCCCACGGGAACGGAAAAAAACTGGATTTTTGTGTTTATGAGAAATCTGCGCGGGAAATACTGCGGGGCAGCCTCTAGTTTGATATAAGGATCATTTGTTTTCAATCATCCTGACAAAAAGCAGTTTTTTTTGCAAAAAACCTAGTATAATTGACAAATGTGAAACATTTCTTAACTGTGATTGGCTAGAGTATATTGCTTGCTGTCGAACTCTTATTCTGATGGGTTCTCCGTAGCGTCAAAGGTATTTTAACTAACCAATCAGAAGACAGTTAACTAGCCAGCATTAACCTAGCCAATCAGAGTTAAGAAAGGTTTAACATTTTTCAATTATACTAGGTTTTTGCAAAAAAAACTACTTTATGTCACATTTGTCCTTTTTCTTCTCTTCAATGTGCTATTCAACCCAACTGCTCCCCATTACCTAAGAGAACGCTTTGAGTGGTCTTGCACCACACAATCACGTTCTCTACGTACCAACTACTTTATATCTTTAAAATGCCCCACTCATAAGACAAACTTTTATCACAACTCGTTTACAGTTAAAGCCACCATGCTATGGAATTCCCTACCTCCATCGATTAGAAAAATTAGGTCACTAGAAACATTTAAAAGAGCTGTAAAATTGCATTACCTTTCAATGTGCTAAATCTTCATACATTCATCAATACATAGTATAAAACAAAGTCGCTTCCCGCGTCTGTCCCTATGTATGCTTATATTTTTAAAAATACGCTACGGATTTCGATGCGGTTTTCTTATATAGGTAGAGTGACTCAAGAGGAAGGTTTATAGGTATAATACATACACAACATAGTAATAGGTTAGGCGTTACGAAGTTCGCCGGGTCGACTAGTTAATAAATATTCTTAGGTTGTCATCATTACAAACAATGTTGCTACTCAATTCTTCATTTCATCATTATTTTTATTTTTTATTTGTATTGTTTCTTCTTTTGTATCGTATTGTATTTATGTGTGTTATATATTTTATATTTTTTTTTTACGTATTATATTATTTATGTTATTATATCAATTATTTAATATTTGTGTTATATATTTATTAAGCATACTAATATTTATTATTTATTCAGAAAAATATTTTTTTAATTTTTTGTTTTGATTAAGTATTATTGTCGTCAAAATACTGAAACGCCCACCCAATTTACTCTTGTAATTTCTCTTTGGGTTGCCTGGAAGAAATCGCTTTTAGCGATAAGGCCGCCCATTGCCCTTTGTAATATCAAAATTTTACAATATGTATTATTTTATGTTATTAATTCTGTGTTTATTATGGCAATAAAGCGTTTTTATGTTTTTATGTTATGTCAGGATGATTGAAAATAAAGTTATCCTATTATCAAATTATCCGAGTTTTCGCAAAATCCCTAGGTTTTTTGCAAAAAAAACTGATTATCAAATCTTCCTACGACATATACAAAGTGTCCTATAAGTCGACGATAAACTGGAAGCAGGAGATAGAGCAAGTCATTACAGCTACCAGAAAAATTAAATAAAAATCTGGACCCTGTGGTGTTAAAACTATAACTTTTTAAAATAAATCCTTAAAATCAACACCATGTGACGATATTTTCCACCCTATTGCTTCAAATCGTAACCTTTACTCGGTTTCATTTTTGAAATATAGCCCCGAGTATGCATCTATCAATTGTAGCCTTAGATATGAAGTCATCTCTACATTAGTTAAGAAGAAAATTGCTTGTTTATAGGCGGGTTATTTAATAATTAATTAATTAAGGTTATTAAGTACCTATTATGTGACATTCCTATATTGCATTGCCTGGAAGAAATCACTTTTAGCGATAAGGTCGGTGCCTGTGATCACTAGATACGATAATTTGGGTTGTTCCTGTTTCGACCCACGGACTTTCTACCCACGATTATTTTTTCCGTTTTCAACCCATTTGTATGCTTGTTTCAACCCACAATCAACCCAACATAAAATAATCATTATTTTTGTCCGTTTTCTACCCATTCATAGTACTGTTTCAACCCGCTGTGCAATTCCTAATTTTGGAGAGTTTGCAAAACATGATCAAAATCATACTAATGTTAACTGCGATAGGTTTGTTTCACTTCACAAAACACTTACCTACTCGTACTAACCAAAATTTTGTGAAATTTCATAGTACGAAAGTAAATAAACATATCTGCGGTTTTCTGTGTTTTATTTTTAACTAAATTTTTTTGTTATATTTTTACCAAAAACATAATCACTTTAATGCTAAAGGGGATACCGAAAATCTGAAAGAATTAAAGATTTTTTTTTTTTTAAGTCGAAAACAAAAGAATTCTCGGACTTCTTTGGCTTACCTTACAAATATAATATCTATTTTTTGACAACCTTACATATTACTTAAATGTATTTAATAGGTAGGTACTTATCGTGGGTCGAAACAATAATGACCATTTGTTGTGGGTTGAAACAAGAAAAAAAGGTGCGTGGGTAGAAAGACCGGGGGTCGAAACAGTAACAACCCGATAATTTTTGCATTACACACCTGACTGTACTTTGTAAGTATCTTACTTGTAATAAAGTGTAGGTGTATACCTACCTATTCTATTCCCCAAATTTTGCACTATACATGAAATAAGATTGATAACAAGATATATACCTAATGAAATATGATTGTAATACCTAGTAGGAGTAGCAGGTATGTGTGTGTGGTTTGTAGTTGCGATAAGTGCTGCATGTATTGGTTGATAGTTAGGTACCTAGGTATACTTAGTAAGTTACTGAAAGGAGTGGGGTGGTATATAACCGTGGGATTTGCCATAACTTCGGCAAGGGAGGGAGGGCAGTTTTTCGATTTTGTGGTCTTTTAAAAAAAACCTCCCATTCGAAAAATATGAGAAGGACAGAAGCATTGTAATTCACCTGCGAGAATGAACCAAACAGATGAGCGAGCGAGCGAGAAAACGCATTGTGTATTTTGGTATTTTGATTTGGAAATACGGATCGGAGAAACCTGCGTGCGGGCCTCACGGCTCCGCCCCGCGCGCGCTCCCCGTGCCCCTCCGATCATATGTTCGGTCGCTCGCCAGCCAGCGAGCGATCACTGCGCCTCGGTCGCTCGCCGTCGTCGCATCAACAAAAACATTGCTCTCGCGGCCGCTAGCTCGCGCTCGATCAGCTGTTCTATCTTTCGTACCGAGTTTCGCCTGTGTGCTAGCTGGCCCAGCAATAAGCCGCAGTGCGGTGTGACATGGAGCTGCTATGTGCTGAGAGCGTGAGCCCAAGCAGCACCGGCACTGGCTCGCGGGCGCCGGCGCCGGCCGCGCCGCCGCGGTGTGCTGCGCCGGACCCCGTGCTGCTTCGGCGCCGCGTGCTGGATAACTTGCTTCGCACCGAGGAGCGCTACGCTATCACTGCTAACTACTTCGGCACCGTGCAGACGGAGATCACGCCGCAGATGCGTCGCCTCGTCGCCGAATGGATGTTAGAGGTGAGCGCACGACCGCGCACCCGCACTGCCGCACCCATCATTCGCCATTTTGTTGCGGCTCTGCTTCGGCCACGTGTATGCTATCAGACCTAACTGGCGCCAAGGTGCATCTGGCTAGGACTAGGAGAGGCCGACTCAGCCCTGGTTCATTGTGCCATCATAGCCAGGGATATATCACTACGTTTATGTAGTTTTAGTCTTGGTCAGGTCTTGAGGTCTGTGCTGTGTCCTACTTCAGTTAATTTTTAATTAGGTAGGTATGTTTTCGAATTAACCTATAGTCGGTAGGTTAGGTACCTAATTAGAGTTTGTAATAATACTATTAATTATTTTAACGGCATATCTTTTATTATCTCCATCTTTATCAGAAATTTCATTTTGTTTACACGAACAGCTGATTATCAGATGTTTCTCAATCGTATTGGAATCTATCAAGAAAGGGTAGAATGCGCAAAAAGTTAACCCGAGTTGCGTAGTTACCTAATCTTGCAAAAAATATCGTGGGTAGGTTAGATCCGAGGCTCGGTCGGTAGGGTGCCCCTACGCAAAACCACATGGTTGGCGCGGCGCGGTCGGCGGCCGGTGCTCGTCACGCCTGCGCGCCGGCCGGCTCGCTCGTCGCGCTATTTGAGTAATCAGCTGATTTTGACACGCACACAGCTGACGCCCGTCGCCGCGCCGCCGCCGCCGCCGGCCGGACGCGCACTTATCTTTCACATTTATGTACACAGATAATTAGTGTTAGCGCTCCGCTCCGCATGTTCGTTCATTATAAGCGCTTTGGCCTAGTTTGCAAATATTTTACACCAATAATTATAAGCAACACCGAAGTTATTTTAGTTTTAAAGAAATTATTTGTTAAAATAATGAAATTATTTGTTTGATAAAGGAGTTTAAGGTTAAAGTTAGGATTCATGTGTGCTGTGCGCACTTTAAGCTAAACGAGAGGCCACGTGGAAGCAGTGCGCCGGTGCCGGTGGTGACGTCAGCGCCGCCAGCGCGCAGATCTGCCCTCACGGCGCAGTGCCCGTTGCCGGCAGCCCGGCACCGCGTGGTGCTATCTGGGGCCTAGCAACTAGCAACCCGCACTCCACGGACTGCTGGCTGCTAGCTCCTCACGGTCATTGACATCAATAATAGTGCATCATTTTGTTATCTCTTTATTATCAAAGAGTCAAAGTCGCACCCTGATAGATTGTTATCGTGATAAGAACAGATCCTGGCTTATACTGTTTTTTTTTCTTCTTTAAATAAACGCGTTGTATATTTTTGTAGTTTATTAATTATTAAAGTATAATGAATCACGTCTCGTCGCGTTCTTGGTAAATTTTTAAGCTATCATTCGGTGTCACTGTCACATAAGTTATCTGTAAAAATAATTAATAACTTTGTTAGATTTGTATATACCTACCTATATATAACTAAATTTTCTTTACCGTAGGTCAGGTAGATTTTTAAAATTCTATTTCTAAGTAGATTTTAAAAATTCTATTTCTCTGCATTTTGCGAATTTTGCTATAGTGGAAGTTATTTATTATCTCTCGTCGAGCTTTATTGGATTGAGTGGGAGGCGCCAGATTAGTAATACCATCAGACGTAGGAAATGTGAAAATAGATTGTTATAAGCAGTCATTAACCTCCGTACCTGTAGGCAAGTATTTGTCGAAAACGATAGATAAGCAATAAGATATGCGAGAGACAATCCAATTGCAGGAATGCTGAGAATACCGGGAAAAGGTGGGTAGAGGTACTTAACAGCTGAGTACCAGCTGAGATAAGCCGATACCTCATCCGCGTCGCGTTACACCGTGCGAAACTATGCCGACATACAGACACACATACCGCAATCACATACCGTCATTGTACCCTCATCTATCTGACAATTTATCTGTAAGTAAATGTTACATCTGACTTTGCTCCATTTTCCACCTCGCACAATCTCTCTCAGCTGATTAAGGCCGGCCTTATTAGTTTCACACACAATGAGTAGTTAGTTGGTCGCGATAATGTTAAAATTGATTTTCCCATGATCGGTTTAGCTGGTTCATTGTAGAACGTTTTTATAACAGTTTACAGGATAATGCGATGTAGCCTCAGATATACTGACGGTGGCTTCTGTTGGTAGGTATGCGAGGACCAGAGCTGCCAGGAGGAGGTGTTCCCGCTGGCGATGTCGTACGTGGACCGCTTCCTGAGCGGCTGCTCGGTGGGCAAGAGCCAGCTGCAGCTGCTGGGCACCGCGTGCCTGCTGCTCGCCTCCAAGATGCGCGAGCCCAGCTGCCGCGGCCTGCCCGCCGACCTCCTGGTCTTCTACACCGCCAACAGCATCACGCTCGCTGACTTATTCGTGAGTAACCTACCTTAGTGAATCACTTTTGAATTAGAGATAGTCTACTATTCTGTACTTTTTCGGTTACTTATAGATTTTTTACAGATCAATTATCACGGAAAACAAACAGTCAGAGAACTTCTTTGCTTTGTTAAATATAAAATATATATACTTTTTTTAAAGCAATTCTATCATATCATACGTGTCGAGCAACACATGTGAGTTCGCGGATGTGTGCGTGCCCGCTCGGCGACCGCGGTAGGTAGTTCGCAGTAGGTATAGTCGAATACTGTAGCCGTGGCTGCATTTCGGGCGCGGACACCCGTCGGAGCCCCAAGAGCGTCTTTGATAATAAGCATAGCGCATTTTTACACGCGTCATTTCACACGACCTGTTTCATTTTACCTAATCGTTGCATTCCATTACATTGCACTTGCCGCTATTTGTCGGTCTATAACGAAAATTAGGAGTTGAGTTGTATTGGCCGGGCCGCGATGTCCCGAAGGCGCGACGGGCAAGAAGTGTCCGGTCGATGACAGTCTGGAGCGGGCAGCAGGAATGCGGCGGGAGCGGTCCGCCAGGCGAACCCGCGAGGCCGGCCGGCCAGCGCCGGCACTGTGCTCTAACGAGGTTGCGTCGCAAAGGTTCTGGGAAGTGATCTCGCGCCTCATTTCAATCAGACAAATTACTGGCTGGGCGTGCCAGTTATTATTTTTTTCTCACGCCTGCGAGCGTCGATAACCTTGTATCACGGTCTCCGCTCACGATCAGCGAGCCAATCCAACTACATAGAAGTAATAATAATACGCAAGCAGCAAGCGATACTAAATTTCTAGTCAGTTTTTATACCTATTCAAATTTACTGACGAGAATTGTGGACAAATTAATATTATTGTTTCCCAAATAAACAATTTTTATTGAAAGTCCTATCTTGATTTTTTTAGTACCAAAAATGCTTACTTCAAACTCGCGTAGCAGAGGGGCGTAGCAGAGCTGCGTAGCTTGTTTGCTACGGAACGTAGCTCTGAGATAAGGTAGAGATCATTCGTTTATTACATGTTCATTATTTTTAGGATGGATCAGTTCAATTAAATACTGAAGTTATTGTTGGTTTATTTGTCTTGAAATTAATAAAAAACACTTACTTATTATATTTTATATAAAAATGTGTTACATATTGGTTATCATCATAGATTATCGATTTATCTTTGCGTCTAGGTCTACTAACGGTCGGTAGCGTCACAGTCGTTCTCGCTTCATTGCCGCTCGAACTCTATCTCCGATCGTTGCGCTTTCTATTAACTATATCGACGATTTTATTTGTTTGTAAAACAATCACATACAACAACAGCAGCAAACGAATAATAGTTAACCCTATTTTCTGATGTAGACCAGACAATAGATTTTTTAATTGATCAAGTTTTATTGGGATTGAGCCTTTTGTCTATAGAGCTATTTATATGTTTAAGTAACCAGAACAGCGCCAGGAACAACAAAGCTATTTTTTACATTCAGTTTCTTATGACATGTTTTAGAATACCTAAATGTTCACTCTCAAATGAACTCTTTATAGCACGAACAATTCAAAACACAAGAAATATAGCTTTATGATTTCGTGTAGGTAAGCTGTGCTGTAGTTACAAAGATTTTCGTATTCAAGTGTAATAAGGAGTTTTAATTCTTAAAGTTGCCTTGTTAGTATTTCTAGTAAATAAAAAGCATGCGGGCGCATCAGTTTGGAAGTTTGTCAGTTTATACCTTTATTATCTTCAATGGAATTTGCGTGGTGGGTGCCCAGGGCAGTCCTTAGACTCGTAACTCGTTGAGATGGGGCGCTGCAAAAAGACTGAGAGACATTGTTTAGCGGCGGCGGCGGCTCGGCAGGGCGCGGGCGGCGGGTCCGGCCGGGCCCGGGTTCCCGCGGCCGTTCCCGTACCGTCAATACCGTCATAAAACCGTGCGCGTTCTCACGTCCTCAGTCCTCACCACCACAGCGGTGCACTACGTTTATTATAATTGAAGTAAAACTTTACGAGCAGCGGCCCTCTTTGTCCACATACATATTTCTTGCAAAACATAACCGACACGTCTTTAGTGCATATTTTTTATAACAGTGGTGCCAGTAGGTCTTTTACTTATTGTTAAGTTACGCTACATGTCTCATTTGTAGATAATAAAGTCATTACAATTAACTGAAATGAACCTAAGGGCACCCTAGCTAGGAGCTACTTTGCTCGCAGCTCTCAATGTAATCGGGCGCATTTAAATTTTATTAATGTTATGAATTCCGGTCGGTGTACATTGTGTTCCCTTTAATCTTTCTCGGCCGGATTCGATAAAGGAAAGAGGTCGTGACGTGAGGTCTCACTTTGTTTCCTCGCCAGCGAATAGCAGCGAGATTAGTGCCTGCTTGCTTTTTGCCTTTTATTTAATACGAAGCGATTTATTATACAGTACCAAACTTCACGGATAATCATAAACAGCTGGTTCAACAATTCGCTACAATTTCGCACAGACTTCAAACAATGACATTGAAAACCATTCTTTATTAATAATAAATTATTATACAAAGCAGAGGAAAATTACACCCAGGTGACCCAGGTATACATACTTATACCTACTACAAGTAAATCGAAACGATAAATACTACTATTAAAAAGGTATTTAACAAGTTACCAAGCACAGGCAGTAACAAATTGTTAATCCCGATATAAAATTGCAGAACAAAAACTTAACGGCTAAAAGGAAATGAAAAATTATGTTTTCTTTAGTGCGTGAGTAGGTAATGAGCAAATGGACCTGCGGCGGTCTTGTTTGCAGATCTCACGAGTTCGAGTTTTGTTTCCGGTGCAAATTGAAGTTCAACAGAATCTTAGTCGTATTAAAGGGCTTGTAAGTTTTGACGAATATAAATATCCCCTTCCTCGAGTGTCGTTTGTTTCTTAAAAAGCTGTAAATACATGGGGATTAAATTAAGAATGTTCCCACGAAAGTGAGATGGGAGAAGATTTGCGGAGGCCCTCCCGGGCGGCGGCGCGGCGGCCGGCGCTGGGGCAGGCAGCGGCAGAACCAGTCGCATTCCTGTGCGCTGGCTCGCCGATAGCGGCCGCGCTCCGTCGTGATGCTGCCTGCCGCCTGCCGCCTGGACTGTACCACACCCTTACTTTCACGATACCATACTCATTTGTATGAACTTGAGAATGAAGAGTATCATACAATGAGTAAAGACACGTCTTCTTTAGTCTACTTACTTACGGCCACGTGTTTTATTCCTAAGTTCATTTGCGAATGGCAATGATTTAAAAATTAAATTTGACCGTGTTAAGATTGTCCTTCATACTACGAAGTTCAATGAAACTCTTAATTTAAAATATCCACATACAAATTACATTTTCTAAATGTTTTTATAAATATTTAATGAATTGCCTTTAAAATAATAATGGTTATTATTATTTTAAATAACATTCCAAGATTCCAGTCACACAACTCGCCATATGTGGGCCGGTCCGCAATGGCTCGGAACAAAAAAAAAATTAAATTTTTGTGGTCAACAGACGCAGCCGCAGTGTCATTGTCTGTCTGCCTCCTCTAGCAATACTTATGTTCTCAATCATTATACTGAGATGCGATCACATCAATACAGCCGAACAGCATGAGTGGCGCTAATTTCTTGGGATCGCCATAAGCAACAAATGGTCCTATTAACTCACTCTATAATTTTTTCTTTCATATGATTCAATAGAACCCGTTAACGACAGCGTCTTACGTTAAGGTTTTACATATATTCAGTATCCATATCACGTAGAGCGCTTTAGATAAGTTTAGTATTCTACGCCGCTTTGCAGGCCTTCCGTCTGATTTCAATCAAGTTTATAGAGAGTGCCTAAGCGCCTGGATCAGACGTCCGACGACGGTTCAGCGAATGTAATTGTTGCGAGTGTGGTGACTTGAACTTGAAATAGAATCGCCCATTTATGGAATGTAAGTGCTCGACTGCACCCTACGCCGTGGGTAGTGAGTTCGTACTTTCGTACTCTCTCTAGAGGCGGGATTTTAATAACCTCGGCCGCCGGCACTCCGCATTCCTGTCCGCATCTGGAAAATTCCGCAGTTGTTTAGTCTCAGAATCTAGCTGCGGCCACGCGACACCAACCTTATTGTTCCATTCTACCAGCAGGCAGCGGCCACACCGTTCGGTGAAATTTGATAATGCATGGGAACTGAATGTGGAATTCAGCGAAATGGAGTTGCGGGACCCGCGGGGCGAAAGCTGTTTGCATAGCTCTCTTTATTGACTGTAACTTGGCACGACGACGTCGCCTTTTTATTTTATTATCAATCACCGGCTTCATGGGTTTATGAGCATTCGTTGTCATGGGTAGCAGAAACTCGTAGCTCGCACCATTCAATTGGATGCGAACTCGAACTCATTAAATTTAGCAGCACATCAAATACCAACATTATCGGTTGAGGCCGGCAAATATACCTTTTCGCTGTCGTGAATGCTTTATGGATGCATTGTTTTCAAAACCTTTAAAATATTCGTAAATTCGACGAATCTGTACTCGCGGTCGACCCGCATTGAGCAGCGTCGGCAGCGTCTGCTGGAGTTTCTTCAACTTTCTAGTTGACATTATGCAGGACTGTTGTAATACATCCTATTAATAATATGTATCTCTTTTATGTGACATAGCGATAAATTATACCTGATAATTACTATATCGGATATTGTATTCATCGGCAAGATATGTAAGTTCCGATAGAATTTCCGGAGCTACTACTTAAAACATAAAATTGACAATGACGCAACAGCCAGTCTTTATCACAAAATCACATAACAATGTAGCGCACATAGTCACTACTGACGTGACTTTAGACCGCGTACACGTTTTAAGTTTTCAAGTGATGAGACTACATTCATTCACAAGAATTCTTTGCCAGAGCCGGTAGGTCCTAACAGTTAACCTGTCAAAGGAATCCAATCTCTAACGCCTTAACATTGCACAAGAGAATTGCGTGCTAAGCCGAAGCGCCTGCCGGGCGCCGCCGCCGCCGCCGCAGCCCGACCCCGCCGATTAAGTCGCTGAGTTAAAGTAAACACGGAGTATTATCTGTCACCTCACCGGACATGCATTGCTTACATGTTGCGTCCGTATCTACACAAAATAATCAAGTTATACTCTTGTATGGTAGACAATACATTGTCATTCATTAACAGTTCACTAGGTCATAGAGTCACAGACATACCTTTTAGAATATTTGGTAAAAATAGTACAAAATATAAGTACTTTACTTGGTTTTATGAAATAGGCAGTTCATCATTCCATCAGATACTTCACCAGGAGTGATTTATTTTTGTCATTGTTTATATTTCAAAAGATTATGAAACAGGAAATGGACTACCAACGGAACTCTGTTCCGGGAAGTACCTTTGACTAGCGGACATCTCATGGAAGGGACATATTTACGATTATGCTTTGCGGATGTAAGTTCGGCACGCATAACGTCACCTTATTGGAAGTAAGAAAGTTATAGAAAATATTAAATAAAGTTTATATTTGTCATCAGAGCTGGGAGCTGCTGGTGCTGTCGAAGCTGAAGTGGGACGTGGCTGGCGTGACGGCGCACGACTTCCTGCCGCTGCTGCTGTCGCGGCTGCCGCTGCGGGGCGTCGTCGACACCGACATGGTCTCCCGCCACGCGCAGACCTTCCTCGCACTCGCCGCCAGAGGTACCTATCACACTCCCAGCCTCACTCGCAGCCTCCTTGCTCATCGCAGACATCATCGCAACGGTTCCTTTGTAACGAACACTAATTAGCATCTAGATACTGCGTCATGTCACGAATGTCGGCCTCCGGTGCCACACCGCCGCCGCCCCGGTGCGGGCGGTATGAAGTCAATGACCTGCTTTGTACTTACTAAAGATTTGAATGAAATACTGACTTCAGTCTGTTTGGAATACAAACACACCTTTTCCGAAAGTCTCCGATGTAGAGCTCGCCGGTGCTGTGATGCTACAGGTTGTTTAGCATTTGGCCGAGATTGTTTACGGAGGGTGTAGTGGCGGGTGGAGGGTTAGCCACAGGCGCGAGCAGGCTGTCGCCTCCCACGCCGCTCGTCCGAGCGCATTCCAGCACGCCTCGGGATGCCCCCGCCGCGCGCGCGCCACCCGGAGCCCCTCAAACCTCGCAGGATCATATGTTTTTGTGCAACAACGGTTTTTGTTGCTCCAGACTCTTTCGCATTGTTTTTATCTAATTTCATGCATCAGGGCTCACGACGCCGATGCTAATTTAATAGCACATTGAAACTGCAAGGAGTCCAACAATCAATCTTTTATAATGTTAATTAACAATTTTGTGCGACATTTTTTTTATACCGTCTTCCAAGGCGAATCACTTGTATAAGAGCCGTGAAGCGATGAAGCCCTTGTGGAGGCCATACGCACCGTTCAACGAAGATATTAAGAGAGCACGCATTATGTATCATTATTCGAATGGCACAATTTACTCTGAAATCATAACCCGCAGGATATTAAATTTGTAATGGGTTATTTCGAAGCTGACATGCTTGACTGGCTTTTATTTTATGAGAATAATTCATATTGTAGCAAATTCAATTTGCGAGTTATATAGAGTTTTGGGTTAAGAAAGCATTTCTTTGGGATATGGCTTATGAGAGGCCGCAGTAATAGCAGGTATCTTATCTGCGGGCGGCGGCTGTCTTCACAGTGGACGGTAATGAGCTTCGAGCTCGAGCCCGAGACACGATAGTGCGGGGGCCGCCGCGGGTGTGTTTGTTCCGGCCGCCGCCGCCCGCCGCCGCCCGCCGCCAGCAGACGCACAATACTGCTGCGACCTCGCACGAACGTTAACCTCGCGAATAGATCTACTGCCACTTCGCGGCCACACGGCCCTCCAAATTAACACATTCAAGGGCATAACGAGTACGATAAGTGTCGCTTGTCTCAAACGATTGTCCAGGGTGCCCTGTACGCAATTTGTTAAGCAAACAGATTCAGGGAAACGGAAACGAGTGCAAATTAGAACAAGAATGAGGAATAATCTGCTGTGGTTGTCCACGCAGAGCGGTCGCGGCGCGGGCTGAGCCGGGCGGTAGGGCTGGCTGTTTGATTAACATCAGATTATGCAAATGCCCTGAGCGGCGGCGGCGGCCGCTCTCGTTGTTTTCGCGTCTTCTTTTTTCGAGCGTTCCCTCCGCTTCGGCCTTTATCTCCGGCATGCCGACATGCAAATTAAAAAAATGAAAATAAATAATTCAAATGAGCTGAAAGAGTGTTCGATATCACTTCGTAGGACGCTATAATGGGATCTCGGGATCCACTTAACGATGAATGGAGAATCCTTGAAGGCCTCAGTCTTATTGTGCTTAACGTCGGTTACCGACACTTTATTGAACCTGCGCTTCAGCAAAATTTACCTTGCGTGGGAAAACTATTATTCTATTTAATAACTGAGAATTAGGTATTAGATACAAAAAAAAGTTTAATACCAACAACCATATATCGGTAAGATGCTATATGCTTTTGAATCGAAGCAAAAAATGATTTTTAGCTATCTAAGTACATGAAATATGCAAGTTATCCAAATTTGATTCATCTAATTAGTAGCCGTATAAGTGAGAGTGGTATTATGTAGAAGTGCTTTGCGTAATGAGAATGGTTGTAGCGGGCGGCGCGGGCGCAGCGGGAGCGGGCTTGCTGCGGTTTCGCCAAAGTGAGCCCGTGAGAAATATTCGAGAGAGGCGAACGCGGCGCGGGCGCAGGAATGCGGCCGGAGGGCGAGGCCGGCTCCTTTGAAGGGCTGCGCTGGAGGGAACAACATTCGCGGCGCGACGGAGAAAGCACCATTCCCGCACGACACAGCGCTTTACTTATCGACACTGCATGTTATAGAGTACTTTATGACCATGCAGCCATACATATCCCACATGCAAGCTTGTGTAATGGTGCTATAAGTAGTAAACGTCGATAACAGAAATACCATGTCGCAATGCAACGCGCATTCCTGGCTCAAGCACCGTTTTAAACACTTTATTAATACGCACGCACATTATGCTAATAAAAACAACGACATCTGAAAGTCGTGTCAATAACATGGAACATTTCAATAAGTGTGGTAAGAATGTGCTTGTTTGTTGCAGACTACGAGTTCACCCTGTACTCGCCCAGCACACTGGCTGCCAGCAGCGTGGCGGCGGCGCTGCGCGGGCTCGGCCTGCCCGACCAACTGGCACGCCTGCGCGACCTCACTGGCATCGACTCGGTAAATAACTACTTAAGTCTTCGCTCTTAGGCATTATTCTCTCGCTCGCTTAACACTGAGTACTAACCATATTATTTTTGTTAACAGGACTGCCTTCAGACATGTCTCGAACAGATAGAGGCGATGGTACAAAACATGATTGAAAAGAGCTCCATAAGTGTCCCAAACGGGCAGGCGCGCGAGTCGGCCTGGACGCCGCCGCCCAGCCTCGACAAGACGCACAGTAACGCCACCACGCCCACGGACGTGCGCGACGTCCACTTCTGATCAGTATTGAGCACCTTGCGAGTACGGAATTACTATAAACTAAACATGCAGGCGGGTGGTGCATCCGTGGAAGAGGACTGATATCAAGACTGAAGAAATCGCATGTGTTTAAACGTAGGAAACTTGCTACATAGTTTTGTTTTAAGTGTAAGTTACTTACTGTATAGGCTACGGGTGAATTGATTAAACACTAGACGAATGCTCTCAATTTTCCGCTAGTCTATGCGACTGTAAGACATTGGCATTGGTAATTTAAAATTTTAGTTGTAAGTTGTAACAGCAACAGATGTAAGGTTTCAAAATTCGTTCTCAGTCCCCACCAGTCCCCAGCGAGGGGTTTGCGCTGGGTGTTAATGGATTCTTGAAATTACAATCTACCTCTTATAATTTTAAGACTATTAGTTCATTATAAATAAACGTTCAGATACCAGGCAAGGGTGCGATGAGACGCAGATAAATGAGAATAATTTGATTCGATTGTATGAATTTTTAAAGGTAGATCAGCAAAACAAATTAACAAGATTATAAACGATCTTACATAAAAATTATAGATATATGCCTATTTAAATAAGAACAACTCTTGCTGTCTCGTTCGCCCTCGGATTATTTGCACAAGTAACTTCCTAAAAGCTGTGCGACAAGTTTATCGGGGGAAGGCAATAAATTACGCTTTATAAATTGTAAAAACTAACGATACGTTCATTTCTAATAAGTTTAAAATACATTTAATTAGATACGGAGATTAAAAAAACATTATAATCACTTAATCGCTAGAATTCATGCAAAAAATCTATGTGTTACAGGAAAATTCTAAAAAAACGTCTGAACATTTTAGGTCGGTATTGTGTAACTAAAGTAAATTTAAGACGATTCTATTGGTTCCTTTTGGTTTACGGTGATTTTTAGTCTAGTTAGAATACTATGTACATACATTATTGTGATAGTTTAAGCGTTCAGTTGACCCTTATATCTTAGTCACTTCGAGTCAAAATAGGTACGTGTAAATTATCCTTTAGGTTTATGACCAAGTTTACAGTAAAAACCTATTAGATAGTTGTAAGTCGTAGTCGATTATTGTTCCTAATAGTCCCAACCACTGAGTAAATATTAATGAGTAACTTACACACCAAGCTCCACCGCTGACCGCTCGCTGTACTTAACTCGTGTTTCATTACCAAACAATTATCACTTGCGAAAGTGAAAACGTTTTATCATTGTGATATTATGCACTATTATTTTCAAGCATGCGCCGTTAATGTGTAGTTTGGGAGGTTACACCCTCTCGTCAGTAAATAAGGTAATGTGATGTAATAAATAGTTGTATTGTAGCGCTGGCAAAGTTATTCAACTTTGCTGATTAACCTCGCAAAAACAGCTTTAGCGTCACGAGGTAAAGTATCGACACTAGGCTATCTTTGTAAATGTTTAAGAGTCAAACGTCTTCCATTTAACTTCGCGCACCATTGAGTAAACTTGTCTTAGCTGCACGAAGAGCACAAGCTGTGCCGCGCCACGTTCACCCAATGTGCACGATAATTACCTATGTTATATGTAATTGTATGTGAGCGATCTGCTACTTAGTTTAGTAAGCAATAATAATAAGATTGTAAAAGTAACATTATATATATTATGTATGTAGTTGGTATGTTAAACTTAAAATATGCTACAAGCATGTTGTGCCATAAGTTATATTTAAAAAAAATATTTGATAAATTATCGTACAGATGCGTTTTTAAATAATATAATACATAGTATTCCAAATAAATCATAAAAATATATTTTTTTTAAAAATCCACCAGAAATTAACCAAAATAATGTTTTGCTCATTGTTACAGAACCGCACTTAAAGTTGATAATAATAACATAGCATAACAGTAAAGATGATCTATTAGTAAAGATATCTAGTTCTAAGTTTAATTATGTGGGAAAAGATACGCATTACACGTTAGAATTATGCTTCTTTGGCTTTTGGACTGGCGTTTTTAAGATAGTTTATAAGTTAATATAGTTTATAAAATAAATGATGATACTTTTGAAGTATACATTTATATTTAAGTTAGTGGCAATGCAAGCCTTTTTAATTAATTATAGAAGCATTATTGTCTCTAAAATCCAAACAATAGGTGGCTTACTCTGCCACCCGTTGGTTGCACTTTACAGCAGATACTTGCACCACCGCTTGTGATTATGAAGATTGTCCAGTGATGGTAACTGGTTCCAAAATTAAGTCTGTGTGATTATAGTTAACTGTAGTCTTATTTCTATGTTGTTAGTTTATTTTTGTTTTTGGAAAGCGCTCGCTGAAGGCGCGATGCGGTGTAAATATTTTCATATGTCAAATAAATATTCGAAAAATAACTTATTGAATTTCATTTATATTTTACATTTTACTAATTTATTTGAGGGGAAAAAAACAATAATACAAAAATATTCGGAATACGATTTTTATTTTCGATCAATTAATTTACATAAATACAAAGGCCTGGTCCTAAGGCCCAAAATTATATACATAAATCTTATACAACTGTAATCAAATAAAATTAAAATCAACATATTTGCTTATGCTGCTAAAGGCACATAATATTTTAATATGATGATATAAAAGTCCATCAACATTCAAATTCGGTTGGTAATAATTCAAAATACTAAAAATAAGTAACATTAGTGACTGGCAGGTATTTCAAACAAAACCTTATTATACTAGCTCATCTAAAGGTGCATGAGGTTCGTTTTGTATAAAAGCAAAAGGAATGCATTTTTAAGTCGATCGTTCGAAAATTTATTGAAGAGTGCTCTTATAAATGAGTGTTTCTAGCACTAGTCGGTAGGCAGTTGAGCGAATAATTAGAAAGGGACGATGAATTCAGAGGTGAAGGACACGATATCAAGGAGTTCTTTATTTGAAGATAAGATTCCTGCGACACCGCTAGGCGATAGTTAGGTACAAAGTACAAAAGATATGAAATAAAAAAAATAAGTTTTGTAATAAAGGAGACATGAGAATGCAAGTGTTGAATTAAGTTATTAGATACAATGATACTGCTAGAAATTAACCGCTTCCATGTCTAAGAAACACTTTCAAAGGAATATTTATTAAAAGGATTATGCTCTCCTCTGGTGGTTAATTCAAGGAAAATTAAAATTTGTAGGGTCGTTTGTATTTCAAACTTGTGAACGTCAGACTACAACGTAATCCGTAAAGCTGCATAATTTAATCAAAATCGAAGAAATAATGTAGCTAGTTTAAATAGCGCTTCACAGACCTATTATCCTATAAAATACGCTGCTCAGCCTTATGAGGCATAGCGCAGCTAAAGTAGCGCCACCCGCGAAAAAAAAAAAAAACTAAACTAAGGTTAATATCAAAAATGTGAAATAGTATTCCACTAGATAATGTAGTAGTATTTTTAACCCACTGTTGTATAGCTTTTAGGTTAAAGACCAAAGAAAGCTTCTAACAACGGCCACTTTTGACAACAATCAATCAATAGTTATATTTTTAATTTTTAAACTAAAAGCTAAAACAAAAACAGTCCCCTAAAAATACTAGGCTGCATAATCTAGTCGCGGAGTTGAACATAACGATCGAAAGATCACCCGTGACCCCCTTGCCAACAGCCGAGATGGACACCGGCGGGGTTTTAGTGGGTGCGAACCCCACATAACCCTGCGACTCCCCCCGGGGTCGCAGGGTACTCGTTAGGAGTTTCCCCGCCTTAAAAAAAAAAAAGGCTGCATAATCTAGTGAAATACTGTTTCACATTTTTGATATTTGCCTTAGTTTAGATGTTTTTTTTATCGGGTGGCGCTACTTTAGCTGTGCTATGCCTCTTAATCAAGACCATAAACGGCCAAAGGAGCGTTGTAAATGGTTCTAACACAACTTTCCGTAATGAGCGTCGAATATCTTCACGCTTGAGTTGAGGGGAGGAACCAGTAATGCGATCTTTTAGGTTAACTATAGTCTGTGCTATCGCGCATAACTTTACAATGTTTCAACTAAATAGAAATGAGCCTGTATTTGTAATTTCAGTCAGTCATACCTAGTGTGCGCATGGGCCAGGCCGGCGCGGCCTCACATGTGCACTACCTTGGGCCCGCCGCGGCCGCGCAGCCAGTTCAGTAGGACGGTGGGCGTGCTTTGCGAGTCGCGGGCTGGAAAAAACACAAAACATTATTTCTGTACTGACCAACGACGATGACAATGTCGCTATACTAATGGGCCTTATCAAAAAGCTCAATGCCTCACAAAAGGCAATAGAAAAGGGCTTATGATTGTTAAAATTACATAACGAGAGGATGAGTAAGAAAGTGACACAATGATGTGTTTGTGCGCAAAAAAGGTGCGCGAAAAAAAATCTAGCACACAGAAAACAGCTACAATTGCATGACAGTGTCAGCAATGGTCGCGCGAGGAGAGCTTTGCAACGTGATTTATTGTATCCGACGAGACGCCTTGATATTTCGGTGCATGCACAAATAACAAATATACGTTTTTTAGAATACAATTTTCTATTTAAAATTTTCATTTTTAGTTTAGTTATAGTAGGGCTTAGCGCTAAGCACTGACTGTAAATGTCAGCCTAAGAGAATAGGGCACCAGTAGTAAAGTACTCACATAGAGAGTGATGAGCCTGGTTGAGCTGCTCGACGGCCTCGGGCGGCAGGTTGGCGACGTCGCGCTGCATGAGCCGCGTGCCGACCTGCCGCTGCGTGCTGTCCTGAACGAACGTCACGTCTCGGCTCTGTTTCACGCTGCGCAGCTCCGACAATCTGGTGGTTGGGTGAAATTGGAAACTTCAGTTTAAACTCTCTATATCGTAAAAATAAGCGCACATTGCTATGAATTAAAAACTACTTACATATAGTATAAAAAAGGGAGAAATATGTATCTATATTAACTTATGCGGTAGCTTATATGGGGACGTCGCCGGGGCACTAATTTATGAATTTACCCGCCTTTTGTGCCACCCTACATACTTTTTTTTTAATTTCATAGCACAGCTTCCTAACTAAAGAAACCGCATAGAACAAATCTTGATTGCCCAATAGTTTTCTTGTGTAAATGAATAGGTACGCTCACAATATTATAAAAATTATATTTATAAAACAAAATCAAATAAAAGAAGATGAACATGTTTAGAACATGATTCCGAACATAAACCATTTAAGTGAACTCATTGAATTGCTACGGATTAATGATTACCTAAGTAATACGATGATTGGCCATTCATCATATTATTATCATGTATTCAGTAGGCTATGGAAAAATTGTAAAAGGGTACTTTTTGCCACAATTCGCGCATGAGTAGAGAAAGAAAACTAGGAAATCAAACTAATCAAAGACCATGACCAGACAATAACGTAGTCATTGTCTTGAATAATTGAATATTGATAATCATTGTAACAAAAATAAAACTTGATAAAGTGACGTTGGGGTCGTACCTTTTTCCTATATCAAATGTAATCTGTAAACATATAAATCTTTTGAAATTATGCACTACAGTTTGGCAGACAGTCGAGGCACATCTCCGCCTCAAGTAATCAAATGTATGCAACAACCGAGTTGCTGTGCGCACAGTCCAAACTCGTCTTGACACTTTTAGCGAAAGGCAGGGAGGGAGTGGCCCTACTGTTCGTAGTCTTTCTTATATTATAGTGTAGTGTAAAATAGGCGCTTTACTACAAATCGCCGGGCCTTGATGGGATCTTTCCTGTCCTTCTAAAGTGGGGTGGAAACATTCTCCTTGATCACATATGTAACTTGCTATGCGCCTGCCTAGCGCACAGTTATATCCCTACAAAATGGAGAGAAGTAAAACTCATCTTTATACCAAAACCTGGCAAAAGTGATTACTCAGACCCTAAATCGCACAGACCGATAAGCCTGACATCATTCCTGTTAAAGATACTAGAAAGGCTATGCGACAGAGAACTGAAAGATACAGCGCTGAAAACGATACCAATTGATGCCAATCAACATGCTTACAGTCAGGGCAAATCAACCGACTCTGCCCTACACGCAGTAGTGAGCACCATTGAAAAAGCCCTGGAAACAAACAATTCATGGCTAGGCACCTTCATTGACATTGAAGGAGCTTTCGACAAAACAAACTTCAGCAGCATCAAGATAGCGCTGATGCGTCACAAAACCGAACCACTCATTATAGAATGGATAATGAACATGCTCAGACAAAGAGTCATAAAATTGTCGGAGAGCGCAAACCACCAAGCCGTTGTAATAAAAGGATGCCCCAAGGTGGAGTACTCTCCCCTCTTCTCTGGAACTTGGTGGTCAACGACCTGATAACAAAACTAAATCAAAAGAAATACAAAACAATAGGGTATGCCGATGACCTAGTTATACTAGTCAGCGGACTAGTTACTAGCACCCTATGTGAAGTGACACAAAGCGCCCTAAACATAGTACAGGACTGGTGCATAGACAATGAACTTTCAGTGAATCCGAAGAAAACTGAACTTGTTCTATTTACAAAGAAACGAATTCCAGGTAGGCACAAACCACCAGCACTATTTGGAACTCAACTAAAACTGTCAACCGAAGTCAAATATCTAGGTGTGATACTTGACAGCAAACTAATCTGGAATAGCCACTTGGAAAACAAAATAAACAAAGCTACGGTGGCTTTCTGGCAATGTCGAAGAATGATTGGGAAGAGATGGGGACTGGCCCCGCATATCATTCTCTGGCTTTACAAAATGGTGATCCTCCCTATGATCAGCTACGGGGCTGTTGTATGGTGGACCAGAACAAAACTTGCCTGTGCAATCAGTAAACTACAGAAAATTCAGAGACTAGCGTGCATGGCAATAACAGGGTGCATGAAGACAACTCTGCCCTGGAGATATTGCTTGGACTAACGCCACTGCATCTACAAATACAACAAGAAGCAGGAGCCACGGCGCTGCGCTTAAAGAAGCTAAACCTTTGGAGTAAATACACAACATCCCACACAAAAATATATGACTCGCTAACAGCGGGGGAACCACTGTTTGAGGCAATGACAGATAAGATACCGATGACCTTGGCCTTCAACAAACCTTATAATATTCTATTATCAGAGGACCAATATGAAGGATTAAGGGAAGCAAACTTAAGAATTTTTACAGATGGATCTAAAACCAACTCAGGAACAGGATGTGGTGTATTCTCAGAAGATCTTAACATACACATCTCAAAACCCCTAGGTAAACATAATACTGTCTTCCAAGCAGAATATTTGGGCATTATAGAGGCTGCAAACGCGATCCAAAGAAGACATGTAAAGGACATAAACATAAAGATACTATCGGACAGTATGTCAGTACTCCAAGCACTAAAGAGCGATAAGATCAACTCTGGACTAATACATGAGTGTCATCAACAGCTGACTAGCACATGTAGAAATAACAATTCAATCACCCTACAATGGATAAAAGGACACAGCGGCTCAAGAGGAAACGATGCAGCGGACGAACTGGCCCGAAGCGGCTCAGACACTCCTCCGCATGGGCCTGAACCTATAGTACCACTGCCATTCAGTTGGCTGCGCAGCCAGATGAGAAAGCGTATCAGGACTCTGCACCAGGACAACTGGGAAAGCGCCGAGACGTGCAAACACTTTAAAGAAATAATACCAACGCTCGACAATAAGCTTACAGCCAACGTCTTGAGGCTTAATAAACCCCAACTAAGGAAGTATGTAGGGTTGCTGACCGGGCATAACACTCTTAATAAACATATGTTTACTCTAGGCATCACTGACAGTCCTACGTGTAGGGCTTGCATGGAGGCGGACGAAACTACTAAACATATTCTACTAGACTGCAAACAGGTAGAAGTATACAGACGTAAGTACCTAGGGTTCCCAAGCACCGTACGCGAGGCAGTAGGCAACGTGAAAGCGCTGCTGAGCTTCGTGGAGGAGCTGGGGTGGTTAGAGTAGCGCTACCCCTTTTCACGCAAAATAGGCACGATATCTGTCAAATTGCGGAAACTCGCCCGTAAACTAAACTAAATAGGCGCTTAGGGTGAGTGGCCCTACTGTTCGTAGCAGCCTTTCTTATATTAATAGGCGCTTAGGGTGGGCCAGTGAAACCAATAGAATGCTTGGAATTACACTGATAAGGAACTCACTTGGCTTGCAGCTTAGGCCGGTCTCCGTCCGGGTCGCTCATGCTGCTGCTGCGCGACGACTGCGCGCGGTGCGTGTCAACGAACTGTTGCTCTCTCTGTACAACGAAGCTGGTCGCCTCCGCCACGGCCTCCTGGCTCGCAGACAGCGCCGCCTCGAACCCGCCAGATTTACATCTGAACTTCAGATCCTCGTAAGACCTCAAACAGTCCGACAGCCGTAACTGCAGCGTATCTCTTTCTTCTAGCAACCTTGTCAACTCCATTGTTAACTCTTCGCATCGCACGTCACGTTGATGCAACATGTAAAGAGCTAAATCAAGCTCAGCACGCGGGACAGCATCTAAGAGTTCCTTATTTAAATTATCGTCTTTAGTGTCGCCGTCCGTCCCAGGCTTAGTGTCAGCGGCGAACGAAACGTGCTTCTCGATTTTACTATTGGAAACCTTAAGCAAATCTTGCAAATTTTCGATTTCATCTTTCAAAGTTACTATTTCAAGCTCCTGATTTTCTAGCGCTGTTTGCATTTCTGTTGTCTTTTCAGATTGTTCTTCTAGCGATTTGTTCAAATCAGTAATCTGTTTGCTTAATTTAGTGCATTCCAATATCTTTGCGTTTAACTCTTCGGCCAAAAGCGACCGATCTGATTCGACTTCCGCTTGCGATGTCTTGTAATTCTCTTTGGTTTCGTGCATTTTTAATCTGAGTACAGCTAGTTCAGATTCCTTTTCGTATTCAAGGTCTTCTATTTTCTTTTCGTATTCGACCAATTGTTTTCTTAGGGTTTCTAGTTCTTCGTTTCTCTGTGTTAGGGTAATAGAAATATCATGTGTTTTTTGACTGATTTCACCATCCTTCAAACGCAGCTGATGTGTTAAGTTTGCAAGGTTGGCTTCCATATCTTTAGTTATTAGAATAAATTCTTCTTTTTCAGAAACAAGTTTAAAATTGTCTTCTTCCAAAGACGAAAGTCGTGCTTGTAGGTCGGATATCGCCACATCCCGGTTCCGAATGGATTCTTTATGTTTTTCTTCAATGTCTTTTGCAATTTTTTCATAATCCTCTTGTTGGTTTATAAGTTTGTTTTCGAATATCATTTTTTCGTCATCTATTTCGGATCGAAGAATATCTAGCTGACCTAGTGCTTCGGCATACTTATTTTGAAGCTCAGATAAATGACTCTCCTTTTCTTGAAATTTGCTTTGGAGGGAATTGATTTGCTCTGCTAAAATCAAGGCGTTTGTTTCCTCTTGGCTGGAGGACTGGACGTTATCGAGTAGTTGTTCGTATTTATTTTCTGAGGCAAGCAACTGTGCTCGCAGCTCTTGCTCCATCGTTTGGAACTCTGCCTCTCTCTGGGCCAGATGCTGCTTCCATAACTCTGCAATTTCAAAACCTCGCTGGTCCATCGCAGATGAAATCGATGTCTGTAGTTCAGTAACAGTGGAAAGCAGTTTGTCATTTTCTGAATTTAGTCTTTCCACTTTAGTTTGTTCTTGTAAGAGCTGATCTTTGTATTGACCAATCTGTTTTAGGAGTTCGTCATTTTCTGCTCGCAACTCTGCAACCTTAAGATTTGCACCTTCCAGGCTGGCTTGCATTTGACGACAATTATCCTCAAGACCAACGTATTTTTCACTTAGTGCGAAAGTGTTTGCATCTGTAGGTAAAGGAGAAGTGTTCTGTTCAAGTAAACTAATAGTAGTCCTTGCCTGATCAAGCTCTTTCGTCAACTCTAATACTGTATTGACTTGCTCCTCTAGGTTAGTTTTTAAATTTCTGCGTTCTTCATCTAGATTCTGACAGTTTTCAACTAGTTTTCGAGAATCTAACTGGAATGTTTCCTGAAAGCTTTCATACTGGAATTTAAGACTATCAAATTCTTCTATCTTTTTAAGTAACTTATCAGATTTTTCTTCAAGTGATTTCTGTAAGTTATTATATTCTATTTTAAGAGCTTCATATTTATTGTCCATTACTTGCACCTCATCAGATTTCGTTTCAATTAGTTGGCGTAAGTTGTAATTTTCAACCTCCAGGGCTTCATACTTTTCGGTAATTTCTTTTCGTAAATCTTCAATCTGTTGCATCTTTTCGCTGATTGTTTGTATTTTACTTTTTAAATCGGTATTCTCATTTTGTAATTCAAACAACCTATTATTGAGGTCTAGTGTGGCTTCCAAAGATGATGTTTGTTGCTCTATAGTTTTTTTTAGTGCCATTATTTCGTCCTTCATTTGACGCTGCTGTACAGAAAGTTCCTTATTGTGAGAACTCAATTGATCCGTCATAGACAAGAGCTCTTCATTTTCCTTTTCCAACTTGACTATTTCTTCGTTGAGACGGCTGTCATTTTTGCTTGCTGTTTGTAAAACAACGGTTTCTGAAACCAGTTTAGCTTCCGCTCCCCAGTTATCGGTTTCCAGCTTGTCATTGACTTCTTTGAATTTATATTTCCAAAGTCCTATTTCATTGTCCAGCTTTTCCTTCATCTCTGTAAGGCGCTCGTTAGCACTATGGAACACTTCGTTTTGCTTCATTACTGTGGCTTTTTCTTTCTTTTCCTTAGTTAGTTCTTTATTTAGCTCCTCCACTTCTTTTTCTAATTCTTGGATATGGTTTCTTAGTTCGTCTTCAATAGCGGTGTCTAAGAAGGACGATTGGGAAATCTGTTTTGAAAGTTGGATTTCTTTGGTAAGCATATCATTGCATGATTTCAGCTCTTTTAGTTTCTTTAATGCTTTCATTAACTTTGAGTTATTAGCAGCAAGATCTGATTTAAGTGTTTGATTCTCTTCTTGTAGTTGAGCAATCTGGGTATTTATTTGCAAGAATCCAGGCATTATATCATCTGCTTCAGTGGTCGTCTCGCCAAATCCCCAACCTTCGTCAGAATTGAATGGATCGATATTATCTGCAGTACTTTTTTGGGGTTCGGCTTCGCTTTTGTAACACAAATACGCCGTCTTTGGACTTATCACTTCTTCAATAACTTCTTTGCCGTCAGGTTTATCAGGAGACACTGGTTTTACAACAGTTTTTTGTTTGGACGCTTTAATTTCTTTAGATACGATTTGAGATTCCAAATTGGAAACATCGAAGTCGCTTCCAGTGGGGACATCACTAAGTGGTTCAATTGTTGACGAGATAAACATTCCTTCGGTTTTCGGAATATTCATTTCGAAAGTAACTGTTTTCTTTTTCTTTAATTCATTAACTTGCTCTTCTTTTTCGACATAAGCGCTTTGCAATTGTTGATATTTTTGCTTAAGAGATGTATTTTCACTAAGCAGATTATCAATATCTGCAGCAAATGTTTTCTGCTTGTTATTAAGCTCTGCTAATTTAGCTTCAAAAGTTGAGTGAGTACTTTGATGTTTGCGATAGAGGTCTTCGAATTCTTGGTTTTTGGTATTTATGATAGCGTTCAGTCGGTTTATTTCGCCAATATATTGTTCAGTGTAATCGGGCGCTTGGGTTCTTGCAATGTTTCCTCTTTCTGTTAGTTCTTGATTGACTCTGGAAATTTCAGTTAGGTTTACATTGAGGCTTTGAATGTTAGTTTGATATTCTTGTAGTTTTCTCTCAAGTTGTGTGACATGTTCATTTGTTTTTTCATATCTTTCGCTTAGGAGTTTCTTTTCCTTTATAGTATTTTCAATCTGCGTATTGAATTCGATTTCCAGTTCTTCAATTTCTTGCCTACTTTTTAATACTAACGTCTGGTGAGCATTGCTCAGACGTTTTATCTCAGCTTCTAAACTTACCACCTTTTCCTTTTGACTGAACACTTCACTCTCGTATATGTCTGCTTTTTCAGCTTTGTCTTTAAGCACAAAGCATTGTTCTTGTGTGTCCGCCAATAACTTTTTCAGTTTCTGATTTTCTTCATTAATTAATTGAATTTTATTTTGCAAATCCCTATTTTCATTTTCTATTTCGTGTAATTGCTTTTCCAATACTCTGTCATGGTCCATTAGAACAACGAGCCTACTGACTAACTCATCTTCCTGATTTGTGTATTCACTATAAGCTTTTTGCTTGTCTTCTAGCTGGCTTCCGAGTTGGTCTGCCTTTCTTTCTAGTGAATGACGTCTATCTTCCATTGTACAGATGCTTTCTTCCAGGCGGTAGATACGATTTTTGTAATTAGAGATCTCAGTTTCAAGCCCTTCAATATACAGATCTCGTTCCTGGATCTTGGCTTCTTGACCAAACTGTATTTGGCTCAGCATTTGTTCTTGACCATCTAATTTATGCATCAGTTCATTGATATGCGATTGCTTCAGCAAAATGTCATTTTCCAAATTTGATATTTTAGTAACTAGATTTGAATTGTTTTTTTGTTCAATTTCTAATTCTGCAATTTTGTTATTTAATATAGCTAATTGATCATTAAGAACAGTGTTTTCTTTGCGAGTAGACTGTAAATCAGTATTTACTGCCGCCAAAGAGTGAGTTAGATTCTCTATATTGTTGTTGGCAGATAAAAGTTGGTTCTCGAGTACATGGCACTGATTCTCGAGTTGTGCCTTGAGCGACATAAGTCTGTTCAGTTCTTCTTCAGCATATTTGAGCTTTTCTTGTACGCTGGGAAGGCTCTGAATTTGTATTGTTAGTTGTTCAATGTCATAGTTCTGTTTTTCTAGTTGACTCTGAACTTCGTTGTATTGGGCCTCCAGTTCATTATACATAACTGTTCTCTTTTTTAGATTAGCAGCAAACTTTTTAAGTTTATCCATTAGCTCCTTATTTTTAGATTCTAAAATGGCAGTTTGGTTGCCAACTTCATCACTTTGAACATTGCTAAAGTTTAGCTTTTCTTTTATGGTCGCCAATTCTTCCACGAAGCCAGTTATAGTCTTCTCCTTATCAAACACTTCATCACGTAACTTTTCATTTTCGATAGACTCCTTTCTAAGCTGCAGTTTTATTTCATGGATTTCTTCATCGCGTTCTTTTGTCTGCTCTACAATGGATGCCATTTCTTCAGTGAATTTATCTTTTTGCGTTTGGAGATCTTGGATAAGAGACTGTTTTTCAGCCAGATTTTCCTGTAGCTCCTTTAGCTCTGATTCCAACGTCTTATTCTTGTTCTCTAGAGCCAATTTTAAGCTCAGCAGCTGTGACTTTTCTTCTTCCATTATTCTAAGTCTTTCTTCGAACTCAGCTAACTTCTTCTGATAAGCAGTAATTTGTTTGTTAAGAGATTTCACAAGTTCAGCATTTTGGTCTTTTGCTTTTTCCTCTTCAAGTAGTTCTACAGTTGATTTCAGTTTTTGCGACACTTCATTAAGCTTAGTAACTTGATTTATATATTCAGTAAGTTCCTTGTCTTTTTGTTGAATAGAGTTCGCATAGTTGTGAATCTGCTTTTCATATTCCAATAGCAAGGTTTCGAGTTCGTGAATCTTCTGATCGCGAGCGCTCACAGCATTCAAACGCTCTTGTTCAGTTTTAGTTATTTCATTTCGAAGTAGTTCGTTACTTTGACGCAATTCAATAAGTTGATTCTCAATTTCTCTGCCCTGCTTTAAATTATGAAGTTCTTCTTTAATATTACTGTTTTCTTCTGCGAGAGCTTTTATTTTGGCTTCGTAAGTAGCGTTAGCTTGTAAAACTTCTGAATTTTTCTGTTGCTGTTCTTCTAAAGACAATATCTTCATTTCACAGTCAGCGATTTCATTTTCTCTTTCCTTTATAGTATTCTTTAATTTAAGAATTTCTTTTGTAAGTTGTTTTACAGTCTTCGCACCCTTATTTCCTTTATCACCTGCTAACTTGTCGTCTTGTTGAGAGTCTTGCATTGCATCGGCAGCTTCTTCCACTGCAGCAGGTTTGCTGCCTTCAAAAGCATCTTTCATAACTTCAACACGTTCTCTTTTTAAGTTCTCTATTTGTTGATTGAGAGCATTATTCAAATGTTCAAGATCTACTTTTTCATTGTTGATAGTGTCTATATTACTTAGCAAATGAGTTGTTTGTGATTGAAGCTCAAATATTCTTAGTTGTAAGACTTCGTTGTCGTGGCTCAGTTTATTCATTTTCTCCATAACCTCCTGCCTTTCCTGGGTAAATAATTCAATTTTTTTATTCAACTCAGCACTTTCCTGTACAAGTTTTTCAATGTTTTCATTGCATTCTGAAGCTGGTTCTTTAGGATGCTGGTCATCGCTCGTGTGAACAATAATTCCTTTACTGTATTCTTCAAGTTCTAGCTTTTCTTGAGTAGTTAATGATTCCACGATCTCTATTGACTCTGCAGAGCTTACTTTTTCTGCACTAAGTTTTTCCAGTTTATCTGTAAGTTCAATATTCTCTTGGACATAATGTTCTAGTTTTTGCAGCAGATTTTGATGCTCATTCTGTAAATGATTGATTGTGTCGTTTAGTTGCTCATTGTCTAGTTTTAGATTCTGCATTACCATTTCACACTCTTTTTTGGAAGCTACAATTTTATCAAGTTCTTCTTCCAACTGTACTGATCTTATTTCGGAGGTAACTTGCTCGTTCTGCAGATATAACAAGTCTGCCAATTTGTCTTCCATTTCGACATTTTTTTGTTGCAAAACGTGTAATTCCTGGACTAGATCAAACTTCTGAGTTTCCAACACGCTTATAGCTTTCAGCCTCGATTCAGCTTCATTCTCCATTTCCATCATCTTCTTAAATGTGTCTGTCTCAGTTAGTCTACCACTATCGTAATCAACTAGATGCAGTTGCAAGTTACCCTTTTCTTCCTCTAGTTCTGCTACCTTCTGGGAGAGAAGGTGGAGCTCTTCGTTAAGCTTAATGATTTCAGCATTTGAGTCAGAACCTTTGCTTATATTGTCTATCGTCTTCTGCATCTGTTTAAGCTTTAATTTATGTGAAGATTTAACTTTAACCATGTTTTTATTAGCTGCTTCTATCTCATTATTAAGGGTCTCTATTTGATCTTGTGCTTTCCTTAGTTTAACTTCAAGCTCTTCAAAAGTCATTGTAGTATCTTCAGGAGCAGAACCTCCTACATTTAATATATTCTTTTTATGTTCTGGTGCTTCGAATTCTTCCTTCTCAATAATTTCCGCATCCACACCGACATCTTTCATTTGTGTATTGACTCTACTTTTTTCTAGGTTTCTAATAATGTTGTCTTTTTCTAAAATTGACTTTTCAAGCTCAGATATTATATTGTCCTTCTGAGTTATTAAATATTCCTTATCCAAAATGTCCTTATTTAGTAATTGTATAACAGAGTCAGGTTTGCAGGGTTCGTTTTTAATTTGCTTCTTCTCAACTTCTTGAGGTATCGATTCAGAAGACATGTTACTCCAGGGTGATTTCATTCGTGTATTTTTTCCACCTTTTCTGGTGGGTACTGGACTCCCCTTTTTGCTTGGGGAGCTTGTTGCAGACTTTGGCGCTATATTGACCGAAGCAAGTTTGCTTTCTAACTCCTTATTGGCTTGTCTCATTTGACAGTTAAGTTGTTCTAAAATATCAATGCGTTTTGAAAGCTTCTCCATATTGGATATTTCTATTGAACCTTTTTCTTCTTCAGGATGCATTTCGGTTACCTGCTCCTGTGATTCACTTAACTTGAAAAGTTTTTCTTCTAACTCGGCAATAACTTTATTCTTTTTCTCTAAGTCCTCGGCTATTTTAGAGTAAGCATCACTGATCTCAACCTTTTCTGCTTTCAGAATATGATTTGCTTCTTCTAAACTGCTGATGCGATCATCTTTATTTTTTATATCAGATGTCAGTTTTTGCTTTTCTTCCTTCCATTCAGTCTCCATTGCTATGAAATTTTCCTGCATCTTACTCATCTGTTGCTTAGTATCCTCGAGAAGGGCTAGGGCATCTTTTTCTGAGGACAAACAAGTAGAAAAGTTACTTCAATTATCAACACAAATGTAAAAAAACTGTGTATTATTTTTTATGTATGTGGTCAGTTTTGGGGATGACATGGTGATGCAAAACCATCTAAAAAAATACAATGATACCTTTTTTACTAATACTGCCAGACATAAGAGTAGTTGCCTTATTCTTTGCCTCAATGATCTGATCCTTTTCACTAATCTTTTCCTGAAGATCCAGAATGGTGGTCTCCATGGCCCTCATCGTTACTTGTATAATGCTGAGAGCATTATCTTTCTCTTGAATTGTAGATTGAAGTTGGGAGAGTTCCGTGTTGCTGATAGGCTCCACCTTTTTATCAAATTTAAATAAAATTATGCCTAGGCATTAGATTATTATGTACCAAGACACAATGCAATAAGTGACCTTAATACATAAAGAAATTTAACTTTAACATACAACATTTGTCAATGACTCAAAATAAAATTTAGATAAATCCTTGTAAGAAAAAAATATCCTTTGAAATTTATTGTAAGTAACTCACCTTGGTTAAGACCGCTTTAGGTTCCACTGCAGCATCTCTCTTGCTAAGAGGCGATGATTTCATAAGATGTGGTTTTTTACTAATTTCCTTGTACTGTTTGATTCTTTCCATTAATATTTCCTTTTGTTTTAGTGTATTAGCAAGGCTCTCGCTTATGCCAGGAACTGAAAAAGAGACAATATTATAAGTAAAGCAAACCTAGTACTTACAAAATATAGCTGGTCTGTTTCTTTTTTGAGAATATTAGGTTCATAGTGTATTAGAGATGGCTTCTATCATTGGTAGATGTGTGGAACAAGTAGGATAATAGTTGTTCAAAAATATATTTTTTATGGTAATTACATACTGAAAAATTCTTAAAATTTGAAATCTCTTTACTTACTGTTCAAGGCATCCTGCACAGACATGGCAGTAGAAGTATCTGTGGCCACAGAGTATGCAGTCCTTGCACTCACATTTGATGTTATCTCGGAGGCAGTATCACAGGCATCATCATCTTCTGCAAGTCAGTTTTTGCAAGTATTAATGCCTTATTTTTTTACAAATGGCCTAATTACGAAGCTTTTGACTCACCAATTGAAGGCATGATTTTTCAACTCATAAACAGATAGCACTAAGAAATTTAAAAGATTTTTTTCTACTTTCCCTTGGGCATGTGGTTGTAGGGATATTAATCAACTACTTACCATAATAAGGATTTGTGCAAAACTTCTATACTTAATCCGGCTGCCCAAATTCAAAATCTAGTAACTAGTGTTTTTGCAAAAAACCCTTTTTTGTCATTTTTCGACTTACTAGGCGGTATCGATTTGATGTGGACCTTAAAACACCCAGTTTTTTACGTAATTTTAAAAATAAAATTTAGCAAGTCTACCCAAATTAGAAAAGTTATTAAAATTTCCATGAAGTACAAATTCTAAACATAGCATGTCGGATTACAAATAAAAAAACCTAGCAACTCAACCGACTTACTAGGTTATGAATTTGAAAGCTGACTTACTATGTTTTGAATTTGGCGCCGATTATAAAATCAATCAAATTTTGATAGAATTTAGTAAGTTAAAAAACAGTAAGTCAATGAAGGGAAATTTGGCTGAATTAACTACGAGTCGTAACCAAATCGTAACCAAAACTAAATTCTGCCGCAAATAAACCATTTGTATAACTTTTAAATGAATGCCCTTCAAAAAATAACATTTGTCACTCGAAATATACGACTAAAAATATTAAATTCTATAAAAAGTAGAGAATTAACTCAGAGATTGTATTAACTAAGTGTGAAATACTATGTTTTGAAATTGTTTTCATTGTCATATTTGGGTAAATTTCCAAAAAAAAATATAGTGTGATCGATTTAAGTGTAACTTAAACTTCTAACACGATAACTAGTACTACAAACTATAGTCAACAATATAGTCAAACTTTTGGTCAAACACCCAAATCGCTATTGTTTCTGGTTTCTTCGGGGCAACGAATCAAAGTGGCCGACCCGTTTTTTGGCTCTCCTGAACATTTTTGTTAAAACGAGTTACTAGGTTTTGATTTTAAGCAGCCGAATCTTCAAATAGTAAATAAGTAACAGGTAGACAGACAGACTAAGAAAAAGGTCCTTTGTTTGACTACAAAACCCTTAAAACCTACCAAAAGGTTTTCCCAAAAGCTCTGCTGTTGCTTTACGATGTTCCTTAATACGCTTTGAGACAAGGGCTGCATTTTCTAAGCACCTCTGCGCCTTTTCAAATTTTATTTGTCTTTCAGATGTTGTAGATGCTCGCTGACTCTACAAAATAAATAACAGTATATTATAAGAGATTACAGAGTATACTTATAAGACAACTCCTGTAACCTTGAGATAAAAAAAAAATAGATGATCAACAACTGATACTTGACTAGGTAGACTCAGTTGGTAAATAAGTGAATTCAAGGGTTACCTTCGTAGCCGTGTAGCTGCCTGCTATGCTGGACACCTCACTGGCGGACACAGATAAATTAGGGTCCGACACTTCAGGGTTCCCCGTTTCCGGAGGTTTGATGGATCTATTGTCGGACATGGTTTACTACACTGCATCAACATCTAATTAGAACACGCCTGGGACAAATTGTTATACAAACACGTGCATAAATAATTTAAAACTGTGGAATTTTCTAACAAAAATAAACATACGAACACTTCGCCACCACCAGCCAAAACACAGACTTATGATTAATTCCACGTCAGAATCGTCAGATGACGGATTGATTGACGGACAATGTAAATTGAATCTTCGTGCTTCGCCTATTCTGGGCAGGCAAAGGTAGTTCATACAGCCATATCTTCATATCACGTCACGCGTCACGCGTATTTCATGGTACTGCTTATTTTAATATGTGTAAAGTTTTAAGAAAGGGTTGTATCTTCAGGCAAGTAACTCACAAAAAACACACGCATATAATTTGGCTGAATTGGCTTTCATCCTTCTACCTAATAAAAAATAATACAAAAACAACAAAAGTTGTTTGATTGAGATTGATTGTGTGTGGTGTGGTCTGATGCGTGCATGCTTCTGTTTTGACTTCTGTCAAAACGTAAATAAATTGACTTTTCAAAAAAATAAAAATCTTAAGTTTGCACATAATTTCAATTGCGCATCTGAATATTATATCACTACCTATCTTATTTATGTTAGTCAGATAAAGCTTAGCACTATTAAGTAATGGCATCATCTCGTATTCAGGTAAAATACATTTTCCGAGGTTACATCAGCTTTTATAACTTATAACTTTTTTTATCCTGCATTTTTCATTGCAATGAGCTATTTTTTTCAGGCTACAGCGAGACTTCTTTCCAAAACAGCTAAAAGAAAATCGCGTTTTGATTTCGGTATAGCAACCGAACTCCCTCCAGCCTACAAGAAGTTCTGGCGCGAGTGGAAGATTCTGCGACCAGCTGCTGTGCACTACGTGCCGCAGGACGGCAAGTGGAGGCGTGACGAGCTGACAGGCGAGACCCTGCCAATACAGAATATTTCGCTACCATTAAAGTTCCCAAAAGAGATCCATGAGGGAATATGGGGCGGTGAAGCAGTTATAAAAGGTTTCTTTGTTGTTTATGTAATGTTTTCAATGTCAATGTTATCATTTCAATACATTGTTTCATACTACTTTGAAGGTTTACTCTTTTATTATATTAATTTGTAAACTTTTTGTTTTAGGTTTCCAAAAGCGAGATCCAAACAAGCGTAGAGTGCCTCACTACTGGGTACCAGTCCTGAAGCGCACTGTTGTTAAATCAGAGGTCCTCAATACACACTTATCAGTGACTGTAACAGATAGGACCATAAAGCTAATAAATGACCACTATGGATTTGACCATTACCTTCTGAAGACTCCAGCTTGTGACCTTGTGTCAATGTTAGCACTCAAACTAAAGAAGCAAATATTAGTTGAACTAGTAAATGGTTGTCCGATATATTCTCATGATCCTGCTAAGCAGAAAGCCATATATGATGAGTATAAAACTTACTTGTCATCGGTCAGTATTTGATATATTTATCATTGTAATTATTGCGATTCTCAATGGCTATATAATTTGACATGTGATTAATATAAATGGCAGGTATATAGGTGATTGTGTATTCAAGACATTCACTTGCTTACCTGTACTTAAAATATGTCAAAATGTTTCTAATTCCTGATTAAATGAGAATGGCAATATTGGCAATAATCACACAGGTTTATTTTACCCTTTTCAATAATTTACTGTTGTTATTTTTCTCAAGATTACTAATAAATACCATACATACTGATTTCTGCACCAGAATGGATTTGGCACTCTTTCGGAAGTTGATTTGAGCCAAAATATTCAGACATCATTACACTGTAGATGGCTATTTTTTTATTATTACTCTCGCTCAACTAAGTACCTACAGATTTGTATCCAAATTCAATACATTACTCTAAAAGCCTGAGCGAGTTCACTTATAGCAAAGAAAGGTTTGATAAATTATATTAATTTACCTAAGTATATATTTTTTAATTTTTAGTACACACCTGAAGAAATAGAGTGGTATGGTCTGACATGGTATGAGGCTCTGTACAAAGCTGCCAAGTTGAAGGAGGAAGCCAATAGGCCCATTCCACTCAAAAATATCTACAGAAAGAAGCTGGTTGAGAAACTGAAGGCGGCCGGGATCGATGGCCCAGCAACTACTGCTGATGAAATCACGAATACTTCAACATGGCTTTCGAAAATAAATCCATTTGGAAAAAAAGATGAAGCTTAGCGACAATCAATGTAGGAATTTGAACCTTAGTCATTGTGAAATTGTATATTCATATGAAAATGTAATGTTTATTGAGAATTAGAAAATAATAGAGTTACTTATTATGTTGTTTACTTCAATGTTGGGATCGAATTTGAAATAAAACAAGAAGTTCAAAATCAACTTTATTTTATATGAAGAAGTAGGTCCCAAACTTCACTTTAGAAAGCAATAATATACTACTTAGGTAGGTTTCAAACTTCACTTTAGAAAGCAATAATATACTACTTAGGTAGGTTTCAAACTTCACTTTAGAAAGCAATAATATACTACTTAGGTAGGTTTCAAACTTCACTTTAGAAAGCAATAATATACTACTTAGGTAGGTTTCAAACTTCACTTTAGAAAGCAATAATATACTACTTAGGTAGGTTTCAAACTTCACTTTAGAAAGCAATAATATACAACTTAGGTAGGTTTCAAACTTCACTTTAGAAAGCAATAATATACTACTTAGGTAGGTTTCAAACTTCACTTTAGAAAGCAATAATATACTACTTAGGTAGGTTTCAAACTTCACTTTAGAAAGCAATAATATACTACTTAGGTAGGTTTCAAACTTCACTTTAGAAAGCAATAATATACTACTTAGGTAGGTTTCAAACTTCACTTTAGAAAGCAATAATATACTACTTATATATTGTGCTAAACTAAATAATTATGGCAAAATATTTAACAAAATAGTGCATTAAAAAATTTCATAGCAAACATTGTGACACTACATACTAATAAATATATAAGGTAGCTGTAGTTATATCTTAACATAAACGGTTCATTACATAGGTAGCTATAGTTATATCTTAGCATAAACGGTTTATAATAAAACAACAAATACCTACTTCATTTCTACCTAAAATCAACAAAACAAGAAAACCAAACAGTTTAAAAAACACTTAAGTAATGGCACACTGGATCTCTTGGTCGGGCGCGTCGTTCCCGAACTGCCGAGACGCCACAGCTCGAGCCAAGTAGGTCATGGTTCCGAAGCTGCCGCTAGGGGCGCTGTCGTACAGGTGCTGGCACACGGCCGCCGCGCCGCCGCACACGAGCGCCTCGCCCCCCCCACCGCTCCCCGTATAGCCGCCGTCTGCCTTCGCGCAGCAGAGGGTCGCATCGCCGTTGCAACGCTTCTGTGTAATAGACAGAAGACAGTCTGAACCGTAGACTAGGACTAATTTACTTACTCTTATGTGTGTCAAAAGGACAGAGTTTGCTGAGTGGTTGCGCCACATTGTGGCATAAAACTATCCCATTTCTTCATGTGGGTGTCGTAAAATGCGACTAAGGAAATATCCGAAGGCCGGGCAGCAGCATCCTTCGCCTGCTAAGCGTGGCGCTTACGATTTCCCTCCACAATGTTTGTCCTTGTGACAATCAGTGGGCAGAGAGAAGGTAAATGTCAGTGGGGAAAACCCATGTTCAGCAGTGGACGTCTATCGGTTGTAATGATGATCGATTGTCTGACTAGAGTATACAGGTTAATAGTCGGGAGATACAATAAAGGAGTCTGGCAACTAAATTAAATATTATCACCTAAGCGGTAGTTGGCTATTCCCCTCTGCTGTCACCATGCTAATTCAGGAACCACGTGGTTTGCAGTGGGCGAAAACAATATTAAAAATTCGGAAGCTGTAAAAAATTCATACACTTAAAATATTAAAAAAAAAAAATTACAAACCTGATCTTCCAAGAAAATCTGATTGGCCTTGTGCACCAAATCCTCCACTACAATAGTGCCGCCCAGCAGGCTCGTCACATTGTGCTCGACGACCAGTGTAAGAACCATCAACGCTTCCACAACCAACTGTCGGTATTCCGGCTGCGGGATCGAGTTGAGGACGGTCTCGACTGCGAGCGCGAACTTGAGCTCGCCCGACGTCATCTCTTGAGTCAGGTTCGGTTGCAGCAACTTGCCTTGGATCACTAGACCTTGGCACTAAAAGATGAAAGGGTGATTCTGTTAGAACTCGTTAAGACGGTAACAAATTGTTGAGTTTTCCTGAACTAATAAACATGCGGCGAGCGCCATCAGTTGGGCGTAGAAGTAATATCTAAAATGGTATTTCTGAAAACTTCATAAACAAGAAGTAAGCTCACCATAAACGACAACTTTCCTAAAGAAACATTCGGCTAAATATAAAACAGTATTTCAATTTCCATAGCCCCGATTGGTGGCGCCACGTAGACGGCGTACTTCACTCGATATTTAAAAAAAAAATGACTATTTGATAATTGGTTCATATTTTGATCGCGCGCAGACTTATCTGGCGCACACTCTATAAGCATATTCAGAAGGTAACTTAAAGAGGGCTTGCTTTGTACAGTCACGGACTCGTTTAGCGTAACTCTTCCGGTTTTTCTGTATCGCAAAAAAGTTATTGTTCTTTGTTATTACAGTCTAGTAAGCACACGACCATAGACAAAAGTGTTACGCTGAATAAGACAGCCGCATACAGTACAACAGACCTTTTCCAAAACCCCCCAAACCCTCGGGTAGAAGTCCCTCGGCACCCGGTTGAGCGCGCCGTCCAGCCGGCGCCGGCGCAGCCACTGCCCCTGCCGGTCCGGCTCCGCTATCGGCACTAGGCATTGACAAATGTTTTATACTTAATGCATCGTGTACACAACAACAGATCCGCCTAGTAACACACTCTAGTAGAGTCTTAACATAGGTAAGTACATAAGTACTATGCCCTCCACACTCGGGGTCCCCCTGAGGAATTTGCGTTCACTCGTTGCATAGTCAAAAAGCGTAACATTAAGATATGGAATAGAACACTATCTTCATACAAAGACACACAAACAATCAATATATATAAAACTCTTCCGTTACTGACTGACTGACTGACTGACTGACTGACTGACTGACTGACTGACTGACAGACAACGCAGAGCCGAAACTACTGGGCGTAGAAAGCTGAAAATTGGCACGTGGGTTCCTTGGGGAGTGTAGGTGAGCACTAAGAAGGGATTTCCCGAAATTCCCACGGGAACGGCAAAAAACGGGATTTTTGTGTTTATGAGAAATCTGCGCGGAAAAAACCGCGGGGCAGCCTCTAGTGTTATTATAGAACGTATTTGATAATTGCGACTAATGGTGCGCCGTGTATTAGATAAGTGAATCTACATCTTGTATATTTTCATTTTTAGTAGGCTAAACACCCTATCTTTGGTGCGAAATCGTTATGTACCGCATTAAGATGTAATAGTTGATGTACTGGTTCATAACACAAACTGTAATACATTAAATAAAAAAGCATTGTACATTGTAAAACAATAACTTACCGTCATCGGTGCCTTGGTCGAGAACGATCTGCGATTTCTTCCCGTAGCGGTTCGACTTGTTGCTGACGATCGAGAAGTTGCCGCGACCTACTGAAGATTTATTATGAAAACGACAAAGACCTATGTTGATAATAAGATGCACAATATTGTTTAAGTTAAATTATCACAAAAGTACCTAGGTATTCTGTTTATATCTAAAAAGGAAGTAGGTAGACACAGATTCTCAAAAGTTTAAATATAAGGTATGAGTATTTGGTAAAGTTGTTATAAGATATTAATTTCAAATAAAATCATAAAATTGCTTGATTAGTTCGTGATATGGAATCAGAAGAATCAGGGTCCACTTCCTTTTATTAAACCAAAACAATATTTATTTACAAATAAATATTTAAAAAAAAACAAGCATATATTCCACATTTCACAAGTTTACAGAGACAAACATTTATATGCACAATACATAAAACAAAAATTCTATTCTAATTAAATTTAATTCAGTACAAAGTATGTAAAACATAAAATGGAGGCACAAAAAGGGAATGAAACCGACTCGCCTTTATTTTTACTGATTTTTCCTTTTATAAGCGTAAGGGATGTTGCTGCTGGAAAAATTATTAAGTTTCGTTTAGCCTTTAGTTGTAATAATAAACTGCTATTTAATAACAAATTATAAATATCTTACCACTGTTAATAGCGAATTCCTTCCCACTAAGTATGTGGTAGAGAAGGTTTTTCATTTCAAACGGCGAGAGGTTGAGGAGATGTTCGGATGCGTCCTCGCCGTCACAGGACAGGGTACGGGACAGTTCTGTAGCCATCACCTACAAAATATAACAAATAAATTATACAAGGTGTTTCTGACAAGGCGCTAATAAATCAAAGGAGGGGTTCAGCTCACCATACCTAACAACTTTCCCGAAGTAACATGGGTCGAAATCTCAAAACAAAAATCAGCTGTCCCGTATATTGACCCCATCAGCTGATCGAACCAATGTATGGAACAGCTGTTATTTTTTTTCAGATTTCAACCAATTTTGATTTGGGAAAGTTATGGAGAGCAGAATCCCTCCTTTGATTACCACCTTGTCAGAAACACCCAGTATATTAATATTTATAATTAATTGTACTTATTCACATACAGGTTGATTCCTAATCGTTTGAAGACTTGGTGTTGATAAATTTGCGTAAATTGTGTTGTTTGCAAAATTTACGACGCGGAATATGGTAGCCGAATTATTGTTTTGATAAAACTTGTGCACACAAAAAGCACGATCCGCACCTACAAGTGAATTAATGCTCAGTGGTGAAATTAATTTCCAGAAACCCTCGGTACTTCAAGAGACTTATAGGCCACCCTGTAATAAGTGTCAATTTGTATTGTATATACAGGATGTGTGAAAGAAGAACGCGGGTGAAATACTACTTAACGAGACCTTTCTATTTTTTTTTTACTACAATGAAAAATTAAACAAACAATTTGTTTATTAAAACTAAAAACAATAACATTATAAGTCAAGCTTAAGTGGCGACATCTGTAGCAATAATATGGCACTTCTCTCTCTGTACTTTTTAGTAAAAAAAGGTATTCAAGTGTAACTACCTGTATAATGAGGCCGACCCGCAGCCGCAGCATCTCGAGGAACAGCTGCGGCTCGGTGCGGATGAACATGGCCAGGTACACGAGCAGCTCCTGCGTCAACATGGCCGTGCTCTCGTCGTCGCCGTACGCCTATATTAATATAACAGATAAGTACCTACTTTACTAAATGATTTGGTATCATATAAGAAAAATCAAGTTTTGTCTTCATACAGTAGCCAGCTCTAAGAGGCTTTTTCAAACAGATGGCGCTATAGCGTCGCGCTAGAGCGAGTACCATACCTCGGACACTAAACTAACGCTAAAATGTATGAAATAAACGAGTTGCTTCGCGCACAGCGGAAACTCGTGTACTTACGTGCCACGTATCATGCTTGTGTGAGTTATATTTTTGTACTGAGGTACTTTGAGGTAATCAAGCGCTCGTGGGCCTGAAGAGATAATTTATCTCTTCAGACTTAAACTTTTAAAAATAAAACCCACTAACCTTTTTCTCATTTTCATTATCACGACGTAAAGACTGCATGCAAAAACAATTACAATACACATAAATATAACATTAGAAAGCAAAACAATATAGTTGCAAAAGCAACGAGCAATCGACATAAAAGAGAGGTCGTTTAGACAATCAAGGTCCCACACAAGAGCAACGCGTGGTCAAGTCATTGTCTAAAGCACTAGCTTCTTTCTGCATAATTTACACCTATATTAGGCCGCCGTAATAGTGTAATAATGAACAAAACATCAAAACCGTAACCTTCTAAGAGCGAGTCCTCGAGTCCGTTTATACATGAACATAAGAAGCAATAAGTAAAGTAGACAAGTAACAAACTCACCAAATGTATCAGCTGTCTCAGCTCATTCTCAGGAAGCGGGGCGGTGATCGTATGCTCGTTATTAGGCGGCATTCCCACTGTGATCTGCTTCTGTCTGACCAGCAAGTCTGTCACGGCCTTAGCCAAGTCTTCGACTCGCTTGCCGAGCATTCCCGCCGTATGACGTACTAGGCCCCATAGCTTTTGTGTGCATGCCTTCTCGTATAAGGATTTGAGAAGATCTTTTACTGTTACTGTTTTGCTGTTCTCTGTCATACCTGTGGATAAATGGTTCTTGAATCAGAGAGAATATAAACATTACGTTTTATCTTCAATGTTAATAAATTGTTAACTATGAACTACATATTTGTGTAACTGTATCCGCAATAATTTTGGGTTATATATTAGTCGAAGTATTCTACAACTACCAACAAATTCAACTGTTCCAACTCCGGACTATGTTAAAAACATCCATCCATCATCATTATGAATCTAAGGCGTGATTTATACTTTTATATCAAAATCACTATCTATCTTTCAATACGAAACAAAAAAGTCATCATCACAATCAACTCAATCAACGCACCAGTATTTAGGCGGTAAATTACTCCGAACCAGGTTAAGTCCGGACTACTGAAGTTATGTACTCCAAAATACTCCGAGTCATATAAAAAGTCCGGACTATGTTATACAGCAGCGAGCAGCCAGCAGCAAGCAGCAAGCAACCCACCAGTATTAAAGTCGAGGCCGTGCGTGTCGACGAGGTACTGCAGGATGTCGCCCTGCTCGTCCAGGCTCTCCGTGTCGCGCAGCATGCCGAGCAGCTCGGCCGTCTCCTGCTCCGCGCACTGCGTCTGTGACTCCGACTAGTCCGAGTCCGGACTATGTTATACAGCAGCGAGCAGCGAGCAGCCAGCAGCAAGCAACCCACCAGTATTAAAGTCGAGGCCGTGCGTGTCGACGAGGTACTGCAGGATGTCGCCCTGCTCGTCCAGGCTCTCCGTGTCGCGCAGCATGCCGAGCAGCTCGGCCGTCTCCTGCTCCGCGTACTGCGTCTGTGATTCTGAGCTTGTTCGGGTTCGCACTACTGATGGTATGATCTTGTTAACTGGCCCTGCTGATAAAGTCAGTAGTTTAGTTACACAAATACAAAATTGATACTTACATCAATCAATATATATAAAACTCTTCCGTTACTGACTGACTGACTGACAGACTGACAGACAACGCAGAGCCGAAACTACTGGGCGTAGAAAGCTAAAAATTGGCACGCGGGTTCCTTGGGGAGTGTAGGTGAGCACTAAGAAGGGATTTCCCGAAATTCCCACGGGAACGGGAAAAACGGGATTTTTGTGTTTATGAGAAATCTGCGCGGGAAAAACCGCGGGGCAGCCTCTAGTATAATATAAAACTCTTCTGTTACTGACTGACTGACTGACAGACAACGCAGAGCCGAAACAACTGGGGGTAGAAAGCTGAAAATTTTCATGTAGGTTCCTTGGGGAGTCTAGGTGAGCACTAAGAAGGGATTTCCAGAAATTCCCACGGGAACGGGAATAACGGGACTTTTTAGTTAGTATGAAAAATCGTTATCATTGAGTTTATCGACGTGGAATTTGGTCCAAAAGTTCCTCAGTAAATGTAGGGAATGTATAAAGATTCCTCAGTGGATGTAAGTGTGTTAAAATATAGGAATTTTCTAAATTCCCATTGGAACGGGAATTACCGGACATTATTAAGTATGAAAAATCTACTTCCTTGAGTGCATCAACGTATAATTGTGTACCGGATTATTATATAATATTTTATTTAATTTAAAACTACTAGAGCCAGAAAGAAGAAAAACATAGATTCAGCGTTATATGTTTCACGTTTACCAAACTTGACATGATAACGGAACATTCCCAAAATATAAAAAGCTAAAAAATATTTAAGTACTTACACTTTTTTTAACTCGCGTAGGGACATATTCCAACTTTCAACTAGCTAATATCCCAACCAGCTTAAAGAAATGTTAGAAATATAATTTTCTTAGGGATAATACGGCGGAGATATACAAAGATATAGAAAGGAATTCCTGGAGTTGCCACGGGAACTGAAAACACTCAATTTTAATACCGTAAGACAAAACGTTCTAAAAGTGGTATGGATGGGTGCGATTACAATGTCATCAAATTCCTGAGTCACATATCAATCAGTAATTAATTATTATAATGAAAAAGCGCGTGCGAAGCTGCGGGCAAAAGCTAGTCTTTAAAAAAACTTCTAAAGCGTGGTCCACACTCGCTGCGCGAAAGTTCCGCGAACGACATCTACGTATCATTTTGTTGGCGGCGTGAATTCGCGGCAAGACTTCGCGCGCAAGTGTACCGAAATCTAAAATATGCGTAAATGATGCATATTTTTTATTTTGGTCACGGTTTCGAAAATTACGCTTGTATCACGGTATTACTGTTAGAACTTTTTTTGGAAGAATGGATGAATTTACGCTAATGGAAGAACAGTTGGCTTCAGTTCCTTGCAGCTGAGGTCGTAAGCTGAATTGGTGAAACCATTTCACCATACACAGACTAGAAGACGCGCGTCGATGACGGAGCGCAGGGCCCGTGTGACGAGTGACCGTAGGCATGCATATTGCTGTCTATGTTAACTACTTTATTTTATTTTGTTTTCATTTTATCTTTGTTTTAATTATGTCGGTTTTAATGAATAAATGTTTATTCTATTCTATTATTCTTTTTATTTATACCGTAACTAGAGGCTGCCTCGCGGTTTTTCCCGCGCAAATTTCTCATAAACACAAAAATCCCGTTTTTTCCCGTTCCCGTGGGAATTTCGGGAAATCCTTTCTTAGTGCTCACCTACACTCCCCGAGGAACCCGCGTGCCGATTTTCAGTCAGTCAGTCAGTCAGTAACGGAAGAGTTATATATATATTGATTAAATATTTACCTGCTTCCTTTGGCGGTGATGGAGTCGTTTCTTTTGTAACTTCGATCGATGGCGTAGTAGTTGAAGATCCAAGATTTGTCGTGGAAGTTCCTCTGTAAGAATTTGACGTAAGTAGCAAAATAATATAACATCATTTATTCGCGGTACGCGATAAGTACTCATTGACTGAGCTCACAAGAGGCGTCAGTGCATTGAGCTGGGCCAACGTTTGGCCGAAATAATGTTTATCAAAGTTAATAATATATTTATCAACATAACATTTCTTTACATATTTATAATAGGGATGTCCCGTACGTTCGCATTCGCATTCGAGAATGATTAGCATCATTTTAACATTCGCTTCAACATTTGCATTCGAATTTGATGCGAATGCGAATGTGCTGCCATGGACACCAAGTTCTTTGTGTGAAGATGAATAACTTTATGGGAATACGCCACGGCCCGGCGCGAAATTTAAATTTATATGCGTTTTTTATTTGTTCTGGGGAGATGATTCGTTTTTAATATAAATTTTAAATGACTTCGCGTTAGTAAAAAATTAATAATAATAATAACACATCACACTCAGAGCCCCTAACTAGGAAGAACCTGTATCTAGGGCGCCCGAAACACACACAGAGACGAACATCACACCCAGATCGGAAACAAACATCGATATTCATCATATCAATATTCGCCCCGCCCAGGAATCGAACCCGCATATTATTATTATTTATTATTATTATTATTTCCCACATTTTGATACAATGTTTTTGGACTTTGTATATTAAGTGAATCTTGATTTTTGGTTTACAATAACTACTAAGAATTAAGTTTATTGATTGTATGTTTATGTTTGTTGTATTAGTAGGAAGTCTACTTTTTTTTTTAATTATAATTATTGCATTATAAACGTTATGATTTTTCTATACATATAATTTTCTTTGACCTTGTCCAACATTCGCATTTGCATTCGCATCATTCGCATTCTCAAATGTCTAAAGTTCGACATTCGGAACATCCCTGATATATAATAAGTTTACTTTATAATGTTTCAATAAGCGGAAAATATACTAACCTGTTGATAGCTTTCTTCCTCGCATCTTCAGGCGAAGGGCTGCGCCCGTAGGCGTTGTCGACCTCCAGCCACGAGGGCTTCCGCTCCAACTGCGGGCCCACGTACTCGCCTTCCATGCCTAGGGTTTCCGCTGTAAGGACAAGTGAACATCGAACATATAGAAAAACCATTTTGATATGATATCATTATTATCATTTACTATTGTCGTGCTTTAGCATTATTATGCTAGGTGTAATTTGTAATGACTTATTGAAAGAGCAGATATAAGAATTAATTTCGAGTTCTTCTTATTTAGATTCTCACAATCATTGGACGCAATTCTATCGATACATATCTATATGTTATGTATAATTTAAATAATTAATATTAAAGTACCTACATAGTACAAACATAATTAATGTTAAGTGATTATTTGATGTAAGTAACGTTATAATAAATAAAAAAATGATTAAGTATAATCTTTTTTTATTTCACCTTATATATCACTCTACATTCATGATTTGGCCAAACGTGGTTGGCCAAATCGTTGAACGTTGTCATTTCATCTACATTTCAACGATCCGGCCAACGAAAATTGGCCATTCCATGAAAAAATCACTTTTCATGAAATGGCCGGCCACATCATGAAATGGCCAATTCAACGATCTGGCCACGACATATACACAGATCAAGGAAAGCATGTACTTAAAGTTTGGCGATTCCAAAAATGAAAAATTTGTGTATACTGGGTGTTGACCTAAGGTGTTAACAAGGCGGTAATAAATGAGGGATCCTGCTCACCATAACTAACAACTTTCCAAAGCAACATGGGTGTTTCTGACAAGGCGGTAATAAATCAAAGGAGGGATTCTGCTCACCATACTGGGTCATAATCTCAAAAAAAAAAAAAAACAGCTGTTCCGTACATTGGTTCGATCAGCTGATGGGCTCAATGTACGGGACAGATGATTTTTGTTTTGAGATTACGACCCATGTTACTTTGGTAAATTTGTTAGGTATGGTGAGCTGAATCCCTCCTTTGATTTATTACCGCCCTGTCAGAAACACCTTGTATAATAAATTGTGGGTTTTCAAGGGCCTTTATTACTTACAATCAGATTACCTTAAATTCCATAATACCTACGTTAGTTTAATAAAAAAAGGTCTTATTCATCGAACCTTTGGTGTTCTAGGGCCGTCACTATACTTACAGTCTACATTAATAGAGCGTGTTTTGCGTATAGCCCCGCGCACCGACATGCGGCGGCGCAGCGCGCGCGGCCCCCCCGGCCCCCCCGCGCCCGCGCGCCGCGCTTGCAAAACTGACACTTTGCTGTTGAACGACTTTAGTAGGTGCTCCTCTAGGTAGCTCTGGACTTGAGGGTTTAGCTCTGGAATTATATTAAATAGTAAATTATTACAGTAAAAAAACAGGTCTTCTCTTCGTATAGTGACAGAAGCCTACGTCACGAACATAACTCGTCGAACGAAACGTGTGTTATTTGTCATTTCCTTATCGCTCAGTCTCGCCATGATGACGTCGGATGTTGTATGTACCAACAGCGAAGCGGAATATCATTTAAAGCAAATAGCTTTACACCCGCGTTTTATACTCCACTTTTGATACCACCCCACAAGAATAATTTAACAGGGTTATGCTTTATTTTACTTTCAACAAGTTAACGGTTCTTGAATCGAGTGATACGCATGAGTAAGTAGATCCTCGAATACTTACTGTCGGGATACCCATCCTCCTGGCTACCAAGGAAGCTCAGGTTGGTGATGGCGGATGTGCTAAGGAAGTCGCCGAGGTTACCGAGAGTCACTCTCGTGCCGTTAATGTAACCGGACTTTAGCTTCTTCATGGTAGTTATCATTGCCATTGGGATTTTACCCTGATCTGAAAATGGTAACGATAGCTTATTTATCCATTAAGGTGGTAAAGTTGATAAGCAATTCTTTAGCGATTTGCGACAGATAAACAAGGATAGTGGTAAGTACAATAAAAAAAGGAATTGTTTATTTGGTATGTGTAATCCTAAAACTTAAAACCCTTGAAATTTACATTAATGGAATTGCACTACTTGTACCGTAACCTTGTCATGTATGGGATAATTTCAACAGTATCGATGGTATAGAATGTATGATGCTTTAATTGAGTAAGTAAGTACATATACCTTAACCAGTTGTGCACTTGTTGAGATAAATTCTCCATTAATGAGCTTATACCCAATGTTAAACACTTGGCGCAAACGGACGACTGGCCAAAGCCACCAGTTAGTCAAGGAATATTTCATACTTTTGTTTGAACTCCACTCGCTACAGCTTATCGTAAGAAAGAGCGTGTGATCAGTTTTCGAAACTAGGTTACAACCCAATTAAAATTACGGATTTTTTAGTCCAAACTCCAAATATGTAAACAGGTAATCGCTGGCCACCTGGCGGCTGTGGTCGTTGGCCCTTTTGTGCCGAGCATTACATATCTCTTTGCGCAACAGAAACAGAATAACATAAAGCACATGAACGCAAGCGTGTATACTCTAAATAGCGCAGCACAATTTACCTAAAAGGTATTGTGTGGCGAGCAAAGTGATCGTCGGCCGGCCGAGCATCTGTTTCCAGCTCATCCCGAGAAACGCGACGTTCGCCATGAACGTGCTCGCGAGCAGAGCCGGGTCGCGCGACATGTAGTACTCCTCATAGTCGAAGTTCTGGTGTCATTCAACATGCATGCAGGTTAGTCTGGTAGGGGTACTAATATTATCGGCGTATGGGCGGTCTACAGCTAGATGTAGCTGCTATGTTTTGTTTATACAGACCACTAGAGGGATGGATACTTGTTTTAGTTACATGAAAAGGGGAATTTAAGCTTGAGTTTTATACAAAGTAGGTTTTAATTGCTAGGGTTGCAGATCCAGGAAAAATGAAAACTAAAAGACACATGACTTTTGTCTAAGGAAACTTTTACAGCAATTTGTCTTCTGATGCAAAAAAAAAAACTAATTGTGACTGCTACACTTCTATAAGTTCTTACAAATAATTAACTATAAGTACTAAATACAACACCGCGAGGCGAAAACGAGGAAATAACTTCTTACATTGTATTAAATACATAAAAATATACACCTTCCCATAGTAAACCTAAAGTGTAAATTCTACGAATGTGATACACCAAAGAGAAACAACAAACTAAAACTACATAAAGCTTAAAAATTAACACACCCAAAGAGAAAAAGCAAGCAAGAAAAAACAAAAGAAAAGAAAAAAAGAGTACCTAAATACATTTGGTTCAGAGTAAGAACAACAAGCGGCCGACCGAGCAGGTTTTGCCAGGACGACTTCAGGAAGTTTATCTCGGCCTTCAGAGTGTCTACCATGAGCTCATAGTCTGAGGCTATGTAGAACCGTTTCATATCAGAGAACTAGCAGAAACATACACATTATATATATGAAACATTTAAAATGCAGAAAAAAAAACTATTAAAAAGTAGAGATCAACCAACAAAATCCATATTGAAGAACATCACACATGTTAAGTACCTATATATGAAAATAAATATGACTATGTATAGTTACTAATGTATAACATTTTAAGTATATTAATACAAGAGCTGAAATAGCGCCACTATAGATAAAAATTCATAACTGCTTAACTTGACAAAGTCTTGGAAAAATAGAAGAACTTTGCTCAATTTCAGAACAGTTCTAGTTTTATGAGAACACTTCTCAATTTTGAATCTAACCTATGCTATATCCTAGGAGCCACTATAAGTATCCTTTGAAATTACTGAGTTAGGTACTTTTTATTCTTGCAAGTGCTCTGTAAAACTTTTTTTTTAATATGTCGTCGATTCCAAGTTATAGCTTATTTTTCTAGAGTGGTGCTGCTTTAGCCATTGTATGTGCCTTAAATGTTTACATCAGTTCATCATCAATCTAATTTATAGCAAAGTTTTTAGCATAAGAGTAATTTTATATGATTCTCGCTTTTATGAAAACATTATTAGAGATCATACCTGCGGGGTAAAAGCGAATATGCGGTCATTAAGTGAATACAGCTTGCTTGTACTGAGTATGCCGACATCGCGGGATTTTCTTCCAGATAAACCCAGTTTTTTGTTTCTACCTGTTTAAATGCATAGCACACATGAAGAATATAATAACACTTATTATCAATTCACTGCATCTCATAGACTTCCACTGTTGGACATAGACCTTCTTAAAACCTTACAGCATTACCACAAATAAAGTAAACCCGGGGATCAATTGCATGTCGTAAAAGGTGACTTAGGAAACAGCCAAACGACAGGCAGCCGAGTCCTTTGTTGAAATACTTTATTATTTACATTGGCATTGCCAACCTGCCTGCCAAGCATAGCAATTAAAGCTTATTCCCTCCCTAATATTTTTCCTTGTGGCATTTAGGGGAGATCTATGTCCAACAGTGGACTCCTATCAGTTTTAAGTTTTTAGTACCTATAGATTAGTTATAAAAAGAAGCACACAAACCTAAATAAGTGTAAAGGTAACTCAACACCCTTGCTGGCTGCACCTCTATGGGTGCAACCTCAGCTATGGTCTGAACATGAAGGTCGTACTCCTGCAATTTGTTCCTGATCTCATTGTCTTCCGCGAGGATCACTATCTGGACCACCACATCTGGTTTCTTCTCTGAACAGAGACGTCGGTTTAACGGATCCAATTCGCCTACTGCTAGGAAACCCTGGAAAATTAATGTAAAGAATTATAACATACCCAGTGGTAATGTTAATCTGGGTAATGTTAATATGTTAACTTTTTTTTAGGTCTAACAATGTATTTAAAAAAAAAGGAGTCTTAACAATGAGTAGATTGTAAGCACTAGATGGCTTAATTGAAGTAAGTATTGGAAATTGCATGAAATTATTGAATACCAAGAAATTATTCAACATGTCATTTTATGTATATTATTGATAAAATCTTATTTTTAATTTCTTTTTGGCTTATAATAATAATTTGATCTTACCTCTTGCAGCAATTTCCCAAGTATGTACAGAGATTGTGCCCAGAGAAAAGGACATCTTCCCAAAGGCACTCTCTCCTGACTTCCAGGATCTTGAAGCTCCAAAGCGGCTTTATCTGCAGGCACTGCATACAATTCTGGTACAAGCTTTATGCCATCATCCTTCCGCAACATAATCTGTTCTAACTTCTGCATTTGTTCAGCAACATTATTCTTATCCCCTTGGAAGCAGTAATCCAGGACCAGATAGCAAAAGAACAGTGGCCATTCACATTCTATGTTCTCAAACATTCTGAGCTCCCAAGGCTCATAGTACAATCTATTTGGGTCCTCTCTAGGTGTTTTGTGACCATCTCTTAGAAACCTCTTACAACCATACTTCCCTTGAAGTTTAGACACAATTGCTTCCCTTGTGATAGCTATTAGTTGTGGGTCATCAACTGCAAAAGCTGGGTAGCTTATAATAGAGAGAATACCAGAATCTAATTCTTTGCTGTTGGACTCTCTTGGCAGCATTGACTGCAATACAGCTTGACATTTCTGAGCCTCATCAGCCAGCACATGGATGACACTGGACGGTCCACCACGAGCACCAAACAGATCCAGCTCATTCATAGCCTCAAGAGCTGCCTTTGCCATTCCAACTGAACTGGCATTCAATTCAGGCAAGCCGTGGTTGGTCTTGTCACCACGCTCCCAAATACCATAGTCTGGAGTGCAGTATGCTGACTCAATATAGAACACTAAGTTCTGAATGAATGCTACTTCATCAAGAGAGAATATTATTTGCAATCCTGACGCAGTCATTTGAGCTAAAATTAATAGGTAAAGTGATATGGCGTCCACTTGAAGATGGCCCCACTCATTGTCTTTAACAATGGGACGGCCTGTTGTGGAAGAATATTTAGCATGTAGAGAATCTAATGGATGTTGAGTTGTCTTAAACTTTTCAACCTTGTCCTTTTGTTGCATCATTGCCATCAGAAGACCTGAAATAAAATAAAAAATATTACAAAATAACAATAAAATAATTTATAGCTCTCAGAGCCCTAAACTAGGTAGAGCCTCTATCTACGCCCTGCAGTACCGGGCCGAAGAATAGGACTGAGGTATCCCCTGCCTGTCGTAAGAGGCGACTAAGAGGGGACCCCGGGGTCGTTGGGTGCACGAGGCGGGGGCCTCGTGTAGTCATATAACGGCCCCGAGAAGGACGGCGGAACGCGGTGTCCCGATTCCGTCGTCGAGTGTAGGAAGAGCCTTCCGCGCTCAGGGGGGACTACCATCACTTGTCCCCCCGTGAAGAGGCTAAACAGCCAGTGCTGGAGGGGGTCGCGGAGTTGAACATAACGATCAAAGATCACCCGTGACCCCTTTGCCAACAGCCGAGATGGACACCGGCGGGGTTTTAGTGGGTGCGAACCCCACATAACCCTGCGACTCCCCCCGGGGTCGCAGGGTACTCGTTAGGAGTTTCCCCGCCTAAAAAAAAAAAAAAGGTAGAACCTCTATCTAGGGTGCCTGAAACACAGAACTAATAACTTAGACACCCAGAAACAAACATTAATATTAGTCAAAACAATGTTTACACCAATGATAACATTTATTATAATTTGTATTATTATCTATACCTCTCATTAGCTTTACGCAACTTTGTTCTAATTCATAAGTTTTGGCACGATCTTCATCTTGATCGGCTATTTTCTTAAAAGCCATTGAAAGCCCCCAAACAGCCAGTATGCAATACAGATTATCTCTGATCCAGGCATGGTCATTTTCAGGGCTAGCAGGAAATAAACCAGTGACAGGTTGTTGATGATCCAATATGAGTTTGTGGACTACTCTTTGATAGTAGTCCAATCTTACTCCAGAGTTACTTCGAGTACGCATTTTAATTGGTGTTTTCCAATTTCCAAATTGTTAATCCTCAAAAATAGAGATAATATAAGATACTAAATAATTTCACAGAACTGGTTTTCAGCATTATTAAATTTATTTCACAGAATTTACAGACTTTATGTATATAAAAATAAAACAAATTCAGCTGCAGCCTGCAGTCCTGCAGTCCAAGTCCAAATCATGTCATTTGAAAGTCGGATGTGTCAGTCAGTGTCAGTGTCAATTTCATTGAGCTGTCAAACTAAACGATCAATCAATAATTTTCCAGTGAGGTGGGGAATGTGTCCGACTTTTTGGCGCAAAGCGTGAGGAAAATGTCGGGCTTTTGTTTCTCATTTTTATAAACTAGTTTTCCGTGGCTATTACTGTGCTAGTGTGGTGGAATTAGTGTAATAATGTAACCCTTAATGGAGAACTGTCTAGTGAAGTGAGAAAATAAAGGTGATCGGCGTCCCGCGAAAAAGTCCGTGTGAACATTGAAATGTGAGACCACCCTCGTATTTCAATGGGTTAGGGGGGTTAGGTTAGGATCCTACTTCCACGGGGTGCTGGCCAGAGAACCTCCACGCGGTGCACCCTGGGCAACAGCGGACAATCACACTTTTCGTTTCCCGTTTGGTGTGATCGTCCGGTGGCTAATAATCTGGCGGGAGTGGCGCTCCACATGCTCTCTGCTCTATCAGAGAGCATAGTGTGAGTCGAGAAGGAGAGCGGGGCTTGAGACTTCCTCCACGACGAACTGCTTAGCGCCGTGGGGGGACTAACAAGCCCTGCTGAGCGAGGAAGACAAAAAGAGGGGAGGAAGAAGGAAGGAGGAGAGATTGGCGAAGAAGGATGGCGACGAGACGGAGTGCGGGGATTGGGAGCTTCCCAATGACACGTCCACGTGGGGATTGATGGCTCGGCTGATTAGAAACCCTGCGTTATTAGATGCCGGGAACAATAGTCCTGCCCTCGTTTGGCTTGATGACTACGTCGCCAACTGTTGGGATCACAGGTCTACCCGGCTGATCCGAACGTGCAGGGGAGTAGATGCTGGGCTGTTATTTATCCACGCTTTGCGGTCGGCTTGATGTCGCCGTCGCTGCCACAATGGGCGTGCCGATGGGGCGCTCACAATGCCCCGTAGGAGAGGGTGGCAGTGTCCTATCCAGGGCACTGTCACACAGAATCGCTGGGTGCTGCGGCCAAGGTGGCACGGCTAGTAGCACCTGGCGGTCGAGGAGAAGGAGCGGGGACTTGACACTTCCAACATGGCACGTTACGTGGTGCCATATGGGGAGTGACAAGCCCTGCTCCCGCTCGACTGCTGGATGGAGCGGTTGAGGAGGAGAGCGGGCGGGGCCTCAAAGGTCCCACCACGGTGGCCAGCCATTCGCCGTGGCGGGGCCGACAGGCCCCCCGATTCGCCCTGCAGCACCGCTGCAGGACCCCGGGGTCGTTTGGTGCACGAGGCGGGGGCCTCGTGTAGACACATAACGGCCCCGAGAAGGACGACGGAACGAGGTGACAGTTCCGTCGTCGGGCGTAGGAAGAGCCATCCGCACTCAGGGGGGACTACCACCACCTGTCCCCCCGTGAAGAGGCTACCCAGCCAATGCTGGGGGGGTCGCGGAGAATTCCTAAGTTCTGGCTTTCCCGCGACCCTCTTGCTATCAGCCGAGAAGGACACCGGCGGGGTCTTAGTGGGTGCGAAACCCACATAACCCTGTGGCTCCCCCCGGGGCGGTGCAGGGTGCAGGGTACTCGTTAACGCCCTGCAGTACCGGGCCGAAGAAAAGGACTGAGGTATCCCCTGCCTGTTGTAAGAGGCGACTAAGAGGGGACCCCGGGGTCGTTGGGTGCACGAGGCGGGGGCCTCGTGTAGTCATATAACGGCCCCGAGAAGGACGGCGGAACGCGGTGTCCCGATTCCGTCGTCGAGTGTAGGAAGAGCCTTCCGCGCTCAGGGGGGACTACCATCACTTGCCCCCCGTGAAGAGGCTAAACAGCCAGTGCTGGAGGGGGTCGCGGAGTTGAACATAACGATCGAAAGATCACCCGTGACCCCCTTTCCAACAGCCGAGATGGACACCGGCGGGGTTTTAGTGGGTGCGAACCCCACATAACCCTGCGACTCCCCCCGGGGTCGCAGGGTACTCGTTAGGAGTTTCCCCGCCTAAAAAAAAAAAAAAGGTAGGGTAAGCAGTACTAATGTTGGCCCCCCTCCAATGATTGGCCCCTTCAATGAAAAATCTATTTATTAAGAGTTGTATTTATATACCAGAAATGAAAAAATATTTATATTTTTCTTTATTTAAAACACTCTACAACGAAATTAATAGTTTTTAAATGCAACAGCTAGCAATTGATTAAAAAAATACTTTGTGTTGGACTACAACCAGAGGGTGTGTTTTCTTATGAAAATCGTAAGAAGTATGTACGTAACTTTTAGAATGGTTTTACTCGTTTTCTTCTTGTTTAAATTGCAATATATGTTTCTATATATGTTTACTACACTTCAATTCAGGTTTATTTACGGTAATTCGTGAAAAACACTAAAGATTAACCTCAAAAATAGGTAGGCCAACATTAGTACCTGTGGTAAGTATGAAGTATCAGTTGATTGGCATCTATACCAATCATCGTATTTTTTGCTTTTAATATTATTTATATTTAAATCAAATCTTATCAACAATTGCGTTTAAAATGCTAAATCTTTTTATTTAATAAAATCAGAGGAACTATATTTTGGCAGGGCCAAGCATTGTACTTTTGTGTGATTGGCCATGCCAATCATTATACTTTTCCCTATGCCAATCATTGTACTAAAATTGTAGTTAAATAATACACCAATTCGATTATGTTCTTTTTATTTTGTCTTGTTTATTTAGTATTCTTATTTCCGAGAGATAAGGTAGGTATATGAAGGGTACCTTTCAGTTATCGCATCACTATTGAATAATTTAATGGATCAGTATAGTCATTGGCCCTAGGAAAGTATAAAGATTGGCCATGCCAATGCCCAAAAAGTACAATGATTGTCATGACAATCATTGTACTAGTCATGATTCATTGTCATGACAATCATTGTACAGTGGCGGACACGGTCGGCGTAACACTTCCGGTTTTTTTGTATTGCAAAATAGCTCTTGCTCTTTGCTAATACAGTCTAGGGCTGACGAAACCATAGACAAATCTGTTACGGCCTCCTAGTCCGTGACTGTACTAGGGTATGCCAATTTATGTACATGCCCTGCCAATGACTGAACTTTTCGCTACATTTTTATATTTTTATTGATAAAGTTGTTTATAAGCTAGCAAATAACGATTCCTGTGGTTTATTCTTATTCTCAGATAAATGAGCTACAATCCTACATTAACAGTTTTTCAATTTTGAACCTTATTTGGCACGTAGAAATGTTCAAAGTCAAAACTTTTCTTAAGGGGCCAATCATTGTACTGCTTACCCTACTCGTTAAGAGTTGCCCCGCCTTAAAAAAAAAAAGGAACCTAGGTTATTAAAACAAAGAATTAAACTACAGAAGACTTAATTACCTACTAAACTACAGAAGACTTGATTACCTACTAAGAAATAAACTACTGAAGAATTGCCTGTATGGACTAAGTTCCTTTGCCAGCCCAGAATGGGCGAATTTAAAAACAACAACATGTATGACTTACGACCTCAGAGTAAGGGGAGTAAGGAAACCGCCGCTACTGAGGCCGCTACGCTCTACGCTTCATTCATTAATCTGAGCCAACGACCAACCAACCACGCCGCACATTTTGGAAAGCCTGAAATAGGTTGAAAAAGCCTGTACATACTTTCAGAAGACTTGAATACAGCGGCGGTTTCCTTACTCTGAGCTTGAATATGAAATTTGCTTTTTTGACTTCGTTGTATGGACTATGTTGCTTTGCCTTCCTAGACTGGGTGAATATAAAAACAACAACAATCTGTGGTTTTTGTTGCTTTTATATTCGCCCATTCTAGGCAGGCAAAGAAACATAGTACATACAGACAAATCTTCAAGTGTTTTTTCTTAGTATGTAATCAAGTCTTCTGTATGTAGTTAAGTTAAGAAAAGTTTTTGTTCTAAAACATCAGTGGTTATTATGTTTTCTCACAATGTAATTACTTGGCTCAATAAATATAGAGATTACATTATAAAAAATATTTATAAGTATTTTTAAATGATTTATTTCTCTTTTATTAACCGACGAAAAAACAAAAAGGAGGAGGTTCTCAAGTCGTGGCGTATATATATATATTTTTTATGTATGATCACGCATAACTTTTTACTGTGTGGACCGATTTTGATAATTCCTTTTTTAATCGACAGGGTATACCTTGAAGTTGGTCCCATAAAATAAAATTCCAACCCTAAGGGTGGAAAAATAGGGGTGACTTTATTGTTCACTCACAGATTGTATTGCCGTTTTGTGATTTACATGAAAACTGCTAGGTATAATAATTATGAGTCTTTTTTATATGAATGTTTATAATCATAATCTCAGCCGATAGACGTCCACTGATGGACATAGGCCTCCCTCAAAAATCCTCTCACCGACCGGTCGTGATCGAACCGCATCCTGTTAGTCCCTCAACCTTCACCAGGTTGTGTGGCCACCTTGTGGGTTGCGACCACCCTGTGAAGGGTGATTAGCTGGGGTCAAAAAAAATTAGGCCAAAAAAAACTGAAAAGCAAATAATAAAAACTTTTTATCAAAAAATTAAACCGCCGAAAAAACTGAAAAGCATTAAATAATTGGGAAACATTTTCTATTAGGACTTAATTTACTCACTTCTTAAAGTAATTTCGGTTTACCAAGAAATTTTGAGTCGGTGCCACATAATCAATGAATAACGATCACTAAATTACCTAAAATTTAAAGAAATAACCGAAAAACGTGTGCCGCCGCGCATCGCGCTTTAGGTAGTTAAGGAATTTGCTTGTGCGGTGTGGCACCGACTTAAAATTTCTTGGTAAACCAAAATTGGTTTAAGAAGTGAGTAATTTAAGTCCTAATAGAAAATGTTTCCCAATTATTTAATGCTTTTCAGTTTTTTCGGCGGTTTAATTTTTTGATAAAAAGTTTTTATTAACAGAGCATACATTAACACATTAAAACAAATACAAATTACCATACAAAACATTATGAATATTGTACCTATCTCTCGCTGATTCTATAATTAACTACGGTGTATGCTGCTTCGGCAGAACTTGTTGTACAGAACAATAAATATTAATAAAATGATACGCGGTACGCGGCTGGCGAGTAAGACGCTGCCGCCCCGTGCCGGCACATTTCTTTGTAATGTACGGTACTACCGAGTGATATGTGATGGTTGGATTTTTCGCGTTATGGTAAACGTCTCATTACCCGCTGAAATTGCATCACATGCAGTGGTAACATGACGAAAATTTGTCGACTTTGTCGTATCTATCTGTCACTTTTGTCGATCGTCTCCATACATTTTACGGCATTGAAATGTCAAAAGCGATTAAAAGTGACAGAAAGATTCGACAAATGGTCCGTCATGTTACGGGGGCTGCCCCCGCAGCATGACGGACTATTTGTCGAATCTAACTTTGAGATGATCGACAAAAGTGACAGATAGATACGACAAATTCGACAAATTGTCCGTCATGTTACCGCTGCAGCGGCGGTAACATGACGGAAAATTTGTCGAATTTGTCGTATCTAAAATTTGACATTTCAATGCGGGAAAATGTATGGAGATGATCGACAAAAGTGACAGATAGATACGAAAAATTCGACCAATTGTCGGTCATGCTACCGCCGCTGATATTACTCGCATTACGTACCCAAGTGTAATCTGTGGTTAGCGTTTAGCGCATAGAGAATTTTTACTCTTGGTTTAGCTTAGGTAGCCAGCTAAGATTAATGAATACCAATAGATCAAACCTTAGTGACGTCACGTGAATGCAGCCCCGGATCTTCAATTTTCTTTAGGCGGGGCAAAACTGAAAAATGGCGCCCCCCCTGCCCAGTTATAATTTAATTTTACGTTTTTTTATGTGTATCATTTTACCTGTCAGCGGACGTAGCATGACCGACCATTTGTTGAGTTTTTCTGTCACTTTTGAACTCTTTCACATCATCTCAATATATTTTCTCGCATTTATATGTCATACATAAGTGACAGATGGATTCGACAAATGGTCGATTATGCTCAATGCTTCTGAGGAGCGATGCCATCTCGCACCTTTAGAACGAAAGTGACGGACTCAAAATTTTGGGAAAATGAGTTAAGCTATTAAGACCACTAAAAATACATTCTTTACAAGCGCGTAAATCTAAAACAGACGTATCTCGGATAGAACGGAAGAAACTTTGAACTACTTCTCTCTGGTCATGCTACGGCCGCAGACGTCCACTTATTGATCGACATTTGAACATGCCTACCTAATCATGGAAATAATATTAGTAAATATAGCGCAGGATATGCTTTATTCTTTTGGATTTTGTCTTATTTTTTTGCATTTTTTGAGTAAAATTAGTGCAAAAAACGGGCCAGGATAATATATTCTTTGACTCGATTGATTTCGTGGAGATTTCACCCAAGTGCTTTGTCAGCCAGGCTTTGACAAACAACGCCCTGCAGTACCGGGCCGAAGAATAGGACTGAGGTATCCCCTGCCTGTCGTAAGAGGCGACTAAGAGGGGACCCCGGGGTCGTTGGGTGCACGAGGCGGGGGCCTCGTGTAGTCATATAACGGCCCCGAGAAGGACGGCGGAACGCGGTGTCCCGATTCCGTCGTCGAGTGTAGGAAGAGCCTTCCGCGCTCAGGGGGGACTACCATCACTTGTCCCCCCGTGAAGAGGCTAAACAGCCAGTGCTGGAGGGGGTCGCGGAGTTGAACATAACGATCGAAAGATCACCCGTGACCCCCTTTCCAACAGCCGAGATGGACACCGGCGGGGTTTTAGTGGGTGCGAACCCCACATAACCCTGCGACTCCCCCCGGGGTCGCAGGGTACTCGTTAGGAGTTTCCCCGCCTAAAAAAAAAAAAAAAGGCTTTGACAAACAGACGGTGCTATAGCGTCGCGCTGAAGCGCTGGAGTTACGCGGCGCTAGAGCGCTCTTTGATGTCACACACGCTCCTTTATGTAACTTACCAATGCATTTACACTAAGTGCAGCAGATCGCTCAGTCTTCGGAAATATCATTCAACTATCAGGAAAGACCAAAATTAGTGGGAGTGAGAAATGGAACACTTTTTGCGTGTTAGTTTCTCTCGAAGTGGTCAAGTAAATAATACAGTTTCAGGCCGAGGCAAAAACAAATTCTGTACGCCAGCGCGGCGCTACAATTACGCGGCGCTCTAGCGCACGTCGCTCCGGGCGCTCTGTATGACAGAGTAATATTACCATAGTACCTACATTACAAGTCAACGCTCTAGCTCCACGTAAGACTAGCGCGATGGTAGCGCTGCGTAAGGCTGGCGCCCTAGCGCGACATTACAGCTACTACAGCGCCGACTGTTAGACAAAGCCTTAAGGTTCCTGGCATGATGAGGCAGAATGACTTGAATTGTAACTAACTGACGCGTGCTGCTGCGATCTGGGATTCCTGCGAGGAGTGACGCGTAAATTACATTTTGCGTACGCGCCCTGCGAAAAAAAGTTTGTGCAGTATGTCGTCGTCAGCTCCGCGCCCTTTGGGTATCGATCGAGTTGATATGGCCATAAAATTTCTGTACTATTACTTAATCCGTGCTTAGTCAAGTTTAAGTAAATGTTTTGTTGAATGATGAACAATAAAAATTTGTTTGCCTGAGCCGCTTGGTGGGCGCCCCTGAACAACCTCGCCTCTCACAATATACATAGAATTATTATTTATTTATTAATTGAATAAATAATAATTTTTGAGTTATGACATTCGTCTGTACTGTGAATTCGGCGCCCCCCTGATCTTGACGCCCGGGGCACGGGCCCTTAGCAGCCCCCCCCTAAATCCGGGGCTGCATGAATGTAAAGAAATTGTCAAATGATATCTTATTTCCTTATTATAATCCTACAAAATTAAAGAGTCACTAAAAATCTACGATGGTAACAGGGTAGTTCGCCAAATTTATGAGAATTTCCTAATTTCCATGAACGGTTTTTTTCTTTGGATTTTTCTAATTATGACTACGAAGAAAAATAATTTAAAAATAAACAAATATTTATGTGTTAAAGGGGTTTCAATATTGCGATTAGATTTAAAGATATGAGGTCCGGAAATTTTAAGGTACCACGGAAATTAGCTCCGACCCACGGAAATTATATTTTTAACACATGGAAATTATGAAGTATCAAGGAAATTAGAAACAGTATGAAATTATTCTATGAATTCATACTAAAAAAACTCTTTATACTATGATTTATTAACCAAACTCACAGAAATTTACGAAACGTATTTTAATTAATTGTTCATTAATTTCTTCTCAAGATATCTTGCTATGGTGATTAAAATTTTATATTACTTTAATACTTGAAAAAATTACTTATTTTGTTTTGTTTTTTTTTTTATTTTAATTTTGTAACAAGTTTATTTCTTAAAAAAATTTTTAGAAACGAATTTGTTTTTGGTATAAATAACAAAGTAAAAAAAGGACTTACAAAACTTATTTCAATTTAAAGTTATGTATTAACCTACCAACAGTTTCCTTCACTGCAGTAAAGTTTCCTTTTCTTTTGATTTAAATATTTGTTTAATGTTTGTTTTTTGCTCCAATTAAATTTACTGATTTTTTTTTTTGTATGCTACCTTGGGAAACCCTGTGGATCATACTAACAAAGTGATGAACTTGACCAATGCGATTCGAGTCCCGAATACCTGCAGCCATTCATTTTGATATTTACAAACGGGTGCTAACTGGCATAAGAAAGATTTGCAAAGGGGTTTTTTAGTAATCTACATTAATTAGAGCAAAAGCCCCCGACCTGCACTTTATTGAAGATTTGTTGCTGGAAAACAATTGAAAAAAATCAATCCTGAAAACTGTACTGCACTGGAATGAAATAAAGTTATATGTCTTACTTCCCCACGTTATAACAACACCATATGTTCTACAGTAGGAACGTTTCTTTACAGAAAACATGGAAATTAGAACCACGGAAATTAGTTTTAAGTGAACAAAAAATCGTGGAAAATCTATAAATTACATGCAGAATCTACGCTTTTTATCTTGAGTTGTGACCCCTGCTACACATCCTTATACATGGTTATTATATTTTATTAATGTTGATCACCCGAAATTTGAAGCCCACGGAAATTGTAAAAATGTTAAACCAAAACCCACGGAGGGTTCGATTTACCTAAATATCTCGAAAACAATCAACATGACACATGTCTCTCTTAGAAGGACTTTTGCAACGTACTAAACGTTATCTATACTGGGTTACTTAAATCTGCAAGGGTCCGTGGTTTCATTGTTACAGAGACTGCAATGCCAGCCCACGGAAATTATGTGTTGTGTCTGGACAAAACTTCAAACACAATTATTTTTGAAAAAGTAATGTTAAAAAAATCAAACCCATTGCCTTTCCACTCGTTGGCTATCCCTAAGTTGATATAAAATGCTCAATAATGGATTTCAGAACAAAAATAATGGACATACCTTGGAAATTAGAAATTTCATGTTTGACCAAGAAAAATAAATACTAAATGGATGACAGCGAGTAATTTATGGGCAAAAAAAAGTACACCTTAGACCATAGAAAGACTTTACAATCATCGAAATTCAATAGGTTTATTAAAAATAGCATTCGTCAGGCAAGACATGTTTTTTTATCGATTTTGGCGAATCACCCAATTAGAAATCCTCTATCCTCTCTATGTCGCGTTATGGTTTTTGCTGGTTTTTGGCATTTTCAAAGGTAAACATCGGCAGATATTTTATTTTTTTCAAATAATTTCGTAATTTAATGGTGTATGTTAAACAAAGAAAAGCAATCATTAGGAGAATGTCCTGCATGGTGCGCAATTGCAGATCACTCTATGGAAATAAAGAAAACTTGGACGAAAGAATCAGTTTTCACGCGTGAGTATTTTTCCTACAAAATAAACTTAAAAATAATATGAGAATTAGAGGCAATACTTCAGAATGCTTATTATAAGTACCCAACGTGATTTCATTCACTTTAGAACAAAAATAAGCCCAAAAATGTAGAATTTAAACAATTTTAATTTGAGGCTATTAAGGCCGTCAAAACATTGTATCGATAATCAAGTCGATGAATGATTAACTAAACATTTTCTTCCAGGTTTTCGAACGCTGAAAACATTCGCAGGCTCTGGTTTACTGCCACTGATCGCAGGGAAAAGTATATTACAAAAATTTTTGGAACTCGGAACTTCAAGCCCGAATGCTTTGAGGTTTGCAACTTATTGAGATTTCACTTTAATCTTTCCCAGTGAAACAGAAGTTTCTTTGGTAAGAACAAAACAATACTTACCAAAAAAAATCTAAGCTTCACACTTACCCTGTTATTCAGGCAAAAAAAAAAAAAAAAATAGTTATTTATTTAGCTTGAAGAATCGCACCGCAAGACACAGAAAAGCCCAGAGCGGCCCCTCAGAAGGTGGACAGACGATCTGGAGAAGACTGCAAATCCGAATCTGATTTTTGAAACATTTTTGGAATTATATTGATTCGTCAGTTTGTCACCAATGTATATCGAAAAAAAGTTATACAATTTGTTTGTTGAGTGATTTGTTAATTTTTTTTATTTAGCCCTATATGTCCCACTGCTCGGCAAAGGCCTGCTTCTTTTTCCAAGCCTTTATGTAAGTCAATAATAAAATTAGGATAGTAGAACATTATTTTATTCTGTTTCTGAAGAGAGAAATGCAAGAGCACTGAGGGTTTTATATAAGGTGTTTCTGACAAGGCGGTAATAAATCAAAGGAGGGATTCTGCTCACCACACCTAACAACTTTCCCAAAGCAACATGGGTCGAAATCTCAAAACAAAAATCAGCCGTCTCGTACATTGACCCCGTCAGCTGATCGAACCAATGTATGGAACAGCTGTTTTTTTTTTGAGATTTTGACCCATGCTGCTTTTGGAAAGTTGTTAGTTATGGTGAGCAGAGTCCCTCCTTTGATTTATTAACGCCTTGTCAGAAACACCCAGTATATATTAGCGTACAGTGTCTTCACTCTTGAGACTCGTACTCTCATTTATTTTACATTAAGGGTCCTGACGGATTAACAGCGTTGCGATGTATGTTACGTGAATGAGGAGTACCTACTTAGTGCGCATATTTCTGTGATAAGAAGCTGAGCCCGAGCCCTTTCATCGCACAGTACTTACTGCTTTTCTATAAAAATATTATGTATTATATATTTTTACTAGCTTTTGCCCGCAGCTTCGCACGCGCTTTTTCATTAAAATCGTTAATTACTGGTTGATTTACGACTCAGGATTTTAGTGACATCATTTCTTATCGCACCTAAAAATATTTATCTTTATTTCAGTTCCCGTGGCAACTCCATAAATTCATTTCTACACTCCACCATTCAGACACTGAAACTTCTAACATTTCTATTAGCTGGTTGGGTAAAAGTAGTTGGATATACGTACCTACATACCTAATATATGTACCTACTCGAGTAAAAAAAGGTGAAGATTTTTAGGCGCTTTATGTTTTTGGAAATGTTCCGTTCCATGTGAAATTGGTTATTTTTTTCTTTTTAGAACTCTGAATCTAATTACACCTACTGAAGAAACTGTTTTCCTATTTTTACGTGGTAATAAAGAAATATAGATGTCGTTGCCATTTCGTAAAATTGGCCATTTCATGATATGGCCGGCCATTTCATGAAGTTTGAATTGTTCATGAAATGGCCAATATTCGTTGGCCAGATCGTTAACATCTCAACGTTCAACGATTTGGCCAAATGATCGTATGACTATTTCATGAAATGGCTAAACGTTAGCGATCATATCGTTGAATAGTAAAAAAATTCCTCGCTAGTGGCGCTGTTGTAGCGTGTGTTGTGTGATTTGATGTGACGCGCCATTACGGTTTACAATAATAAATTGAAAAAAGGGAATTTAAGTAAGGAAAAAGACGATAAAATTAAGCACAGAACAACTACGTTTTGATTTGTGAGTTTTATGCAAACCAATCGATAAACGAAAGCAACTTCAAGAACCATGGAGTTCCGAACTATTTTTTAAAGGTCCGTATTTAAATCATACATACAAGATACAAGATATTTATTGCTCTAAGTGTACAGGAAGATCTTAATTAAATTACATTACTCGAATTATAGTAAAATAACTTTTATTTTACTTGTTATTATGTTCTGAGCTAGATTATTTATATTTAGCTAGTACTGGGAACTTTACAACTTAAAAAATGGAATTTAAATTTTTAGGTTAAACAACAACGATTTGGCCAAACGTGGTCGGTCAAATCGTTAAACGTTGACATTTCGACGATCTGGCCAAAGGAATATTAGCCATTTCATGAAATGTGTTCTTTTCATGAAATGGCCGGTCAGATCATGAAATGGCCAATTTTACGATTTGGCCACGACATATATACATTGTTTTAATACTAACTAAAGAGTCCCGTTTTACGTTCCCGTGGGAATTTAGTATATTTCTTCCTTCCAACATCCTTACACTTGTAGACCAAATTTCACGTTGGCATACTCAAGAAAATCGATTTTTCATACTAAATTAGTACTGTAACCCTATTCCTATGGGAATTTAGTGAATTCCTTTCTTCAACACGTCGATACACTCAAGGAAGTCGAGTTTTTATTCTCACAAAAAAGTCCCGTTATTTCAGTTCCCGTGGGAATTTTGTTAAATACTTTCTTTCCACATTCCTACATTCACTGAGGAACTTGTACACCAAATTTCACGTCGAAACACTTAAGGATGTCGATTTTTCATTCTCACTAAATAAGTCCCGTAATTCCCGTTCCCGTGGGAATTTTGTAAATTCCTTTCTTTCAACACTCTTTCATTCACTGAGGAACCTGTACACAAATTTCACGTCGATACACTCAAGGAAGTCGAGTTTTCATTCTCACTAAAAAAGTCCTGTAACCCTATTCCCATGGGAATTTAGTGAATTCCTTTCTTCAACACCCTTTCATCTACTGAGGAACCTGTACACAAATTTCACGTCGATACACTCAAGGAAGTTGAGTTTTCATTCTCCCGTTATTTCAGTTCCCGTGGGAATTTTGTTAAATACTTTCTTTCCACATTCCTACATTCACTGAGGAACTTGTACACCAAATTTCACGTCCAAACACTTAAGTATGTCGATTTTTCATTCTCACTAAATAAGTCCCGTTATTCCAGTTCCCGTGGGAATTTTGTTAATTACTTTCTTTCAACATTCCTACATTTACTGAGGAACCTGTACACCAAATTTCATGTCGATAAACTCAAGAAAGTCGATTTTTAATTTTCACTAAAAAAGTCCCGTAATTCCCGTTCCCGTGGGAATTTTGTAAATTCCTTTCTTTCAACACTCTTTCATTCACTGAGGAACCTGTACACCAAGTTTCACGTCGATACACTCAATAATGTCGATTTTTCATACGAACTAAAAAGTCCCGTAATTCCCGTTCCTAAGGGAATTTTGGGAAATCCTTTCTTAGCGGATGCCTACGCCATAACATCTACCTGCATGCCAAATTTCAGCTTAATCCGTCCAGTAGTTTGGGCTGTGCGTTGATAGATCACTATGTCAGTCAGTCAGTCAGTCAGTCAGTCAGTCAGTCACCTTTGAGTTTTATATATATAGACTTAGGTTTTTCTTATGTGAACTGATTTCTATCTGTGCTGTGTGATGCATACTTTTTTTTATCTATCTTCCTAAATATAATTCTGACACAAAAAAACTTAAAGAAAAAAGATAGAAAATCTTTCTGTGACACTGACACATTTTTATTTTAAGTTTTCATTTTTGCGTATATCGATATCGATTGAAACTGGATTCAATACAACCCTATTTGACAGTTTAGTTGATACGCCGCTCAAAATCGAACCCATCTTCTGTCCTTTTTGATCACATAGTAATTTTTGTAAGCGTAACCAGGACAGGGCAAATACACAAAAATAGGTTAACTCAATGTAGCGTAGCGGCGGTTTCTTTACTCTGAGGTAGCCAGCGTAGCAAATGAAAGGTTGGTTGTGGTCGGTCATACCTCTAATGAGAGGTTTTCAATTTTTGACAGCTCAGAAGAAAAAAACAAGTTTTATTAAGCTGCTACCAGATGGCGCTCTGCCAGGAGCAATAGGTCAAGCTGAAATGAATGATTCAATAGCTCAAAATGAAACATAAAAATTAAAAATTAACTGAGGCAGTGACGGAGTAGGTGAAATTAAGATTTATACTTAGCAGAAAATGATCCAATTCAAAGATTCAGTCAATATTCGATCTCCCATTTCTCTTATATTGCTTTAGAAACCGCCATCTACCGGCGTATTATGAAACTTTTTTTTTTCTTTTCTGTCACTTTGAAAACCCCTCATTGGTCTGTGGGTCATACATACTAGACTTGGGTACTCCCAGCTCCGGAGAGGGATTGGACTTATCTTGTCCGGATCCGCTCTGGGATTCTACTCATCTTATCGAGCCGGGTCCCCTTTCTTATTCCGATTCCCATACACTCCAAGCACTTCGCGCGAGTCATCAAATCGAGTGCGGGTTTTGCACAGCCAAGTTTTGCACAGCCAAGTTTTTTGTGTACATGGCTACGTAAAACTTGGATGGCAAAAACATTGACGCGCATGAACAGGCCGTACAAAACTTGCACGAAGGTGTCGTTACCACCCAAGTTTTGTACGACAGAGTTTTGTACGACAAGTTTTGCACATCCAAGTTTTTCACGTACGTGTCGTTCATACCCGGCTGTACAGAGGTGTCGTTGGTGTCCCTTCCGTCACAAATTGGATTATATTTGGACCAATCACAACGCTCGGCACATCAATCATATTGTCTAGCTTTGTTTTCATTTACAAAATTATTAGGCTTACGTGTCTATGGTCAGTTACCTTTTTTTTGCAGGCAAAGGAAGCAATTTATGAAACCTTAAGATTCATAATATTACTATTTTGATTTTAAACCAATAGGTAGGTACCTACATACATTACATACAGCTTGGCACAGATAACTAGAAAATAATGGGGGCGCCACTTTGTATGTGTAGACTTATTATTATTATTATTACGAGCCTGTACTGTCCCACTGCTGGGCAAAGGCCTCTCTCCCCTTCTTCCACTCATCGCATTCTTGCGCGGTCTGCCACCAGTTTTTGTCTACTGCTCTCAGCACATCGCTCCATCTCTTTTTCGGGCGACCACGGTGCCTCTTCGCGTCTTTTGGTAGCCATTCTGTCGCTTTTCGGGCCAGAAAAATCAATATGATTTTCGTTTGATAGGTTTTTGGGGTGCTGATAACGAAAATGACAATCATTTTAAAATCCAAGATGGCGGTCAGTTTTTTTTTGAAAAATCGATGTGGGTGTCGTTAAATAGGTTTTTGGGGTCGCTGATAACGAAAATGACAATCATTTTGAAATCCAAGATGGCGGACAAAATTTTTTCGTGAAAAATCAATATGGGTGTCGTTTAATAGGTTTTTGGGGGCGCTGATAACGAAAATGACAATCATTTTGAAATCCAAGATGGCGGACAAATTTTTTTCGTGAAAAATCAATATGTATGTCGTTTGATAGGTTGTTGGGGGCGCTAATAACGAAAATGACAATCATTTTGAAATCCAAGATGGTGCACATATTTTTTTTTGAAATATCGATATGGGTGTCGTTAAATAGGTTTTTGGGGGCGCTGATAACGAAAATGACAATAATTTTGAAATCCAAGATGGCGCACATTTTTTTTTTTAATCGATATGGGTGTCGTTTAATAGGTTTTTGGGGGCGCTGATAACGAAAATGACAATAATTTTGAAATCCAAGTTGGTGGACAAAATTTTTTCGTGAAATATCGATATGGGTGTCGTTTATTAGGTTTTTGGGGGCGCTGATAACGAAAATGAGAATCATTTTGAAATCCAAGATGGCGGACAAAATTTTTTCGTGAAAAATCAATATGGGTGTCGTTTTATAGGTTTTTGGGGGCGATGATAACGAAAATGACAATCAATTTAAAATCCAACATAGCAGTCAGTTTTTTTTTTGAAAAATCGATATGCGTGTCGTTTAATAGGTTTATGGGGGTGCTGATAACGAAAATGACAATAATTTTGAAATCCAAGTTGGTGGACAAATTTTTTTCGTGAAATATCGATATGGGTGTCGTTTATTAGGTTTTTGGGGGCGCTGATAACGAAAATGACAATCATTTTGAAATTCAAGATGGTGGACAAAATTTTTTCGTGAAATATCGATATGGGTGTCGTTTATTAGGTTTTTGGGGGCGCTGATAACGAAAATGACAATCATATTGAAATTCAAGATGGCGGACAAATTTTTTTCGTGAAAATCGATATGGGTGTCGTTTTATAGGTTTTTGGGGGCGCTGATAACAAAAATAACAATCATTTTAAAATCCAACATGGCAGTCAGTTTTCTTTTTGAAAAATCGATATGGGTGTCGTTTAATAGGTTTTTGGGGGTGCTGATAACGAAAATGACAATAATTTTGAAATTCAAGATGGTGGACAAAATTTTTTCTTGAAATATCGATATGGGTGTCGTTTATTAGGTTTTTGGGGGCGCTGATAACAAAAATGACAATCATATTGAAATCCAAGATGGCGGACAAATTTTTTTCGTGAAAATCAATATGGGTGTCGTTTTATAGGTTTTTGGGGGCGTTGATAACGAAAATGAGAATCATTTTAAAATCCAACATGGCAGTCAGTTTTTCTTTTTCACAAATCGATATGGGTGTCGTTTAATAGGTTTTTGGGGGTGCTGATAACGAAAATGACAATAATTTTGAAATCCAAGATGGTGGACAAAATTTTTTCGTGAAATATCGATATGGGTGTCGTTTATTAGGATTTTGGGGGCGCTGATAACGAAAATGACAATAATTTTGAAATCCAAGATGGCGGTCAAAAATTTTTCGTGAAAAATCGATATGGGTGTCGTTTAATACGTTTTTAGGGTCGCTGATAACGAAAATGACAATCATTTTGAAATCCAAGATGGCGCACAAAAATTTTTCGTGAAAAATCAATATGGGTGCCTATTGATAGGTTTTTGGGGTGCTGATAACGAAAATGACAATAATTTTGAAATCCAAGTTGGTGGACAAAATTTTTTCGTGAAATATCGATATGGGTGTCGTTTATTAGGTTTTTGGGGGCGCTGATAACGAAAATGACAATCATTTTGAAATCCAAGATGGCGGACAAATTTTTTTCGTGAAAAATCAATATGGGTGTCGTTTTATAGGTTTTTGGGGGCGATGATAACGAAAATGACAATCAATTTAAAATTCAACATGGCAGTCAGTTTTTTTTTTTGAAAAATCGATATGCGTGTCGTTTAATAGGTTTATGGGGGTGCTGATAACGAAAATGACAATAATTTTGAAATCCAAGTTGGTGGACAAATTTTTTTCGTGAAATATCGATATGGGTGTCGTTTATTAGGTTTTTGGGGGCGCTGATAACGAAAATGACAATCATTTTGAAATTCAAGATGGTGGACAAAATTTTTTTGTGAAATATCGATATGGGTGTCGTTTATTAGGTTTTTGGGGGCGCTGATAACGAAAATGACAATCATATTGAAATCCAAGATGGCGGACAAATTTTTTTCGTGAAAATCGATATGGGTGTCGTTTTATAGGTTTTTAGGGGCGCTGATAACGAAAATGACAATCATTTTAAAATCCAACATGGCAGTCAGTTTTCTTTTTGAAAAATCGATATGGGTGTCGTTTAATAGGTTTTTGGGGGTGCTGATAACGAAAATGACAATAATTTTAAAATCCAAGATGGCGGTCAGTTTTTTTTTGAAAAATCGATGTGGGTGTCGTTAAATAGGTTTTTGGGGTCGCTGATAACGAAAATGACAATCATTTTGAAATCCAAGATGGCGGACAAAATTTTTTCGTGAAAAATCAATATGGGTGTCGTTTAATAGGTTTTTGGGGGCGCTGATAACGAAAATGACAATCATTTTGAAATCCAAGATGGCGGACAAATTTTTTTCGTGAAAAATCAATATGTATGTCGTTTGATAGGTTGTTGGGGGCGCTAATAACGAAAATGACAATCATTTTGAAATCCAAGATGGTGCACATATTTTTTTTTGAAATATCGATATGGGTGTCGTTAAATAGGTTTTTGGGGGCGCTGATAACGAAAATGACAATAATTTTGAAATCCAAGATGGCGCACATTTTTTTTTTTAATCGATATGGGTGTCGTTTAATAGGTTTTTGGGGGCGCTGATAACGAAAATGACAATAATTTTGAAATCCAAGTTGGTGGACAAAATTTTTTCGTGAAATATCGATATGGGTGTCGTTTATTAGGTTTTTGGGGGCGCTGATAACGAAAATGAGAATCATTTTGAAATCCAAGATGGCGGACAAAATTTTTTCGTGAAAAATCAATATGGGTGTCGTTTTATAGGTTTTTGGGGGCGATGATAACGAAAATGACAATCAATTTAAAATCCAACATGGCAGTCAGTTTTTTTTTTGAAAAATCGATATGCGTGTCGTTTAATAGGTTTATGGGGGTGCTGATAACGAAAATGACAATAATTTTGAAATCCAAGTTGGTGGACAAATTTTTTTCGTGAAATATCGATATGGGTGTCGTTTATTAGGTTTTTGGGGGCGCTGATAACGAAAATGACAATCATTTTGAAATTCAAGATGGTGGACAAAATTTTTTCGTGAAATATCGATTTGGGTGTCGTTTATTAGGTTTTTGGGGGCGCTGATAACGAAAATGACAATCATATTGAAATCCAAGATGGCGGACAAATTTTTTGCGTGAAAATCGATATGGGTTGTCGTTTTATAGGTTTTTGGGGGCGCTGATAACGAAAATGACAATCATTTTAAAATCCAACATGGCAGTCAGTTTTCTTTTTGAAAAATCGATATGGGTGTCGTTTAATAGGTTTATGGGGGTGCTGATAACGAAAATGACAATAATTTTGAAATTCAAGATGGTGGACAATTTTTTTTCTTGAAATATCGATATGGGTGTCGTTTATTAGGTTTTTGGGGGCGCTGATAACAAAAATGACAATCATATTGAAATCCAAGATGGCGGACAAAATTTTTTCGTGAAAATCAATATGGGTGTCGTTTTATAGGTTTTTGGGGGCGTTGATAACGAAAATGAGAATCATTTTAAAATCCAACATGGCAGTCAGTTTTTCTTTTTCACAAATCGATATGGGTGTCGTTTAATAGGTTTTTGGGGGTGCTGATAACGAAAATGACAATAATTTTGAAATCCAAGATGGTGGACAAAATTTTTTCGTGAAATATCGATATGGGTGTCGTTTATTAGGATTTTGGGGGCGCTGATAACGAAAATGACAATAATTTTGAAATCCAAGATGGCGGTCAAAATTTTTTCGTGAAAAATCGATATGGGTGTCGTTTAATACGTTTTTAGGGTCGCTGATAACGAAAATGACAATCATTTTGAAATCCAAGATGGCGGACAAAAATTTTTCGTGAAAAATCAATATGGGTGCCTATTGATAGGTTTTTGGGGTGCTGATAACGAAAATGACAATCATTTCGAATTCGAAATCCAAGATGGCGGACAAACTTTTTTCGTGAATAATCAATATGGGTGTCGTATGATAGGTTTTTGGGGGATAACGAAAAAAACAATCATTTTGAAATTCAAGATGGTGGACAAAATTATTTCGTGAAAAATCGATATGGGTGTCGTTTAATAGGTTTTCAGGTTCGCTGATAACGAAAATGACAATCATTTTGAAATCCAAGATGGCGGACAAAAATTTTTCGTGAAAAATCAAATTATGGATGCCGTTTGATAGGTTTTTGGGGGCGCTAATAACGAAAATGACAATCATTTTAAAATCCAAGATGGCGGTCAGTTATTTTTTTTTTTTTAAATCGATATGCGTGTCGTTTATTAGGTTTTTGGGGGCGCTGATAACGAAAATGACAATCATTTTGAAATCCAAGATGGCGGACAAAATTTTTTCGTGAAAAATCAATATGCGTGTCGTTTAATAGGTTTTTGGGGTTGCTGATAACGAAAATGACAATTATTTTGAAATTAAAGTTGTCAGACATATTTTTTTCGTGAAAAATCAATATGGGTGTCGTTTAGTAGGTTTTGGGGGCGCTGATAACGAAAATGACAATCATTTTGAAATCCAAGATGGTGGACAAAATTATTGCGTGAAAAATCGATATAGGTGTCGTTTAATAGGTTTTTGGGGGCGCTGATAACGAAAATGACAATCATTTTGAAATCCAAGATGTGAGACAAAAATTTTTCGCGAAAAATCAATATGGGTGTCGTTAAATAGATTTTTGGGGTCGCTGATAACGAAAATGACAATCATTTTAAAATCCAAGATGGCGGACATACATTTTTGCGAGAAAAATCGATATAGCTGTCGTTTAATAGGTTTTTGGGGGTGCTGATAACGAAAATGACAATCATTTTGAATTCCAAGATGGTGGACAAATTTTTTTCGTGAAAAATCGATATGGGTGTCGTTTAATAGGTTTTTAAAGCGCTGATTACGAAAATGACAATCATTTTGAAATCCAAATCCTGCAGATAGGACCTGAACCAGTTGATGACGTCAAAAGAAATATTGAGTGAGCCTAACAAAGCTTGGAGAATGTCAAAATCGTCTGAATTAAAAGCATTGCTAAAGTCCGTAACCTGACCACTGTCCATGCCCCATCGGATATCGTCTGTAATTTTCGTAAGTGCTGTCACAGTGCTGTGACCAAGTCGAAATCCAGATTGAAAAGGGTTAAGAAGGTTATGACTAGAAAGAAAAGAGCTAAGCTGGTTATAAACAAGGCGTTCGAGAACTTTTGTAAGGAAATGAAGAATCGAAATTGGTCTGTCGTCTGTCAGTAAAGATGGTTTATTTATTTTGGGCAACGGAGTGACTGATGCATTTTTCCACAGAGACGGACAAGTCGTCACTGCCAATAGCATTTGAAGTAATTTGGAGAATGCTCCTCTTAACAGACTCATCAGTAATCTGAAGGAATGAAAAAGGAGCAAAGTCAGGAGTCGGAAGTAAGGAAATATGATTTAACGTTTGCGTTTTCAAAGGACCATCAAATTTTAAAGACGAGGAAAAGTGTTTGTTTAATTTGGTAACGTTTAAATCATTAGGAAGTTAGTTTTGGTGAGAACTTCCAACTCCTAAAGTCCTAAGAAATTTCCAGACTTTCGCTGGGTCACCTTTTTCAATTGAGTTGTGGATATGATGCCTTGGGGCGTCCCTACACATCTTATTGCAGCGATTTCGTAGAGACTTATACTTGTCTTTGTCTGCATCGGATGGGTCAGATCTTAGTTTGGTCTTGGCACGAGCCTTGCGAACCAAGAGCGACTTTAATTCTTCCTTTAACCACAGGAAGGTGCTTTACCTTGATGGCTCGAATGGGAGCGTGAACGTCGCAAAGTTTAGTGAGAAGAGAATTGAACAAGGAGATTTGCTTGTCAACGTCTGCCGCGTTTCCGATCACAATCCAGTCCACTTGTCGTGCATCTTCTAGAAAACGTTCCCTGTCCATGCCACGAAAATTGCGTTAAAAAGGATTTTGGCTTTTGATTTCGGAGATCGGAGTTCGTACGATATGAAAACCATATCGTGGTAAGAGAAAGCGTCAGCCGGGCACTGCCCATGAAAACCAACATGGTGGGGAGAAGATAGTAGCATAAGATCAAGAAGAGACGGGACACAGTTTGTTAAATGATGCGTCGCATCCAGTGGTAGGCTATGCATATTTCAAGAATTGACAATTGATTTTACTGAATTAGATCGGGAGTAATTTTTTAATAAACATGTATTTAAAAGCACCTATTATAATAGAATTACTGTAGGAAGGGATTAAATTATTATGAGACTCTCAAATGAGGCGAAGTAATTATTAGAGCAGGATGGACTATAGAAGGCACCCAACAATACCTTGACGTTCGACAGGAGAACCTCCACGAAGAGATGCTCACCAGCATTCGACGGCGGAGGATGTGTTGAACTCGAGATGATGGAAAAATTGAATATTCGTTCTCAGATAGATAGCAACACCGCCGCCGACGCTACCTGTGCGATCGTTTCCAATCAGTTGGAAATCTGGTAATGTGAATAACGAAGAAGGAAGACATGGTTTTAGCCAGGTTTCTGAAACGATGATGGCATGGATGTTCTTCCCGTCAAACGTAGCTAGCATGTCGGTAAAGTGGGCCGGAATGCTCAGTGCGTTCATTTAAACCACATTGAAGTTGTTCGGTACATATGAGAACCGAGAATTGATGAGGGTGTCGCCAAGGGAGGGAATACTATTGAAACTATCGTTCAACGTGCTATTCAACTATTCACTTGAGTCGTAAAGAGAATAATATTCGTCATCATCACTTTTGTCATCCGATATCATTTAAATATACAAGACTATAAAGTTAAATAAGGTAATATAATAAATATTTATAGTAAATATATACAGTGTGTCCGGGGAAGTTATAACATAATTTTAAGGGTGTATTCTATGATCAATTTCATCGATGAAAACACCCCATATGGGGGGTCGCAGCCTCTTCCCCCCCTCAGTATGATGTTTTTAATTATTTTTTTTGCAAAAGTCGACCCCGCCTACTTTTAAATTCACAGTTAAAGATCTAAGGCTCACAGAACCTTCATTAAGGTCTTGATCGAAGGCTAAGTAGTTAGCTTACCTAAGTTACTAACAAAATAACCAAGTTTTTTTTTTTTTATTTGATTGGTGGCTATGCAGGGCTTTAACAGCCCAGTATCACTGCGACCTTTGCAGATCTATTGTGATCGCCACTATTATATTTTATAGTTCAGCATCAAGGCCTGTTGCGTTCAGGAACAACAGTATGTCCTTGAAACTGAGAGATTTTATCTCATCCGGCTGCAACAAATGTTTTTCGAGATGGATTGACCGTTTTTGTATTAGCGGACCACACTCGCACAAAATATGCATCGCAGTTTCATCTGCATTTAGGCAGAGTCTGCACATTTTTGTGTCTTTCAACTTTAAGTTGAACATATGCTTGTTCAACTTGTAGTGTCCCGTGAGTAGGGCTTGCAATCGAATATTCGAATATTCGAATTATTCGAATAATAAACTTAATCGAATATTCGAAAAGTAAAAACGATTATTCGAATATTCGTTTTTACCTAAAATTCTATATTTTGTACTACTTATTTTAAAATTTACGTGCTAGGCGAGACGACATTACTTGTTTAGACTTAAAAAATGGAATCAAAAAATCTTGATTACATCTGAGCCAGGATATTCCATCTATCTGGTCTTACAGACAAAAATCTGGTACCTTTTTTTATTTTATTGCAATACATAACTATCGCGGATTCTTCTTCTTATCTTGTTATCCCAAACGGGAACATAGGGCTTCAAGAATTTTCCTCCAATTTTGGCGGTCTTGAGCAACAGCGGGTAACTCCTCCCAGTTTAGTCCCACACTATTTGCTTCTTGCAGCGTGGACCGGCGCCAGGTTGCCTTAGGGCGACCCCTTTTGCTGCCACAACAGAGCTTCCCTGCAAGGTCGTCCATCTGCTCTTCTTAGCGAGTGCCCTAACCAACGCCACTTTTTAGTTCGAATTTCAATTTCAATTGGCCTTTGCTTTGTCAGGTGCCATAGTTCTGTGTTGGTAATGGTTTGTGGCCAGAATATCTTTAGTATCCTTCTCAGGCATTTGTTTATGAATACCTGGAGCTTATTGGTCAGGTCTTTTCGCACAAACCATGTCTCACACCCATACAGCAACACTGATTTTACATTGGACTCGAAGATCCGAAGCTTGGTCCATCTGGTGATAACGTCAGAGCTCCACAGTGGCGTTATTTGTGCGAACGCTGCCCGCGCTTTGTTAATGCGGTTTTCAATTTCAACTTCCGTACCTCCTGTAGGGCTCACCACTCCACTACTTCACCCGTAATGTTCAGAGGGTCCTGCCTGATCTCAGGTGTGTACGCGCATTTCTTTTGTCTTAGCCGTATTCATACAGATCGTCTGTCTTTGCTTGAAGGTTGTTCGCTCAGTGTTGTAGATAAAAGGCAAAGGTCTTCTGCAAAGTCTATGTCCTCAAGACACTTCTGCGAGTTCCAGGGAATACCCCACTAGCCTCTGCCGGTGACTATACACATCACGTCGTCCAAAACCAGCAAAAACAGCATTAGGGATAATAGGCGATCCTGTTTAACGCATTCTGTGACCGTAATGGATTGCGTCAAATGGCCTTTGTGAATTACTCTGCAGGTGGAGCCCACATACAAGTTTTGTATCAGGTTTATTAACTTGTACGGTATACCTTTACTGCGGAGTACTCGCCAAATGCTTGGACCACCTAACCCAGTCGAACGCCTTTTTGAAGTCCACAAATAGCGCGAATAGTTCGCACTGCATCTCATTGCATTTTTCCAGAAATATTCGCTGCAGGTTCAGTTGGTCTCTGCAAGATCTTCCAGGACGAAATCCAGACTGCTCTTATCTCAACTTCACGTCCACCACCCCTGCTATCCCGTTCAGCAAAGTTTTGGTCAGGATTTTAGTGCAGGGCGAGAGCAAGTTTATGCCCCGCCAGTTAGAGCATTGCGAAAGATCCCCCTTCTTTGGAAGTTTTAGGATTATTCCTTCTTTCCAATCGTTAGGGACTACTTCGGTTTCCCATATGGCTGTCAACAAAGGCAGAAGGACATCGGCTGATTTGTCTGCGAAGGCTTTTAGGGCATCTATAGGGATACCGTCTTAGCCAAGACTATCTAACTATCGAGGATCTCGTAGACAAATTAAAATTTAAGTTGGCCAAGATTATAATTGTATTTGACAATATTATTGACCGTTCCTTTGAGGAAAAGTTATTAATGAATAAAGGGGCCAATTATAATTAAAAAAAACTAATTTTCCTTAACCTTTTACGTCTTTTTGTATTATTCGAATAATATTCGAATAATTCGAATAGTAGCCCGAAAAAAACCGAATATTCGAATACCAAATTTTTTCGAATAATTGCAAGCCCTACCCGTGAGTGCTCGCACCAGAGTACGTAAGTTGTTCCTATTTTGCGCCAAAGCCTCCCTGGCAGCTTTGCTGTTGAAAGGTTTTATGGTTGCTTTGAAGTGATTTAAACCTTTGGTAAGGGCCCATAGGTTTAGGGATTCTTTATTACATTGGTTCCTAAGATGAAGGCGAGCGAGGCTTTTAGGTATTCCACAGAAGGGCTCAGGCCCAACAAAGGTTCCTTGTGCTCCTGCTCTAGCAAGTTCGTCGGCTTTTTCATTACCTTCGATCCCTGCGTGTCCTGGAACTGGAACCCAGCGAATAAATACTCTGTTATTTGCACCCAGAGTATTTAGTGAGTTGATGCAGTTCTGCACTAGCTTTGAGGAACATGTGTACGAGCTTAGTGCTAAAAGAGCTGCTTGACTATCTGTATTTATGTAGATAGTAGTGTTACCGTAGTTTTGTAGCAGGATGGTTTCGGCACATTCAATGATGGCATAAACCTCTGCTTGGAAGATGGAGGCATGTTTTCCCAAATTAACACTTTTGACAAAGTGTGAGCGCTCTCCATAGACTCCGCAGCCTACGTCGTTTCCGGATTTTGAGCCATCCGTGTACCATTTACTACAGCTGTCCTCCCAGATCAGTCGGTTGTGAAGCCAATCTTCTCTGGAGGGAATATCTATAGAGAAGTACTTTACAAATGTACATGTCGGAATCATGGAATCAGAAACCATGGCCAGAACCGGCTCTCTGAGCAGTGAGTCCAGGAAAGTCCTCAGTGACTGAGAGATACAGCTTATTCCTCCCTGGGCGACAAGTCTGCACATGCTAGCCCTCGCCTCCAAGCGCACATGCACATGTAGATGCGGCAGGTTAAGCAGTGCATCCAGTGCTGCTCCAGGTGTGGTGGACATGGCTGCTGACGCCACCAGACAAGCCATTCTTTGTAAACTACTAAATGTGTCTATGGTTGTCTTCTGTTTGGCTTTTTTAAACCAGACCATAGAGGCGTATGTAATGATCGGCCTCACAATGGCGGTGTATAGCCACATGGATATTTTAGGTTTAAGTCCCCAGCAATTCCCAGACGGTCGACAGCTAATGCCTAAGGCCATTTTGGCTTTATTGATGATATTTTTAATATGAGTATTCCACGTTAGTTTCTGGTCTATGGTTACTCCCAGGTACTTGACCTCCGAGGACATATTAATTTGTTTGCCGTTTAAAGTCGGCATCACAAGGTTGCCGAGTAGTCGTTTCTTGGTGAATGGTACTATTACGGTCTTATCAGCGTTTATCGACAGATTGTTGTCCCTGCACCGCCCACTTATCAGATCAAGCGCCCTCTGCATAAGACTGGATAAAGTGGTTTGACAGAACCCTCTTATGGTCACGACAAGGTCATCTGCATAACCTTGGGTGTCAATGCGAAGGTCTGCCATTTTATAGAGTAGTTCGTCCACCGCAAGGTTCCAAAGCAAGGGTAAGAGAACCCCCCCTTGCGGACACCCCCGTGTGGTTCGAACAGCTATAGTGGTACCGTGCAGTGATAACTTGGCGTCACGATTTGTGAGCATTTCCCTCACCCACCGGACAGTAGTGAGGTCCACGCCTTTTACAGTTAGCCCCCTCATTAGCGTCTCAGTGGGCGTGTTGTCGAAGGCCCCCTCTATGTCCAAGAATGACCACAGTGCTATTTGTTTATCCTCAATTGCTCTTTCAGCTTTGTCAACAAGATTCATTAGTGCAGTTTCCGTTGATTTTCCGCTTTGGTAGGCATGTTGGGTATAATGTATATTGTGTTTCGCTAGCGCTCCGTTACGAATATACTTGTCCAAAACCTTCTCCATTGTTTTAAGAACAAAGGAGGTCATGATTATTGGTCTAAATGCTTTAGGAAGTGCGTAGTCCGTTCTTCCAGCTTTAGGTATAAAGAGGACAGTAACTTTTCTCCAGTTGTTGGGGATATAACCCCAGGCATAGCTTGTTCTGAAGAGTTTATTAAATAGGGCAGAAGTATGTCTATGCCTTTCTGTAGTAGTACAGGCTTGATACAATCTTCTCCGCTAGATTTAAATGGTTTCAAGGTACTTACTGCCCATCTAACCTGGTTTGGTCATATAACCCGTGCAGCCCTCGGGTGCAAGTGTTGCTTTTACTTTTTTTTTTAAAGATGATAAACCAAAAAAATATATATATTATTTGTGCATTTTTACGGTTTTTCAAACTTTTCAAAAAAAAATGCAGATACTTTTTTTTATTTTGTATTTTATTGTTAGCTTTTGAGTTGTTCTCGAAATTAGTATTAGTATTATTTCTCTACGTCTATTTCTTCAGAAATTATCAACTACCAAAAAGACCCTTCGCTTTTATCTTTTAATTTAAGATTTCAGTTTAACCCACTTTTATTAAAAAATAAAGTCAATATTTAATTCTTTTGTTAGTATGTAAGGCTAAATGCACAAAAAATTTTTTTTTTGGTTTATCATCTTAAAAAAAAAGTAAAAGCAACACTTGGTTATTTTGTTAGTAACTTAGGTAGCCTAACTACTTAGCCTTCGATAAAGACCTTAATGAAGGTACTGTGAGCCTTAGATCTTTAACTGTGAATTTAATAGTAGGGGTCGACTTTTGCAAAAAAAAAAAACAAAAAACATCATACTGAGGGGTGGGGGGGTGAGACTGCGACCCCCCATATGGGGTGTTTTCATCGATGAAATTGATCATAGAATACACCCTTAAAATTATGTTATAACTTCCCCGGACACACTGTATATACAATCCAAATACCACTGATCTACTCACTCACTCATCATCGCCCAGCCGAAACCGCTGAAAATTGAAAGATGAAATTTAGACAGTAGCTTCTTTACGTGACGTAGGCACCCACTAAGACGGGATTTTGGGATAACTTAACCGGGACGCCGTATACAGGGTGTAACAGTTTGAATGAAACTCCTAAACTGCTGGGTTTAGAGAGTTAAAATTCACACTGTATATTGTCATTGTACAAACATCATAAATGGTTTTAGTTTTTTATATTTTAGTTCTTATACAGGGTGAAATATTATTTTTGCTAAAATCTAAACTAATTACACTAGAGACTTGTAATTTCCGAAATAAGGTCCTTTTTATATAACAACATGAAATATGATATCAAAACTGCGTTAATTAGTCCTGTAAGCCATGATACAGAGTGTTAAAGTTTGTATGAAAAACCGAAACCGCTCCTTATTTTGCTTAAAAATTAAAGTGAAAAAAAAAATGAAAAATGTTTATTTCGTTAACCAAATAATGCTTATAAACACTGCTAAAATATAATTATTACCTACATACAAAAATGTTTACATACGACTTAAAAATAAACTTTAGAAATTAAAGTGGGGTAGTTTTAACGTTTTAACAGTGATCGTATAAATAAGTTACCAGCGACCTTACACTAGGTGTAAACCTGTCTTGTAGGTGCCGCAAACTACGATTGCCAGAGATTTAGCGGGCGCATACGCGGTAGCGTTTCGGAATTTCGGTTAAATCGGTAACTCTGTCTTTCAAAAACGATAATATATTAAAATGTAGGGGGTTGGTTTTTTACAAACGCGAATTCTTTTAAACTTTTTTACATACCTTTGCGGAAGAAGAGAGAGCTAAACTATCAGTAGGTACTGGCGAAGAAAAATCTTTCATTAACAATAAACAAAATTTTGAACAAAATTTCACTCAATACCATAAGGTTGTAACTCTCAGTATGGTACGAAATTCAATTTTTTTTTCGTATTTTTTAATTATTCTGGCAAAAGTAATAAAGTTAAAAAGGAGCTAGCTTCCGATTAAGCCACCGACTTAGAACAAAGACGTCCTAGCTCCAGTGTTGCCAACGGATGAAATAGCAATCCGCCAGATAAGGTTCCTCAAGTGATGAGTTACTCCCTCATTTGAGGGGGCTCGTTACAGTGATGTGAGTGAGGACACCTGTGTACCTCGTATAAAACTCGTATAGCGGCTCGTGAGGAGTGAGGCGTCTCACTATTCCAAAATGAAAAATAAACCAAAATCTTGAGCATTTGAATGATGGAAGTTCCTTGTGTGTATCGTAGAAGTGTATTGTGATTCGAGAGCATAACAATAATAAACAAACCTTGAAAATAAAGATAAACTGACGGGAAATCCGGGCTTATGGCAAGGTTTTAAGCATTTCCATTAACAAAACCCGTTGTGGTAAGATGTTTTAGGGTGTTGACGAGCGCAGGAACTCTATCATTATGTTTATTATGTTTATTCGGAGAAAAAACAGATATTAGAAACAAATTAATAATTAGATGATTTAGTTAAATTATTGTCGTGTCTCTATATCCTTACCATTCTCACTAATATAATATAATGTTTTAAGGGTAACTTAACTATTCATTAAAAGACTAGCCTTAAGGTTAACATGCATTAAATTGACTTAAGCTAAAGCATGCAAACAAAAATTAAATATAATTTGTTACAAAAAATATATAAAAATAATAATTTACGTAGGTATTTTTACTTTGATTCTGACAATAATTTTAGAATTTCCGTCTTAAATGTATTCCTAGAATTATTAAATATATCAACTATTAAATTATTAAATATATATCCATAAATTAGTATGTTTCGTATTTAGAAAAATCCTATGTCATTTTACAATGAGTCAATATAGGCAAATTTATAAATAGGCACAGTACGCTCAAGCAAGTACCACGACAGGCAGAGTGCTACTTAGCCCATGAATTCAAAATTATTTTTAATTTCAATTATGAAGGTATTGGGTAACATAGGTATTGCAATCACAATTTAAACTAAAACTAATTAAAAATTATTCTCTTTTCTATTTAAACATAACCTTTGCATATCTAAATCTACCTGCAAAATATCAATTTGTAATTTATAATTAAGATCAGAAAACTGTGTTTTATAGTTAATAAAATTATTATTATTATAATTATTATGCTGCATTATTATATACTTGTGCATGTCTATAGAAGGCAAAAAAAAAAACTTATGTAAATAGCTTGTAAGATTAGTCCCACTGCGGGAAGGTTTGGTCCTGATTTTGGGTTGAAATGCCTCACCTCAAAATGAGGACCTCATTTCCTCAATCCTCATTTTAAATTACTGAGTAACCCATCACTCCTCAAACCACCAGAACACCACTTACAATAAGATATCCCTCTCTAAAAACCGCTAAAATTCTCACTAAGATTATAAAACACTAGAGGCTGCCCCGCGGTTTTTCCCGAGCAGATTTCTCATAAACACAAAAATCCTGTTTTTTCCCATTCCCGTGGGAATTTTGGGAAATCCCTTCTTAGTGCTCACCTACACTCCTTAAGGAACCCACGTGCCAATTTTCAGCTTTCTACGCCCAGTAGTTTCGGCTCTGCGTTGTCTGTCAGTCAGTCAGTCAGTCAGTAACGGAAGAGTTTTATATATATTGATGATTAAGGTGGTAACTCTCGGTATGGCGCGAAATTCAATTTTTTTTGCGTTTTTTATTTATTATGAAATTATGACGAAAGAATTCGTTTTTAATAAATTTTAAATTACTTCGCGTAAGAAAAAAAAAACCGTTTTCAACATTGTAATACAACGTTTTTGGAAGAGAGACCTACTGATTTGTGTTTAAAGGTTCGAAGGCAAAAACATCAAGTCCCTTGTATATACACAAAAATCGGCAACTCTGTCTTTCAAAAACGATATATTACAATATTGGAGATGGTTTTTTAATTTCGAGAATCACTTTAAACTTTATTAAAAACTAGAGGCTGCCCCGCGGTTTTTCCCGCGCAGATTTCTCATAAACACAAATTCCCGTTCCCGTGGGAATTTCGGTAAATCCCTTAGTGCTCACCTACAATCCCCAAGGAACCCACGTGCCAATTTTCAGCTTTCTACGCCCAGTAGTTTCGGCTCTGCGTTGTCTGTCAGTCTGTCAGTCAGTCAGTAACGGAATAGTTTTATATATATTGATATTATGAAAATTAACCCCCTCGAAAAAAAAAAAATAAAGGTTTTTATTTTGAAAGTAAAAATATAGCTAAATAGTAGTTTTTATTTTATTTTAAGATAATTCTCATATACCGCTTTAAAAACCACTAGCCAATAAATGCAAAAAAAAAATTGCCACTAAATGGGGGTTCCAATCCAACCAAACCACCAGATTTAGAGGAAAATCCACTAAGGTGGCAACACTGTGCTTCGATCGCGACTGACTAAGAAAAGGTGAGATAGCAAACTACGCTGCCTAAATAGTTTCCTAAAAAGGAAGCTAATTAGGTTGCTAATTCAGATACTGATTCAGGAGAAATGTAATCGCTCCTTTATATCCCTAGCTGTCATACACATATCTCTATAGGTGCAATAAGTATAGCTCATCTGTCTACGCTGCGCACTGAGTAATTGACTTGTTCTTGTATTATTATTATTCTGAGGTTTTAGGTTTTAAAAAATTTGCCTTAGAGAAAATCATGAGAAAATGCATAGAGTGGAACAGTGGAACCTCAGAGTGGAAGTGGAACGAAACGGTAATATTCGATTGATTGATTGAACCTCGGGATTGAACTGTGACTGAGCAGTTCAGTGAAACGTGGTGAAACCATGAAACATGAAACCTAACTTCCAATCAATCAAACAAACGTAACGAAAAAACGAAAACAAGAAAAAAGACGGGAGGCAAATAATTAATGAAAAATGAAAATACATTATGTATCTAAGAACACAGTTGCACAAAACAATTGAAAAATTACGTAGGCCGCTTTGCCGAGGTCTCTGCGACTTCACCTTCACGCCCTGCTTAGTGGCTTGGGTCTTTGCTGTTGTCGATGGAGCAGCAGCAGTATGATCCGCCGCTGGGGCAGCTGGAGCTGGAATCGCGTCGAGTTCAGCCAGATTGACTACGCTATGGCGAGAGCCGTCCGCTGCTAATACGAACACTACGCCGTTGCGTGTCCAGGCGTTCTTTACGCCATGTCGCTGCCTAGCCGCCATGAAGACGTCGTGCTGGAAAATTTTACTACCAGGGGCCGGCTTTTTGACGTACCTCCAAGCCTGTGACACCGCTTCAAATCTCCAGCCGCAACGGGCAACTGCAACTTGCCTTCGAGAATAGTTGTCAGCACAGCTAAAGGGTCCTCATCCTTCTCTTCAGGCACGCCATGTATGAACATCATCTTGTGTCGTCGCTGGGTCTCCTGCTGATCCTGCTGTCGAACAAGCAAATCAATTTGCCTTTGCAGTGTCGATATTGCAGAGAGAACAAAGGTGCGGAATACGGTAAACCCTGTGGCAACTAAAGATGTATTTGGGGTTGCTGACGCCTGCTGCAACTTGCTCTGGAAGAGCTGAAGAGAACTGCTGCACATGGAACTCAACTCATTCATTGATTTCTGTATTGCCTCCACCTTCATTATAGTGCAGTGATGATGTGGCACTTTGTGTTTTATTGTTGTGAATGGATCTTCTGAAAAATTACTGGTAGGTGACAGGACTTAACAAACAGGACTTAAATAAAATTACATTAAATAAATTAGGAAAAACAACTTGTAAATAATATAAATAAATAAAAATATGTAGAGCAAATTATTTTAGAACTTATTTGGATCCCTACCCTTAATGATAATATTGAATACATACAAATAGATTATGCGAGTCTGCATTTTAGACGTCAGCGCCCCAAGCGGTAATTCTCCAAACCACGTCATACAACATATTATATCCTTTAGATAGGCACCTACCGCACCTAGCTAGTTGGTACCTATGTAGGTATTTTTTTCATGTAGACAACCTTTTTAGGTTGAGATTAATTGCACAAGCTGACAGCCAAGTTTACATTTTACTACTATCTCGCTTTACAGATTAATCTCAACATTAGATGTTTGCATGCTTATTATCTTACAATAATTTCAATAAATGTAACTCAAACTTAATTTAAAATGAAAATTCTATATTTAATTAACAATATTTATTATTTTCTTCTTTTTTTATAATAATCATTTGCAATTTTTTGAAAATCATCTATATAATCACAGCGTTTACCTTTTAAAATTCTATTCGTGTGCCTACACCATGTTTTCATGTTTGTTTGAGGTTTGTTGTATTGCGATTCAAAGTAAGAATGGCAAACTTTTCTGTATTTGAATATTTTTTAGTTGTCTAGTGCCAAAATATCACCACAAAAATGGAACCCGCCTTTAATATACACTGACACATACATCAACTGAGCACTTCCTCTTTGTCGAAGTCGGTTCAAATAGGTACTAAAACCTCCTGAATGTAACAAATACTCATCCGAAAACCGCATCAAAATCGGTTCAGCCAAACGCGAGATAATTGCGGACAAACATACATACATACAGGTCAAACTAATAACCTCCTTTTTTGAAGTCGGTTAAAAATACTATACAACCATGTGCGGAATCTGTCTGGTTGTCTCTCCGGGTTCGGCAAACCTGAAATTAATATGAATAATTAAGATTTTTGTTTATTATTGTTAATGGTTACTGTACTTTTAAAGCCATAATTATGTTTGTAAAATAAGTTTATGTTTGTCATAATGACCTAATCCCGTGGTGTGAGTTTGATCCCCTGCGGAATGCTAGAATCTTTAAGGCTTGTTGCTAATCATCAGTTCCGTGATTCAGAAGATATGGTTCTCCGCCCCATATACTTTACAATAAGTACTTCTCACTGAATCAATGATACATTATGAGCTAGGAAAGAATCTGTCTATCGTTCTTATTACTTACCTATTTTATGCCATTATTTGCTGTTTGAATCGAATTATGTGGAAACAATACTAAAATTTAGAATGATAGAAAAGAACAAAATAAACAATTTTATTGTAGGACTTACGAGTTTTAGAACACCCTGGTACAGCGACCTAGACCGGGAAACTAAAATCTATTTCATCATAACAATGTTTGCCCTGCGGGGATCAAACCCAGTGTTTCCACGTATTAGTTCAAATCTCTTCCAACTGAGCTGAAAATGACATTTATTATTATTATTTTAATGTAATGGACTTGACTCCACTTCAGTGGAGTATTTTGCCAATGTCAAGTTCACAAATTAGATTAAAAGGGTGGGCATAAAGCCCGGCAACGTTGTACGGTTATTAATAAGTTTATTGGATTATTATTGTTTTAAAGCCCGCTAACAAAACATGTGGTTTCGGAACCAACGTTAAAACAATAATCCTGAAAATGACAATCAATTACAAACAACATCACTGTAATGCCAAATATTATAATTTTTTATGCGAAAAACAGAACAGATAAATAAATAAATGTTATGGACAGAATAAGAACATTTGAATTCTATAAAATCTTACATCTAGCAACAAAATACAATCAGATATTCTTTCATTGTCATAAACAATAGAAAATATTAGAAACATACCCTACTTCACAATCAATACATATCTAGCTTGGAGATTAATGTATCTGGTAAAACCAAAATCATACAAGGCTGGTATGAAAAATCCTCTTGAGTCTGTGGATCTTATTCAGTGGAATGTTTTTCACTACATGTTTTCCAAGAAACTAAGGATGCATTTTCCTCATCCTCTTCATCAAATTCTTCAATGTTTGACTGATAACCATCACCTTAAAAGTTGGAGAACATCATCGTACAGGAAACTGAAAATAGTAAAAAATTACTTGTAGATCAGAATAAAACAACTAGTTAAACTGTACAAATGTGATGTTAGTTTGCGTTTGGGCGTTCTTTACTACGTTATTATTGTAGAAATGAAGTCACTATCTATGAGCAATTAAAGCTTGCGAAAATATTGGCATTCCATACTAATTAACGAAACATTAGGTATTACCTTGACTCGTAAAGAGATCAAAACCCGTATCCATCTTCAGGGCGCGCTTTCAGCTCGGCAGAGTATATATGTTCTGTGGCTTTCAGCTCGCGATGGATTGATCTTTTTTTCTTAGAGAAGAGAGGTAACTGCTTGAACGATCCAGGGCAGTACCTACTAATTGTGTTCAGGTGGTTGGGAAGAGAATAAAAGAAATACATTTTTCTTGGTTTCCAACGTTGTTCTGCGTTCCCTTCAGAGTCTGAGGATCAGACATTGTTTGTTTGTTTACATTTTGTTCACAGAGAAGATAAGCACTAACCGTTTTAAGAGATAGTTAGGGTGGGATATGTATGTTTTTTATATCCGAGGGAGCGAATTTTTTTTTTGTATTGCTGTTTTGGCACCACTGACACCTTAATATTTAAATTTCATAGTAATTTACGCAGTCAAGTGCATAATTTGCAAGGCACTCATTTAATTTATATTTAGATAGTTTTCAAAACGATTCGTATTAAAATAAAATTAATTCCCTCTGGGAACAGATTTTTCAAACTAACAAAGCTTACGTTAATAGGTTAATATTTAAATGGATTTTGTATTTGTTTTGTAAATTGTGTGTATAGCTTGTATAGCACTAATTATTAAACTAGGTTTTAAAAAGATTCGTATTCGGATAAAAAAGTTTCCCGCTGCCTATAGGTTTCTATAAACTACAAATATTTCAGCAAATAACATTGAACAAATGATATCTTTATTATTTATTTATAACAATTTATAAGGTACATCAATCAATATATATAAAACTCTTCGGTTACTGACTGACTGACAGACAACGTAGAGCCGAAACTACTGGGCGTAGCGGGCTGAAATTTTGCACGTGGGTTTCTCGGATAGTGTATGGCAGTACTAAGAAATAATTTCCCAAAATTTCCAGGGGAACGAAAAAAAAAACAGAATTTATGTGTTTATGAGAAGCCTGCGCGGGTGATACCGCGGGGCAGCCTCTAGTTTTAGTATAAAAAATATTTTCAAAATACACTATGTTCCCGCTGGATGGATTATTTTACTATATTATTTACATAAGACTTAACTTGGTTTGCCACAGATAACGGACAGATCAGCCCGAATACTGTATAGAGACAGGTGTCATCCCACGCGATTCAGGTGGCCATCTTTCTAATGTTGTTATTTAGACTGATTCTAACTATCTTATTTCCAAAATCTAAATATTCAATCTATACCAATATTATAAAGAGGAAAGATTTGTTTGTTTGTTTGTTTGTAACGAATATACCAATATTATAAAGAGGAAAGATTTGTTTGTTTGTTTGTTTTTTGTAACGAATAGGCTCCGGAAATACTGAACCGATTTGAAAAATTCTTTCACTGCTAGGAAGCTACATTAACCGCGAGTGTCATAGGCTATATTATATTTTCAAAAAAATTAAGGATCCTTACCTAAACTTAAATAATATAACCCAAGGTGCAATATTTTTTCCGTTGTTTACATATTTTATTTTGACAGGTAGTTTGTTGTTATTGTTTGTTTTTTATTCAGCCATTCTGAGCAGTCAAAAGAACATAGTCTATAGAGCCAAGTCTTTTGTAGTCTCTTATATTCTATGGCGTAACGAAGTAATCCGGGAAAGCTCGTTTATTATATTATTATGTTAAGCATTTAAGTATCTATTACATAGGTTTCCTATAAGGTTTATGTACCTTCTAGTATTTCCAAAACCTTTACCAACCAACCGGTTACCTTGAACCTTTTTTTTTTTAATAACCACCATTTTATAAACTATCTTACTTATCTATTTAATGCTCTATATTTATACTTTTGAAGGCTAAAGTTATAATCTGCTTAAACCTTCCTCTTGAATTCCTCTATCTAATAAAAAAACCTCATCAAAATCCGTTGCATAGTTTTAAGGATATAAGCATACATAGGGACGTGGGAAGCGACTTTATTTTATGCTATGTAATAATTGATTTACAATATACCGGGTGTTTCTGACAAAGCGGTTATAAATCAAAGGAAGGATTCAGCTCTTCATACTTAACAACTTTCCCAAAGCAACATGGATCGATATCTCAAAACAAAAATCAGCTGTCCCGTACATTGACCCCGCCAGAACAGCTGTTATTTTTTTTTGAGATTTCAACTTATGTTGCTTTGGGAAAGTTGTTAGTTATGTTGAGCTAAAGCCCTCCTTTGATTTATTACCACCTTGTCAGAACAACCGGTATATAGATAAGCCGTAGTTGTCGCGAACATGAGGCTTTCAGTATGACAAACTGTGTCGTTTTCCTTTAATTTTTTTTTTTTTTTAATTTTCAATATATTAAGTTATATTTTTCTATTCTTCTTCTTATTCCTTTTCTCTTATTCTTTTATGCAAGCATACTAAAATGTATAATAACAAGTGCATTAAAATAATTTAATTGTTTTATTTAGTTCAAAATGGTAAACTGAAATGAAATACTACACGAAAACGAAACGAATAATTATAAACGTACAGTGAAGTTTTTATTCCATACAGAAATAGCAAAATAATTGCATCCAGTGATCATTTATCCGGCCGTGATATTCGCTACGCTAGAAACGTTCCTTAGTAATGTATACATATTTGTATGTATTGTATGGAAATGTCCCGCTGGCACAAATTAGTAGTGTATAAATGATTACAGGTTTCATTAATTTAAAAACAACATAACTATAATTTTTTTTTAATTTTATTCATAAAATGTTAAAATAATTAACAATAATTTCTTTTTTACAAAGAGAAACATACATAAACTGAGAACTTATCTTTTTTGAAGTCGTTTAAATAGGTACAAAAACCTTCTCCTAAATGTAACGAATACATATCTGAAAACCGCATTAAAATCGGTTCAGCCAAACGCGAGATAATCGCGGACAAATATACATACATACATACATACAGGTCAAACTGATAACCTCCTTTTTTGAAGTCGCTTAATAAATACAATAGTCAACGGTGCCAATATAACGATGCTAAAACTTATTTTCGCTCCTTTTTTAAATAACACTTAAATATTGCTAGAGTGGGCTCTCTTAAATCGGTAGTGTTTATCTTCTTTCTGTTTGGTTGATTGACTGAGACTGATAGACAATAATCTTTTGTTCTCATTGAAAATTTAATTCTGATTTGTGTAAATTATTTCTTCTTCCTGATTGGTCAATATAAATTTAGTGCCGACCAACCAAAACGATGTATTTCAAATAGGGTCTATACGCATAGAAATTGTCTTTGTTATGTCCGGAAGGTTTTGTACGACAAGTTTTTACCGTCCAAGTTTTTAGTGGTAACACGAAAGACTGTGTCGTGAAAAACTTCTCGGACGTACAGGAAGTTTTTGCCGTAAAGGTTTTGCACGACAGGGCTTTTACCAGCCAAGTTTTTAGTGAATGACACGAACGACCCTGCTGTACAAAACTTGGCCGTGTAAAACTTGGATGGTAAAGATGCACACCCATCAAATCTGGATCCGTCCGCGTCTAATCTCAGCCCGCCGCGCGAACATTGACAGTGGGTGTGACCGAATCGTCGACCGGGCCCCGCGGCCGCCGCCGCCGGGCCGAGCGAGCGCGAGCGCAGTATCCGAACGATCCTAATCTTATTCTTATTCCCATCCCATCCCAGTCTTCCTCAGAAGTCTGAGACGACGTGACGTGCGAGTTCGTCCGAGCCGAGCTCTCGCTCCGGACTTATTTGGGATCCGGCTCGATAAGAAAACTGTGGAGTGATTCAGATTTTATGATCCGGGAGAGGATCTAGCTCATTTCAGTATTCTTGTCCGGAGTTACCCAAGCCTAATACATACATAACTCAAGTTGGTCTGTGGTGTAGTTGCATGCAAGGTGTTTTTTATAAATTTATTTTATTTTTTATTTGGATAGCTTTCTAAGCAACATGATTAATATGTAAAAATGAAAACATAAACCACAGAACAGTAGACACTTAAAAGATAAGTTTGTTCAGGTATGTGAAGCTTACGAGATCCCAATATGTTTTTGTTTATTTCGTTGATTTTTGTTGTAACTACTACGATATCTTGTGGGACTAATGAATTACCCGTTTCCTCTGCTGCAACGAAATCCCATAACGTAACGACATCAATAAAAGAAAATACTACGAGTAATATAACATTGAGTTCAGAAGGCGGATCTCTCCTAAATAAGAATCTATCAATTAGTTTGCTCAATGAAAATGAGGCCAAAATAGAAGCAGGAAATGCTAATATTGTAAAGAATAAAATTCAGCCTCGAAAGGGTGCTCCGCCTATAAACTCATCTGAGGAAAAAGATACTTTACTAAATGTTATGGAAGTAAAATCCAGCAATAAGACTGCCCCTAAATTTGGTGCTGTAGAAGTTGTCAAAACCGAGAATATTACTGTTAGTTCCAATACTACTAAAGATGATGGTCAAACACTAGGTACAAAAATAGGTAATACTAATAACAATGTTTCTGTAATAGAAAATGTGAATAAAACTGAAGTGGAACATTTGAAGAAACCTTTAGTATTGTCTTATGATGCTTTGGCAAATGAAGGTCAACATGAAAAAACAGAATTTAGATTGCCTATTTCAAAAGCATCATCCAAAACTCTTGTTGCTAATCAGTTACCTTCACCTAATAATGTGAATGGAACTCCTAAAACTGTTCATGTAGGCGCAATTGGTCGAAGCCCTGAATTGGTTATTCCAGTTGTGATCACTATCCTGGTGGTACCTGTGTTTGCTGTGCTGGGTTACCTTGCACTGAAGCGAGGCCAAGAGGCATGGAAAAACAGGCATTATAAAAGAATGGATTTTTTACTTGATGGAATGTACAATGACTGATTACATAAAGAAAATAAATATTTTTTGATAAATTTACCAACTCACTATTTGGTTGTTAATTAATGTTTAAAATGTGCTAAACAAGCAATTTAGTGTCTTCCCAGAAAGCAATTTATTAGAATTATGTATTTTAATGTGGTTAACTGTATTTTTTATGGTATTGAACTGTTATAACTATGTAAATTATTATGTTATGTCCCTAAATCATTTTGTAAGTATACTATTTCACATTTTGATAAAAAATATCTTATTAACGCCAGTAAATTTATTAATCAGACTTCAATAATGTAGCTTTACAATATTTGTGTGGGTACTTCTTAACTTCTTTTTTGTCATCAACAATCATTTAGTTAGAAGATTTGATTCCAAGAAAACTTAGAAGGTTATTAATAATTACACTCTCTATCAGGTATTTTCTTCAATTTTCCTTAAATAATGTAATACCTCAGAATAAGGATTGTAATACTGTAAATATTACTTTTGTCTGTAATTTATTTAGGGTAACTGAACAACTTTCTATGATATATTGATGTATGTGATTGGTAAACCACACAATATATAAAATAGGTTTTAAAATTGGATAGCTTTATTATTGCTAACACTGCACATAAATCAAAAATGTGATTGTAGACTTGAAGACCAATCTTATCCTAATAATAAATTTTGTAATCATTAATTATGATTTTCATTTGCTTATTTATTCTGACTACCGTGGAACTTGTTTTTTCTTATTAGTCTTCTTTAGTCCAAAACCGAAACCTTCCTCTTTAAGGAAGTTCATTTCATTCCAAGGATTATCCATCCCACGAATCCGGTGCTATGTACAGTGGCGGACACGGTCGGCGTAACACTTCCGGTTTTTATGTATTGCAAAATAGCTCTTGTTCTTTGGTAATACAGTCTAGGGCTGACGAAACCATAGACAAATCTGTTACGGCCTCCTAGTCCTTGACTGTACCTAACGGATCGTTTTTGTGCCTGCCTGCGCCCAGGGCCACAGATGGGCCACAGCACAGCCACAGAGGGGGCCTGTGCCTGTGTGCTGGCCTGGCTGCTGGGGTTGGTCATTGACCATGGGTGGGGTTGGTCATAGTCATTGACCATGGGGTTGGTTGATTGATTTGCTTTGTCTGTCAGTCAGTCACACACAATCAGTCAGTTATAGGGATGTACTTAGAGTATGTTGTGATCCACTTGTGATCATTATAGGTGTTGTCGACCAGCAACAAACCCAAAACTTTTTTATACCCATTTTTGTTTTTCTACATTATTTTTCTAAACTGTCTGTCACCACGTATGGTACCTCGCTACGTTCGGTATTCTAACGAAGAATGCTACGCTAAGCTCGGGATTATACTCTACAATCCATCCTTTGCTCTGGATTCAAAAAAGCGCCCTCGCCGTAAAAATATTTCTTTGCTCCTAGTGATACTAATCATAATCATCCTGGGAACAAGCAGTTTATTTTTGCAAAAAACTAGTAAACTTTAAACCTTCCTTTACTCTAATTGGCTAGATTATTGCTTGCTGGCCAATTCTTATTTGAATGGTTCTGTGTAGCGTTAATAGTTAGTATAGGCAACAAGGGTATAAAGTGACGTATTATGTATGTGTCACTTCACCCGAGGCAGAATAACTTTACCCCCAAGTTGAATATACTGCTTTTTATTCCATGCGAAGAGAATATTCACTATAAAAAAGCAGAATGTATTGGGTAGAAGTAGAAGTCAAAAAAAGTGTACATAGGAGCAAAAGTGAATGTACTCAACGCTTTGAATCTTAAAAAAAAGAAATGAAAAGAAGATGTCGGGCTTTTGTTTCTTAGTTTTCTAAATAAGTTTTTCGTGGCTTTTATTGTGCTAGTGTGGTGGAATTAGTGTTATAATGTGCCCTTTATGGAAACTGTGTAGCGAAATGAGAAATAAAGGAAGGCGCTCCCGAATAATTCTGATCGATGTCCCTCGAAAACTTCCGTGTGATCATTGGAATGCGAGACCACCCTCGCATTTCAATGGGTTAGGTTAGGAACCTAGGTTAAGGAAAACAAAGAAGACTACAGAGAACTTGATTAATAAGAAATAAACCACTGAAGACTTGGCTGTATGGACTAAGTTCCTTTGCCGGCCCAGAATGGGCGAATTTAAAAAACAAACAACTTACGACTTATTATTTCATTTAGGGCAGGTCGGGCCTTTTTTTATCAATTTGCTAAATTAGTTTTCCGTGGCTAATATTGTGCTAGTGTGGTGGAATGAGGGGTTTTCAAAGTGACAGAAAAGAAAAAAAAAAGTTTCATAATATGCCGGTAGATGGCGGTGTCTAAAGCTATATAAGAGAAATGGGAAATCGAATATTGACTGAATCTTTGGATTGGATCATTTTCTGCTAAGTATAAATCTTAATTTCACCTACTCCGTCACTGCCTCAGTTAAATTTTAATTTTTATGTTTCATTTTGAGCCGCCTCCGTAGCTCAGTGGCGTAGCGCGTCGCGCCTTTGATAAGAGCACGGCAGGTTGTGGGTTCGATCCCCGCAGAAAACAACACATATTGATTTCTCACAAAAATCGCGTTGTGGTTGTTTTCGGTTGGATAGGACATTGCAGGCTTGAATCACCTGATTGTCCGAAAAGTAAGATGATTCCGTGCTTCGGAAGGCACGTTAAGCCGTTGGTCCCGGCCGCAGTAGTGGTCGTTATAACCGCGGCGACAAGCTGGCCCCTCGTCACGTTGGTAATAAAGCATAAAATCGGCTAAACGTGGGTCCGGCTCTTGAGCTGGTACCTCTGCCTAACCCTTCGGGAAATAAAAGGCGTGATATTATGTTTATGTTTCATTTTGAGCCGCCTCCGTAGCTCAGTGGCGTAGCGCGTCGCGCCTTTGATAAGAGCACGGCAGGTTGTGGGTTCGATCCCCGCAGAAAACAACACATATTGATTTCTCACAAAAATCGCGTTGTGGTTGTTTTCGGTTGGATAGGACATTGCAGGCTTGAATCACCTGATTGTCCGAAAAGTAAGATGATTCCGTGCTTCGGAAGGCACGTTAAGCCGTTGGTCCCGGCCGCAGTAGTGGTCGTTATAACCGCGGCGACAAGCTGGCCCCTCGTCACGTTGGTAATAAAGCATAAAATCGGCTAAACGTGGGTCCGGCTCTTGAGCTGGTACCTCTGCCTAACCCTTCGGGAAATAAAAGGCGTGATATTATGTTGTTTCATTTTGAGCTATTGAATCATTCATTTCATCTTGACCTATTGCTCCTGGCAGAGCGCCATCTAGTAGCAGCTTAATGAAACTTGTTTTTTTCTTCTGAGCTGTCAAATTGAAAACCCTCATTAGTGTAATAAATACTATATTTGCAGACAGCAGTGAGTATTGCAAAACAACTGCTGACGCATTCCAATTAGTTTGCGGGCATCGAGCGGAATTGATTCAGCAAAGAAGGGAAACTATTCTGTCCTGCGTCAAAGATGAGCATCACAAGTCTGCTCTAAGGAAAATTCCTCCCTCATGCAGTCACCTATTCGACTCTGAACATTTTAGCACTACTCTTGAAAAAGCCGGCGCCTTTAACAAAGTTTTTTGGCAAAAAGGAAAAGATCGCTACCCTGCACCGCAGAACGATAAAGCACCTTACAAAGGTAAAACCCCTGCTAAAGCTTATACTCAAAATCAAAAACCAGCCAGCAACAATAACTCCTTTCGGAACAAAAGTATCAAAAAATATAAGCAGCAGCGTAAGGAGAATCGGTCATCCTCTCCCTCATCCCACCCGGATAGGAGAGGACAAAATGACAAGAGGAAGAAATGACTCCACCGGAGTCTTTCAAGCGGGTCAGCTCGGTGCTTCCTACAATCATTGGGTAGAACTCGGGCAGAGATGTACAAGATACCTTGAATAAAGTATCTGAATACAAGATACAAATACCTTTTTAAATAAGTATTTCAGATACCAGATGCAAATACCTTTCTAAAATAGTATCTGAAATACAAGATACAAAATACGTATCTTGAAGATACTTTTTTATAGATAAAATACTTTTTACATAACTTTTTTTTATGAGTTTTTTTAAAGAGTAAATCGCGTTCATTTCGTATATTAGACAAACAAAATTATACAGTGTGTCCGGGAAAGTTATAACATAATTTTAAGGGTGTATTTATTCTATGATCAATTTTATCGACGAAAACACCCCAAATGTGGGGTCGCAGCCTAAACCTGGCCCTCCGTATGATGTTTTTTTTTGCAAAAGTCGTCCTCTCTTACTTTTAAATTCACAGTTAAAGATCTAAGGATCAGAGAAGCTTCATTAAGTACTCGATCGAAGGCTAAGTAGTCAGGCTACCTAAGTTACTACCAAAATAACCAAGTATTGCCTTTACTTTTTTTTTAATGTGGGTAAAGCAAAAAAAAATTCTTGCATTTTGTACGGTTTATCAAAGTTACCACAAAAAAATGCAAATACATTTTTTATTTTTTGTGTTACAGTTAGAGTGGCGCCACTGTATGCGTAAAAGGACTCTTAATTTAGGTCTTGATCGAAGGCTAAGTAGGTAGGCTACCTAAATAACTAACAAATTAATTAAATATTGACTTTTTTTTTTTAAATGGGTTAAACTGAAATCTTAAATTAAAAGGTGAAAGCCAAGGGTCTTTTTATATATATATCATTATCAGAGGATCAAAATGAAGGATTAAGGGAAGCGAACCTAAGAATTTTTACAGATGGATCTAAAACCAACTCAGGAACAGGATGTGGAGTATTCTCAGAAGATCTCAACATACACATCTCAAAACCATTAGGAAAACATAACACTGTCTTTCAAGCAGAATGCTTGGGCATTATAGAGGCTGCAAATGCGATCCAAAGAAGACATGTAAAGGACATAAACATAAAGATACTATCAGACAGTATGTCAGTACTCCAAGCACTAAAGAGTGATAAGATCAACTCTGGACTGATACATGAGTGTCATCAACAGCTGACTAGCGCGTGTGGAAATAGCAATTCCATCACTCTACAATGGATAAAAGGACACAGCGGCTCAAGAGGAAACGATGCGGCGGACGAACTGGCCCGAAGAGGCTGAGACACACCTCCGCATGGGCCTGAACCTATAGTACCCCTACCATTCGGTTGGCTGCGCAACCAAATGAGAAAGCGTATCAGGGCTCTGCACCAGGATAACTGGGAAAGCACCGACACATGCAAACATTTTAAAGAAATAATACCAACGCTGGACAATAAACTTACAGCCAACATCTTGAGGCTTAATAAACCCCAACTTAGGAAGTATGTAGGTTTACTGACCGGGCACAACACTCTTAATAAACATATGTTTACTCTAGGCATCACTGACAGTCCTACGTGTAGGGCTTGCATGGAGGCGGACGAAACTACCAAACACATTCTACTAGACTGCAAACAGGTAGAAGTATACAGACGTAAGTACCTAGGGTTCCCAAGCACCGTACGCGAGGCAGTAGGCAACGTGAAAGCGTTGCTGAGCTTCGTGGAGGAGCTGGGGTGGTTAGAGTAGCGCTACCCCTTTTTCACGCAAAATAGGCACGATAGCTGTCAAATTGCGGAAATTCGCCCGTAAACTAAACTAAACTAAGGGTATTTTTGGTAGTTGATAATTTCTAAAGTAATAGTAATAGACGTAAAGAAATAAGTCTAGAACCATTTTGGAGAACAACTCAAAAGCTAACAATAAAACACAAAAAAAAAAAACACATGCATTTTTTGTGGTAATTTTGAAAAACCGTAAAAAAATGCACAATTTTTTTTTGTTTCAGCCACTTTAAAAAAAAAAGTAAAGGCAATACTTGGTTATTTTGTTAGTAACTTAGGTAGCCTAACTACTAAGCCTTCGATCATGACCTTAATGAAGCTTCCGAGAGCCTCTGATCTTTAACTGTGAATTTTAAAATAGGCGGGGTTGACTTATGCCAAAAAACTTAAAAACTTGATACTGAGGGGGGGGGGGGGCTGCGACCTCTCATATGGGGTGTTTTTGTAGATGAAATTGATCATAGAATACACCCTTAAAATTATGTTATAACTTCCCCGGACACCCTGTATAAAACAAGCTAGCACGCCGAACTTTGTACCGCCCTACAATGTAAGTTTACACAATGTTTGTGTTCGTTTGCATCAAATGGGCTCATAACTACCGGACCGTTTTATTTTTAAAATCTTATGAATCCTACATTACCCCTGATGAACATAATAATAGTATAATAATATAATAATAAATAATAAAATAATAATAGTATAATAATAATATAATAGAATATTCGCATAAATTCAAAATAGCACAAGCACTAGTATCAAATATTACATAAATATTAACATTTACATAATTAAAGCCTATCGCTAATTTATCTAAAGTCTATTGAATAGACTCTATTATATAGGCTTTGTTAATTGATCTATCTCCTTCTACTATATATCTATGAAAAAATATCGTGGTTCGTTAGTCTCACTAAAACTCGAGAACGGCCGGGACGATTTAGTTGATTTTGGTTTTGAAATGTTCGTTCTAGTCTAGGGAAGGTTTAAAGGTGAGAAAATATGGAAAACGGAGGGGAAGTTAGTTAAAACGACATTTAATTTTTTCCATGTAAAATTGTGTGTGAGGCACGATACGAAGTTCGCCGGGAAAGCTAGTCAGTAATAATTCAGGATTCTAATGTTTTTTTTTTTAAATATCGGTCTAGTTAGTTATGGACAGAGTTTATTCGATATGTCGTAGTAAGATTTGATAATTAATTTGGTTTTTTGCACAAAAAACTAGGGATTTTGCGAAAACCCGGAATTTGATATAAGCATTACTTTTTTTCAATCATCCTGACATAAACCAGTTTTTTCGCAAAAAAATAGTATAATTAAAAACTTTGAAACCTTCCTTAACTCTGATTGGCTAGATTATTGCTTGCTGGTAAACTCTTATTCTGGTTGGTTCGTTAACATATCCTTTGACGCTACAGAGAACAAGAATGATCTAGCCAATCAGAGTTAAGGCAGGTTTCAAATTATCCGTGTTTTCGCTAAATCCCTAGTTTTTTTAGCAAAAAACCTAATTTTCAAATCTTGCTACGACAGATACAAAGAAACAATTTTTTTTTCTCCTCTGAACAAGAAAAAATTAAAACGCCATGCACAAACACACCCTCATAATCCAATCTAAAAGTATTTTGCAAACAAAGTATCTTCAAGATACTAAGATACCTAACAAAAGTATTTAAATACCAGATACAAAATGCATTTTAAAAAAAGTATCTAGATACAAGATTGAAGATACGTATTTTGTATCTTGTATCTGTATTTAAGATACTTTTATCTTAGATAAGTCACATGTCTGAACTCGGGGCACCGCCCCACCTACTCAAAATGATTGCAGGATGCCGCATTCCTTTCAAAAAGAAGCCACCGCTGTTTATACCGAGCTCCCGCAGCGTTCAAACGCAAGTCTCCAAAGAAATGACCGATATTATAAAAAACATGTTGTCACAGCAAGTGCTAGAGGAAGTTCCAATTACTCCAAGCTTTGTTTCAACGATATTCCTTCGCCCCAAACCGGACGGCTCGCTAAGACCGATTTTCAATCTGAAATCTCTGAACAAATTTGTCAACGCTGGCAAATTCAGATTGATCAACGTCCACCGTGTATCAGACTTCCTCCAGGCACGGGATTGGATGGCAAAAATCGATTGCTACCAGGCTTATTTCCACTTAAGCATATCGCAAAGCCACAGAAGGTTTTTAAGGCTGATTTACAACGGGTCCCCAATGACCTGAACCAAATGACCTGTCTCCCTTTCGGTCTGAGCTCCGCACCAAAAACTTTTGCTGGTTTGACAAACTGGATAGCCGCAATCCTAAGAAAACAAGGTCTACGCATCCTGGTCTACCTCGACGATTTCCTCCTGGTACACCAAAATCCAGCCACGCTGCGCAATCACATCAAATTGCTGATGGATACTCTAACCTATCTGGGCTGGACAATAAACCAGGAAAAGTCTATAACAACTCCACAGCGCAGACTCGAATTTCTGGGGATTATCTGGGATGCCTGGAACAATTCCAAGAGTCTACCTCGAAGGATAAGCTCCAAATTAACAATGCAAGCATCCGAAACGCTAACGAAAAAGACAGTAACCCTGAAAGACTTGCAAAAGTTAATGGGCCTCATGAACTTCGCGAGCTTTGTTGTTCCACGCGGACGACTCAACTACCGTTTTATGCAGAGTCAATCAAACTGGCTATTAAAACCGCACGCACCCAAAGCAGTAACCTTATCTCAAAGAGCAACCGCAGAGCTTCGCTGGTGGACGCAGAACTGCCTTCTCGAATCACCTATACAATCACCAGCACCTGCACATTACCTGACTTCGGATGCCAGCGACACAGACTGGGGTGCTACCTTAGACGAGCTCAGTCTGAAGGGGACCTGGACGAAAGATCAACAAGATCTCCACTCGAATCAGAAGGAAATGCTTGCTATCCTAAATGTCCTCGAGCAATGTTACCAGTCACTACAATCGTCAGCGATTTTAATCCAAAGCGACAGCAAAACTGTCGTTGCATACCTCCGCAACGAAGGGGGCACGAAATCCTGGGCAATGACCAAACTAGCAATGAAGATTTTTCGAATTTTAGATCACAACAATATTCACATGACAATTTACTACATTCCGGGACGATACAACGGCATGGCAGACAGTCTGTCTCGTTTCAAAAATCGTCCAGAATGGCACCTGCTACCAAAAATAACAGAAACGATATTCAAAAAATGGGGACACCCGGATGTGGACCTGTTTGCCTCTCACAAGGCCCATGTAGTCCAGACATACTGTACCCTCGACAGATCAGACAAAAAGGCGAGCTACCACGACGCTTTTGGGATGAGGTGGAAGTTCAACCTGGCTTGGATATTCCCGCCCCCATATCTGATCCCAAAGGTATTGAATCACCTGAACGATGCCGAAGGATTGTTCCTTATAGTAGCTCCTCGCTGGGAGAGAGCTTACTGGCGACCAGACCTCAAGAGCAGAGCAATAGCACCACCCTTCACTGTCAGGAATCTAGCACAAGTACTGATAGATGTAACAACGGGACTACCTCCACCCAACACGTCGGAAATGACAATCGAAATCTGGAAATGTATGGGTGGGAGGAACATCTAAGTAACTGGTCCACGGAACAAAGATATCTCCTATCATCTGGCTGGCGAAAATCTTCACTGAAGACCTATAAATCAGCATGGAAAAAATGGGTTACGTGGTCGACAATGAACCAAGTTGATACAAAAAACCCATCGGGATCAGACCTAGCTAGATATTTAGCTGACCTACATCAGAAAGATGGCTTAGCTCTCAGCACAATTTTAGTTCACAAATCAACGGTAGCAACCTTCTGTAACCCATATAACCGTGAGAAGCTAAGCTCCAATGCTTTAGTTAAACAAGTACTAAAATCAATATCACTGACTAGAACAAAAGCGCCAAAACCTCCGATTTGGGATGTCAGCACCTTGTTACAGTACATGCGTAGTAAAAATATAGACGCTTCTAACTTATTCGCGGTCTCACAACACAGTAAATGTAAAAGTAAAAGTAAAAAATGATTTATTCAATACAGGATACAAGATATCGCTTATTGAAAGTCAATTAGACTAATCTAATTAATATTGATACCTTATTTCGTAAAGTATCCTATACTGATAGAGGCGAGGTAGTTCAGGGTCACACAGCCGCTATTCTACTTTTGTGCTCGGGACGAAGAGTCCACGATTTGACGCTTTTAAGAGTGTCACCCCATCAATGCATTATATCAGAAAATAGTGTTATACTTTGGCCGGAATTTGGATCGAAGACGGACACTTCTGATTACCAGCAGTCAGAGTGGAAACTCAGCTCTAACACGGACAGGTCACTGTGTCCAGTGCACTGGATCAAGTGCTTAATCGAAGTGTCGAATACTAGAAGAATTCTCGCTAAGTCAGACTACCTATTCATAAGTACAGTGGGAACACCTAGACCTGCCACCCGAACTATCATTGGAGGCTGGATCAAAAGACTACTCCAGGAAGCTGGTATAGACGCGACCGCAGGCAGCGTCCGATCCGCTGTCGCATCGAAAAGTTGGACAGAAAACCATCAACTCGACAATATTCTTGCACGAGGAAACTGGAAATCTGCCAAGACTTTCCAAAGGTACTATAGGAGGGAGATTAAAATTGACACAACACCCGGTACCTCTATTGCCCAATTATTTACGCCTACTACAGAGGAATGATTTTACTTAAATTATATCTCTTAATCAAGACGATTTTGCCAAAGTTGTCATGTATCTATAAGATTTTGTTTTATGTTAACATTATCTGATTGTTTTGTTTTCAGTGATCAACTGTAACAACCTTTACATGTGATTTATTTACACAACTTAAATTACAATTTATTTGTGTTTTCATGAAATAAAAATGCATCAACATTTCACAGCATTTATTTATTTTTTGTCCGCTTGTTCCTACTGACTGCAGCGCCACCAGGCGATAACAAACACCTCGCTCATTATTTAGGCTTTGCATAACGGTAACGTACTGTTTAATAGATACATTTTACCTGAAATTAAAATGTTTATTAAACATACTTACCTTATGCAAAGCCTAACGTTTCAAAGCCTGCCTGTTGGAAAACTCATGAGAGACTAATGATTTAAAAATCGCAACCAAAAGCTCAACTGCACTGGTGGCGTGACGTCCGTAGGCGGGAAAATAATTCACCGGAAGTCATGATATTTAATTAATTTTAAAGCGGATGTTGCGGAAACTTGCAGAAATCGAGCGACGGATGGACCGGAAACACGTAATTTAGCACTAGATAAGAACTAAACGGTTCTCTCTTTATTAAGGCTTTGCATAAGGTAAGTATGTTTAATAAACATTTTAATTTCAGGTAAAATGTATCAATTAAACTACAGAAGACTTGAATACTAAGAAATAAACTACTGAAGACTTGGCTGTATGGACTAAGTTCCTTTGCCTGCCCAGAATGGGCGAATTTTATATATATAAAAATAAATCATTTATTTATAATCTGTGGCTGTGGCCCCAGCCTTCAGTCTTTTTCAATATTTCTCAGATTTTTTGCTTTTTCCATTGAAAATAATTGTGAATTGATGAGTTGTGTGTTTTATCGGTACGCTGCGGAAGCTGACTAGGCCGATAGTTTGGTTTTGTCTTATACCTACTATTAGTGCTCATTTTAGTAGCTGTTATTTGCACACATCATAGTGATTGATTTTAATAGATTAATTTGGGACCTCTGAATTTTATGTTTACAATACTTTCAAATAAAATAAATTATAGACCACTTAGTGCAAAGCTCAATTTATATAGGTACCTACCAACCTACCAAATTGGTAAATTATTCGATCACTTAGTATAAAACTCAAGTAAGTTATACATGAACTTGATATGGGATGGGTACGTAGGTACTTACTTAATTCATTATAAATAATATATATCTATATAATATCTAAGATAAAAAATATTAGGATAAGAAGGTTTACCAAAAAAATATGCTTTATAATATTTTTTTGGTAAACCTTCAATTTTTTTTTTTAATTTCTTCTTCTTCTTTTAGTTTAGATATTACAGATTTCTTTACTTTACAGGAGCAATGCATTATAATGCTAAACATTGAAAAGGCTAATAAGATTGAGCCTATATAACAATAGCTATGAGTTAATTTTAAATAATAAAAATGAGTGGGCAAAGTGGTTGTGTCAGCTGCAGAGAAGGTTCTGATAACTTGGACTCTAAGCATGATATTGATTGTTCGGAGGGCGAAGATGCTCAGATACGATTGGCACCCCATGTCCAAGCCTACTTAGCTCACAATAATGCCACCACCAACTGCTGTGGCCTTGCCATTCCCATTGCCTTTGAGAGAGCAGCTACTGGAACATGGTGGAACCCTAAATTTGACTCGGAAATACTTGAAGGCCAATATAGAAGTAGCTCTTTTAGGCAAATAAGACTCAGATTCAGGTAAGTGTTTTTGTAACTGTTATATAGATTAGTTGTTATATATGGGACTTGCATGTTTGTGGCACATTTAGTGTGAAACACAGTAGATTGTGAACACAATATTTTAGATTTTGTATTTTTTTGCTATGAACCTAAATGTAATGTTGTTTCCTTTCAGATTTGCACTTTTATACATTTTGATATTCTCTATATCATGGTTTATCTACTTTGTGGTCCTTGGCCTAAATGGAAATACTGTGAAATGGCCATTTCTGTGTTCAATATTTGCTGGCGTCCTAGTGATAACTTCTGTGATGCTGCTTGCCACTTTTACAAACATATATAGAATTTACACATTCAAGTTGTCCCTAGTGATGGCGTTTGCCCTGTGTCTAGTGAGTCTGTCGCTGGTGTCGCTGACGACGCAGACCGCGGAGGACGCGGCGCTGGCGGCCGACATCAGCCAATCAGGACACTTCATTATGTGCATAGAGATTCTCCTGATCATCTATACCTTGACGCCTCTTCCACTGTTTGCCTGTCTAATCATAGGAGTCTTGTATTCCATAGTGTTTGAAATTCTGACTATTGCTCTGCACTTGCGAGAACAAGAATGGCGCTGCCCCGGAATGGTTGTAAGAGTGTTACTGCACTTATGTGTTCACATAATTGGCGTGCATATTTATCTGATGACCTTTGTGAGGATGCGCGGCACTTTCATGAAAGTAGGTCAGAGTTTGCTGGTGCGGAGGCAGCTGGAGATGGAGAAACAGTTGAAGGAGAAGATGATACACTCGGTGATGCCGCCGCAGGTCGCCGCCTGGCTCATGGAGGAGCAGGTGCTGGACACCGAGACCAATCTGAACAGCCACGAACCATTACACTATAGAAACTCTAATCCCGGCGCGTCTGATATCAAGTCTCTCTTTAGACCATTCAATATGAGCTGTATGGACAATGTAAGCATTTTGTTTGCCGATATAGTCGGCTTTACGAAGATGTCCAGTAATAAAGGAGCAGAAGAGCTGGTGAATATTTTAAATGACCTGTTTGAGAAGTTTGACGAGCTCTGTCAGGTGCACGGCTGTGAGAAGATTTCGACACTGGGCGACTGCTACTATTGTGTGTCGGGGTGTCCTGAACCGCGGCCTGATCACGCAACCTGTTGCGTTGAAATGGGACTAGGTTCGTATTTATTATAATGTTTTGTCTAGAAGTTCACTGATTGCTAATAATAATAAACGATTATCCTCTTTAGGCATGATTGAAGCGATTCAAGAGTTCGACAGAGAGCGTGGTGAAGGTATTAACATGCGCGTGGGCGTGCACACGGGGCTCGTACTGTGCGGCATCGTGGGTACCAGACGCTTCAAGTTCGACGTGTGGAGCAACGATGTAACATTCGCTAACAAAATGGAATCAAGCGGAAAACCCGGCCGCGTTCATATATCGGAAGAAACTAGCAGATTCCTCGGAGGCTCCTACGTTCTAGAAGAGGGCGAAGAAGTCTCAGGTATAATATAAACCTTTGTTAATTTGATTATTTGTTTTCAGTATTGAATGTCTGTATTTATTTAGCCTATCAATCCAGGTCACAAAACCTACTTCATCGAGGGCCGCCAAATGAGTTCTCCGTACGACCACGGGCAGTGCCTGGCCCCTTCAAATCCCGTCAACTTGCGGCTGATCATATCACCCGCCATCTCGCCCCAGTCCCTCCTCTCAGTGAACCACTCCCCGCAGCCCGCCGGGTCACCCCGGACAGACCGCAGCAGTTCCGTCCGAGCCAGAGGCAGCTTCCTTTCCCCCGCCCCTTTCACCTTCCGCAACAAGGCAAGCTCCCTCCCTAGCATCCTTGACTCTGATGTTGATAACAACGACCAGCGCACCAAAGGATTCCTCGCAGCCAATGAAGGCTCATCAAAAAGCCCAACATCAGTCGGTATGTTAGCTAAAACATTGTTATCTTTATCTGTAAACCTTCATTTTAGATCAATCTTAACGAGTGGCAGTGATTTTTTGACAAGTTTGATTTAGTACTTGCGCGGTAAAAGATAAGAGCTGGCCATAAATAAAGTAGCTGGTATCTTTTACGTGGGGATTTGATTATGTTAGTATTGGAATAATCTAAACGCTGCTGCTATTATCGGTATATGCATGTTTACGAGGCCATGTGTCGGCAGTAATGACCTGAACTGTGAGGAATCAGTTATCAGCTAGCTGAGAGCTGCGATAAGATATAGAGTGACACTGCACGCCTGAAGGTGATGGTCCGCGCGGAACTAAACTCCCGTTCAAGGAGACCTATTAAACTATTTTAAACAAAGCTCGAGCTGCCAGTTGCAACCTCTAATATATCTCCAACCCACATTACTCCAATTATCACCCATGCGTTAAAAAACCCATAATAATAATTTACACTTTAGAATTTTACAAAAACGTTAAAGTACTAATAAAAATAGTAAACATTTTATATACGCGTAAGGCATGGTCTGCCTTCTCACTACTGTTTACACCTACATTATGAAAATAATATTCATGCGTCACATCTTACTGAAAGGAGCACAGACAACTGTTAAAACAACATTTGAATTTTGCAGGGAGTTATGGAAAATATACTAACAAATTCAAAGGATGGAAAGTGCCGAGATTCTTGAGGAAACATTCTGATACTCCGCTTCATATGATAAAGAAGCAGGAGTTACAGGAGAAGAATTTTTTGGAGCGGGTTGAGGTAGCGGCGGCTCTTTCTGCCAACGGTTACCAGCAAGTACCAATCGTAATCGAGTCTCAAGACATCAAATGCCGGTTAGCCCCCGTCGCCGCCGCAGAACAAAGCCACAGCAAACTGAGCATCCCTCACAGCCCTGAACTTGCCTTCGAGAGAGAGATCATCGACATACGATCATACCTAAGCCAGTCGCGCAGCAACATGTCTCCGTTCGGTAGATCTAGCAGCTACAGATCGCAGTACGGTCGACAGAATAACATCGAGGTGAGTGTGGGGACTTTCGTCGATGATCGATTTTTTGCGCTAGTTACGACGTGACTTCCAAATAACCCAAGTATCAATATTAAAAGCCCGAATTGAAAGTCGTGCCCTATCTGAGAAGACGCAAAACTACTAATTCGTAACATAATGCTGTTGATAATTGCATGTGAGATGATTATTAGTTAGGGTCGCCTTTTCTGTAATGCCTTATTGCATAGCAACAGTAGCAGGCATTTTCACAAAGTCAAGTAATGTTGCAATTTGATTACATTTATTGGTAATTTGATACAATGTCTACATGTTCATAACTTTGTTATTGCGATAAACAAAATAAACTGATTACTGATTTAAACCTTGTAGCTATGAAGCTACTTTGCTATATAACAGCATTAATTATCCCAAATATAAGGAGATTTCAATAAAATGTCTTAAAACGTAATAATATACATATATTTCGTAGTTCAAGACTCTATAAATTATATTCCAAGAACAGTTTTTTTTTAAATCGTTCGTTAATATAAGCCACTTTTTAGGTGCCAGTATGCCGCGCCCGTAGCTCAACTCTAACTGGGCAAGAAATAAACAAACCGAAGGAGCATCGGTTGAACCTGCCGCTGTCGGCCGCCGCGCACGCGTCGCGCCTTCAAGAAGACGCCGTAAGTCTGTGTCCTTCAGTAAACAGCCGGAAAGACTCCGGCATCCGGAGCACGAGCCGCCGCTCCAGCATACAACACCAGGTTGGTTCCTATCTACGGCCAATGTTAACGTAAACGGTAAACGTTTGGTAAAAAAATAATTGATACTGTGCCAAGTTTTGCAGTGTAAACATCGTAAAGTTAGATAAAATAAGAGATTTTGTTTATTCTTATTTTTTTTATTAGCTCTGTCTGGCTGTTAAATTTTAGATGTTTTTTATTTAATGTATTTCGCAATTTAAATATCCCCACAGTCACTATACATTTTTTCCCCGTTTTAAATTTTCAGGTATTGAAATAACCTAGATAACTGATTCAAACAAAAAAATATACTATATTTTTAATTTGAAAGTTAGTTTATCACAATACTCCGGATACTTGTAGTTTACGGTCACATTAAACCTACTATCACTGGCCAAGTTCGAATCATCAATCGAAATTTAAAACGAAGTGACCTTATAGCTCATTTGTTAATTGTTCCAGTTGTTCGCCCTGAACAAGATCCCGATAGCAGCATCTCAGAGCGACATGCTGGCGCACCGCGTGTCCGGCTACTACACCTCGAGCCAGTCCTCGCTGGGCGAGGGGCCGCGCCGCGCGCGCCTGCCGCCGCCGCTCAGCGACCAGCAGGTACAGTCCCTGCAGAAACTGCGCAAACAGTCCGACCTGCAGCTCATCCGCTGCGTGCAAGACAACGCCAGGTCTGGCATCAACTACTTCGTCCAACCACCACTCAACAGGCTAACCCTTTTCTTCAAGTCCAACGAAATGGAGAGGCTATACAGGGACAAAGCTCATAGAAGCGACGATTGTGAAGATTTCCCACCCACGCTCACCACTTCGAGGTTCAATACCGCGTTAGATATTCTAGTTTCGACGATTAGTTTTCTTGCGGTATCGATATCGTTGTTTCTGCTGTATCCAGACTGGAAGCGGTGGCTCGGCTGGTTCATTTCGTTCACTTTTATAGAGGCGATAGCAATCTCGCTCTGTGTGTACCGACACTACTTGAAGTGGAAGAAGAGCGGGCCGCAGCCCACGGACACTATCAGGAGGTCTGATTTAGTGTTTAAGAAACTGTCCGACTGGATCCCCTGGCACTTACTCGGAAGCCTGCTGATTAGCTTCTCTATAATGGCGGTGTTACTCAACTTTTCGTGCGACAACACGACGCTGACGATCCTTAGAGGAGAGCAATCGTTTTACGTGTATTTGCTGTGTATAAGTATAGTACAATTTTGCAATTTCACACAAATGAACTGGCTCGTCAAGAATACTCTAGTGACGCTGTATGCCGTACTGTTTCTGTTCCTGGCGGTGCTCGGTTGTCCCGCAAACCTGTTGTCCACTTATGGAAACGAGATTATGCCGGGTGCGGTTTTATCTAACCTTACTACTGTTCTTAATAGTAACAATACGTTTGGAGATTTGCAAATAAATGTATCATTACTGCCAGAAAACAAGCTGCACAAATCGCATTTGACGGAGCTCTATTTGGATATAGCTTTGCTGCTGATGCTGGTATGGTTCTTGAACAGAGAGTTTGAAATTAGCTACCGATTAAGCTTCTACAGCAACGTGGTCGCGAACAGAGACAAGCAGAAAGTGCAGAGCATGCGCAACCAGGCCGACTGGCTGCTTCACAACATCATCCCGCGCCACGTCGCCGACCAGCTCAAGAACACCGCCAAGTACTCCGAGAATCACAAGGACGTCGGCATCATATTTGCCAGCATTATTAACTTCAACGAAATGTACGACGAATCTTATCTGAAAGGAAAAGAGTATTTGCGTGTTCTGAACGAGCTAATAGCAGACTTTGACGAGTTGCTCGAGAGGCCGGAGTTCCAGCACGTCGAGAAGATAAAAACTATAGGTAGCACCTTCATGGCCGCCAGCGGGCTCAACCCCGGCCTGCGGCACCAGTCGCGCGGCACGCACGACCACCTCCATCAGTTGATGGATTTCGCGCTTGAAATGCAGAAAGTCGTTGACAACTTCAACCAAGACTTGTTGGAGTTCGACTTCATTCTGCGGATCGGCTACAACTTTGGTGACGTGACCGCCGGCGTCATTGGAACGACCAAGTTGTACTACGACATTTGGGGCGATGCCGTGAACATCGCGTCCAGAATGGACTCGACCGGAGTGCCCAATCGTATTCAAGTGAGCGAGGCTAGCCGGGCCGCTCTCTCCTCGCACTACGACTTCGAGCAGCGAGGGAGCGTTTACGTTAAAGGAAAAGATAACATGAATGTTTATCTGCTCTTAGGCAAAAAAGAAGCTACTAACGAGTAACTTGGAATCTGTGATTTTTATTGGTAGGTAACTTATAAGTTTTATATGGAATCGTACAATGTAAACAAAATCAAAGCTTTTTATTTACCTATAACTACTAATAAAATTAGGTTGTAAGAAATAAATTAATACTCTCAAGTGTTTGTATATATAAAAAACAACGGAGCTTTGGATAGATGTTACGTTAAGAGGCATACAATGTGGTAAATGGAACCTTAATTATAATGTGATGTGATCAATGCTTGTAATCCTTGCCTACAAATCGAATCGTTCGATGAATCTGTGACCAGTGCTCTAGTCTCCAATCGAGTTTGAATCACTCTTATTGTATTTTTGAATACACCCCTATTTATATAAATTTAAGTAATAATTTAAATAACATTCAATTTGATTGATTTAGTTATTTATATCAAATTTGTTTTATATTTAGGCATAATTAGAATGAATAATGTTGCGGAATTATGACATTATTATTTGATACAAACTTAATGTTAGTAGATAAATGTGAAATATCTGTCTATTTATCAAATGCGTGCGATTTTTGTTATTTAATTTGTAAATGTAAAAATTGCTTTTACGATTTTCTGCAGCTATTTTATATGATATTTATAATAAGGAAATAGCATTAGTTAGGTTTACTTGTATTAATCCTTTAAAAAGACAAATCTTCCTATAACACATGTATGTGCAATCGAATATATTTGAACATGTTTAGTTGATACATTTAAGAAGATTCCAAATGTGATTAATGAGTACTTACTTAAAAACTTATTGCGTGACTATTGGCTGCAAAGCATATTATTATGCGTTAAATATGTATTTGTTTTAAGAGTACCAGTACCATTTTTAGGTAGAGTATAAATAAAATCTACTTATACATTTTTATCTTTACACATATTGCATATATAACTCTCTTTTTCAAACCCGATTCTCCTCTTTCTCTTTACTGAGTAGTTTTTTCCTGATAATGCCAATATATGTATAGTTTTTTTTATATATGTGAGAGAAGTAAGAGGAGGTTTTATATATTATGTTTGAGATCTTTTAGAGATCCATGGTGGGTAATATTAGGTACTCTGAGACTAATCTGAGAGGATCTATGTACTAATTGTAGAATCTTATGATGAAGGCCTTGATACTTTACATTCCAATTGTATTTATTCTATTTAAAATATTATATTTATATAGGTAAATTATTCTACTTGATAATGAAGTCCGTTATAAAGAAAAAATTTGATAGTGTTTAAATAAAATGGACGATCAAAGACTTTATTCGGTAACTTTTACTAAGTACTATAAATTCCAAATTATAAACTGCCTAATTAATAACTCGAAAATCTTATTCCAATACACTTTTTCTATAAGAATTGTATAATTTATTAAAATCTATGATCTATGATAGTTGGACCAATTTGTTAAAACAGGTCTTTTTTGTATCTTCAAATATTGTAGCTTTATTTGAAATTAGTTGAAATGCTTTATTTCGGTGCTATTTTGCAGATCTTTGTCTACTTACTTATTCAGTAATTTATTTAAAATCCATGAACTTAAAATAGTTTATTAATATAATATAAGCTCTATATTATGATTATAGGTCTATTTACTTACATCTCAAGGTTAGTCCGTCGACGGTTCTTAAATAGTGCTCAAATAAATATTGAAAACTTATTTAATTCTACGTAATATCTGAAAGTTGTACCGACCGACCTAATACTACTTGTTAAGCGTATTAAGTACGTCAAAACGTTTAACCTTACTTAATACGCTTAATTAAGTAAGGTTAAACGTTTTGACAAACTTGAGATTGTTAGGTTACCTGTTGGATTCAAAAGCGGCTTAATTAAAATTAACTAAAGATTGTGCAGCTACATTGTATTAAATAAGAATCTCTTCTACAATATATATTTATTTCATGCAAATTACACGTCAGCGTATCGTTATGATTACGTAGTTCAATATTGTACATTCTTCAATAAAACTAACAACAACAAGAGTATTCAAAAAAAAGGCTCAGATTTAGACGCCGCAGCAAACTAAAGAAATTTATTTAAATTAAATACTAACTTTATACCATTGAAATAAACTAATACATGGTTGTTATGGCGACAGAGGCGTCTAAAAACACTTATGTGTACAATATATTATTTAGTTTTATATTGATGTCAGTTTTTTTGTTTTACATTGCCTTTGTTCTAATCTTTATTTAAATAAGTGTATTGCGATTGTAAGCAACATTTAACTGTTTGTGTATCTTTTAAACTTGCCGATATATTTTATTTTTTAAGCACTACATATTTAAGAAAGCTACCGTTGTCTATCCTACTGTGAACTTAAATGCTAAAGAAATATTTTCACATATTTCTTATATAAGTACCTATTATTATTAGGCAGCTATTTATTAAAACACTTTTTTACTATATAAACATGAAATTACATTGTTATTATCTGACCTCGTACCTAGCACGATCTGCTGGATGACTGAATTGAATTGAAACAGATGCTTTATGTAAAGGTGAATAAAATTTGAACAATAATATTTTTTATTTTGTTTATTACAGTTAAAACACAGACAAATATTATATTTATTTCATTATAGCTAGGTAGGTACGCTACGGTGTATTGTCCCCAGTTAGTTTAGTAGAGCGTACAATATAGTCACGTACAGTCATAATTCCGTATTTAACAAGTGACACCTGACCCTGCCTGGCACACATTACTCATAATAATGTAAGTCCATATTATAAACGATTAATTATATTGCTACCGTAACAACAAAGTGTACTTACTACTATTGGTTGTATCTCGCAAAGTAAATTAAAGTAGTATTTTAAGTACTTACCTATCTAGAAGTATAAAAAAAATTGCGATTTGACAGCTAATGCAACTACTAGCCAGGTTACAGATTTATTTCTTAATTTTCATTTTTACTCGCTCGATCGCAACACAAGTGCATCTTCCCAAACTTAGATGAAAGTTGGTGTTTTCACGCGCTCCTGCAGCCGTACGTTGAATTTTAGATGGACTTAAACTGCGTTTATGGCTACTTTAATGCGACAAAGTATTGATAGGGTTGTCGCTCCAAGCAAAGTCGTCGTTAGAGAAGGCATACACCAGCCAATAGAAGAGGTTGAGCAGAGCGAAAGACGCGGGGAAGAACACGCGCGCCGTGCGATCGATCAGCGACACACTGTTGATGTGACCGCATTTACCTAAAAAAAAAAACAATATAATATAGGTACCTACACAGACAAACACGGTATGAATGACACACTATGAGATTAAAACGCGGTAAGAATTGCCAAAATAAAAACTTTTTTTAAATACAAATACAGTTCGAATAGGACATAAAGAGGGCAATGGGCGGTCTTACAGCTTAAAGCTATTCCTTCAACAAATTATTTTTATAGCATTCTTTCACTTAGTCGGTAGGCGATTAAGCTAGCACAATGAGATGATCGCAGATTGCAATACCTTTGCAATGTATACTTATAAAAAATATTCAACACAGTTTCTTAGATAGAAACGTTATAAAAACGTTACAGAAATTGTTAAAAAAGTGCATAACTTGTAGAGTAAGACAACGTACCAGCTTCCACCTGCCTTCGTCGCCGGTACCGATCATCGCCGGCCAAGCAGTACAGAAGCTGCCTCCATCGCGGAACCCGCTTTTCCGTCTGCGTAGTCCGCTCCATAGTTAATTTGACGGTACTCTGGGGCTCTGCAGGTGCTGCTGTATTGTCGTCGCCGAGTGTGTTCGATGGAGGAAGTGAGAAGCTCTAAAATATAAATTATACTTAAACTATAACTAGCTGTGCCGGAGACTTGACAATGTTCGCCCCCGCCAGGATGGAACCCTGCCCACCGAGGTCACACTCAACATCACTGCCAACTCAAACGGTGGAGGTGAATGAATAACATACACACGAGACACACCCCTACCCTAACCATCCTAACTAGCGTTCTATTTTTTTTTTTTTTTTTTTTTGTGTTTTGGGCTTAGGCTTTGCCTGTAGCCATTTACAAGTTTTTATTATTTGATTGATTGAAAGGGGAGAAACGTAAACGCGAAAAAACAGTCCTAGTGCGGTAGGGTTAAGACTAAGGAGAAAGGATCAGGACAGAAAAAAATATAATACCTATATAATATTACCGATATAACTGAAATAATTAAAATTGAATAAATAAATATATAACAAACATTTTTATTATATTTTTATATTATTTTCTATAATAAACAAAGATATATATTTATAAATATTGGGTTCTTTTAATAATAACAACGATGTTATAGAAGTTGGAAAAGGAACAGAATAGGAAAGTAAAGAATATAGGAAGGACTCTCTGTTAAACCGAGGGCATGCAAAAAACATATGGTTTATGTCTGATATCTCAGCACCACACTCACATCCTGCTGAGTCTTTAATACCTAATCTAGCAAGATGAGCTGGAGTACAAGTATGCCCAATTCTCATTCTAATTAGAATAGACGTTACTCTTTTACTGAGTCTGATATGATGATACCAAGGTTTTAAAGAAGTATTCTTATTAATGTTAAAGAGTTGACCACCTCTCAATCTGCTACTATCCGACCAGTACTCATCCCAATTGGTAACCAATTCTTTTTTAGGAATTGAAAGCAAGTCACACGCAAAGTTTTTGTAAGGATATATATCACCAGAAACAACAGCCTGATTTGCCAAGTTATCGGCCCTTTCATTTCCTTTTATACCGCAATGGCTGGGAATCCAAGCAAAGTTAACTATAAGGCCTTCATTCTCACATTTCAACAACAAAGAACGAATTTGGAAAACTAAGGGAACTATAGTATTACATTTAAAAGGAAATTTACTTAAAGCCTGAAGACTACTCTTTGAATCAGAGAAAACTACTGTTTTCTTCAATTTCATTAAAAGAACATATTCAATAGCTTTATAGATACCATACAATTCTCCAGTAAAAACTGAAGATTCTGGTGGAAGTTTAACTTTTTGAACTATATTATACTGGAGATGGAACACTCCAACACCAACCGTACTTGAATTGGAATGTTTAGATGCATCCGTGAAAATATGATGAAACTGATCAGTAGGCCAGTTCTGATTTGCAATGATTTTAAACGAAATGTTAGAAGAAATAGGATCCTTCTCTATGTTACAATCAATACAAACAACCGGGTTCAAAATTAAAGCCTTAAACTCAGTTTCATAGATAGGGAAAGATATAAATCTAAAGGAAGGCGATGATAGAGATAAATATTTACGGAAACTAATAATGAGACATGGAGGAGTCTTATTTCTCCAAAATCTGGAGTTTTGGACATGACTGTCGAGACATTTTAACTTGGCAAATAACGGATGATTTGAAAAATTAATTAACCGGAACAAGAACCTGTCCGAGAGATACTGTCTACGCAGATGTAGTGGAGGATCTCCACCCTCCACTTGCAAAGCATTGATGGGAGTCGATCGCATAGTACCTGTAACTATTCTCAATGCTTTATGCTGTACTGTGTCAAGAATTTTAAATGATTGCTTAGTACCGGAAGTTAACAGAAAAGTACCATAATCTAATACACTCCTTATAACAGCATTATAAACTAGCTTTAAAGAGGTGGGGTGGCTACCCCACCACACACCCGCAAGACATCTTAACATATTAATTTGTTTTTCACAACGATTAGATATATAAGAGCAATGGGATAAACCTGTTAATTTTGAATCAAGAATTATTCCTAAATACTTCGCTTCAGAAGCAATTTTGATAATTTGATCATTATAATACAAAAAGATGGGAGGAGGCTTAGTTTTCCTAGTAAATAAAACCCCAATACTTTTAGCAGGAGACAATGTTAATTTATTTTTTAAAAGGTAATTATTTAATTTCTTCAGAGCTTTATTCATGGTAATTGTTGCTCTTTCTATTGATTCGTCTGTACAATATAGAACTATATCGTCAGCATACTGTAATACAGAAACACCGTTAGTGCAAATAGAAAAATCCAGATCGTGAGTATAAATATTATATAATAAAGGACTTAAGACTGAACCTTGTGGAAGACCCCTACATGCTATTCTTGACTGAGTTACAATCCCAGGAGCATCTATCTGTACAAATCTTTTACGAAAAAGATCAAATATCATTCTTATGAAAGAATCAGGAACATTTAGAGAATATAATTTATTTATCAATATGGGTATATTTACATTGTCATATGCGCCACTTATATCCACAAAGCAGGCCAAAACCGATTTTTTAGAAGAAAAAGCTAAAAGAATATCAGTGATCAGCAAGGAAACGCAGTCTATTGCACTCTTACCCTTTCTAAAACCATATTGACTCGAGGAAATTAATTTATTATTTTCAACAAACCAGTCTAAACGATTTTTTATAAGATGTTCCATTAATTTATTAAGGACAGACGACAACACTATAGGCCGATATGAGACAGGGTCCATAGGTGGCTTATTTGTTTTTAAAATTGGCAGCACTAACTGTTTTAACCAAGTGTCAGGGATAGAGTTAACAGGAGATGAAAAAATGTAATTGATAATATTTAGATAATAATCCAGCACACCATCACTGGAATGAGCAAGAAAAGAATATGGCACACCATCAAGACCTGGAGAGGAATCTTGAACATATGAAAGAACACCTCTTAATTCTGTCATGGAAAAAGGGTTGTTTAGTTCGGACTTAATTTGGCAATATGATGGGCAGCTAAAAGGTAAAGAACTATCTTGAGAGTCTGTCAATGGCACAAGGTGATCTAAATAATCTTCGGCAATTGATGGGGGAAGCGATTGAACATTATTTTTTTGCGATAGGGCAGATCTGAAACAACGAATTTTGTTCCAAATCTCTGATGATGATGTGTCAGGTGAAATTGATAAACAAAACATTTTCCAGCTATCTGATTTTTTTTTCTTTAAGAGTTTTCTTGTTTCATTCATGACAAAAAGTAAATTATCATAATTTTCCTCAGACATGTTTGTATGATAGATTTTCTCCACGTCTTTTCTTTTCTTTACAGCCTTGGTGCACTCAGAATCCCACCATGGAGGATGAGGAATAGAAGAAGATAATCCATCTTTAGTACCAAACACCTCATCCGCAGCCTCTATCATTGTCTTAACAAGGGATTCAGAGCAACTACTTAAATTTGTGGAATGAACTTCTGGCAGGGAAGATAGTTTAGAATCTAAACATTTTTTATAATCATCCCACTTTTTACTATCAATTTTATGATTTAATAAATGTTTTCTATGACTAATAGGTTTATTTTTGAATGGAAGAGAAATCAAAATCGGAAAATGGTCACTTCCAAAAGAATTAGGGAGAATCTCCCAATTTAGCATACTGGCTAGAGATGGGCTACAAATAGTGAGATCTACAGAGCTAATTTTTTCATTAGGGTGTGAGAGGCGCGTAGGAGTACCCGTGTTTATAATACAAAGATTAAATTCATCAATTAAGTTTAATAAATCATTGGTATATTTAGTTGTATCAGAGCTACCCCAGGATGGATGATTACAATTAAAGTCACCCATAATAATACAAGGTTTAGGAAGAGTTTTAATAACTTGTCCTAACTCAATGAAGGCTTGAGAAGAAGGATGGGGAATGTACACTGAAACTATACAAATATTATCTACACTAGCTGCAATAATAGAAAATGAATCAAAACTAAATGGAATATTTACATGAGAAAAATTATAAGATTTCTTAACTAAAATTGCTACACCATTGTAGCCATCTGACCTGTCTGCTCTGAGACAGGCATAATTTTTTACATTGAAACATGACCCAGGTTTGAGCCATGTTTCAGATAAACAAACCAAATATGGGTTATGTTTGTTAATTAAATAAATTAAATCAGATTTTTTATTATTGATGCTGCGACAATTCCACTGAATTATCTTGGCTTGAGCCATTATTAGATTTAAAGACTTGGGACAATACATTTGCAACATTGGCAGCGTTGTTCGGTTGATGATTAAGAGACGGACTTGATGATAACAAATTAATAAGTAATATTATTAGATCCCTCACTGAAGGTTCTTCCTTGAAACTTTTGAGAACACTGCCATTGTCTGAGGAAGATGACATGTCCCTGTCTTTAATAATTTGATTATGGGCTTGAACATCATATCCTTTTTGAGAGATTACTGGAGTTTTTGGTTTTAAAAATATAGTTTTTTTGTATGATTTGTTTTGGTTTGAAGGGGTTGCAAAAGTAGAATGAGCTTGAGGCTGAGGAGTTGACATTTTAACAATGTCTGCATAAGGTTTACTTACAGGAGGATGTAATTTGATTGCCTCAAAGTATGATACGCAGTTCTGAGCCATATATGTTTTAATGTTTCTTTGTCTGTCATGTTCAGGACACGTCTTACTATTGGCAAAATGATTTCCGGAACATAGCAAACAGGACGCATCATCAGAATCTACTTTGCATGATGAACCAGTATGCTCTTCTCCACATTTGTAACAGCGGGGCTTTGATCTGCACTGCACCTGAGTGTGTCCGAACCGGCAACAGTTGAAGCATTGAATGGTAGGGAATATATACATTTCTACTGGTAAGGAGTTATAGCACATAAAAATTCGCTTTGGTAGAACTTGACCATCAAATGTCACAACAACAGTCTGGGATGGTTTCCACAGGGGAACGCCATCAACCAGGCTCTTGAAGTTAAGCCGCCTTAGTTTAATTATCTTGCCACAACCTATGGGCACACTAATATTTTCTTGAATGTCCTCCAAGGACCACTCAGCGGGGACCCCTCGCACTAATCCCATACGGGTAACATTTGAAGTGGGAATGAAGGCCTTATAATCTTTTGCAGTTAAGTTGTCATCACTTAGGAAAGCATTTGCATCAGAATGAGAGGAAAATGCCAGGGAAATACGATTGCGACCTATCCTTTTAACACTGCCATTAATGATATTTCTGTATTTATTCTTTTTGAGGAAGCTGCCAAATGAAATTGGATGCAAGGTTGTGCCGTCATTAGCTGCAGATTGCTGTTTCTGAACATGAATAACGTAGGGAGAACAATCTGATTCAACATAAAAAGTCCTACCAATGGGTTGAGGAATGGAGGGAGTCAGGGCATCAGAGCTAGTTGAAGGCAGAGCAGAGGAGGGGATCTGAGATTGTATATTAGACTGGCGATATTTAATAGGACTACGTTCTCTCTCGTGAAATTCTTTGGAGTTAACATCTTGACACAAACAAGATTCACCAGTCAGAGCCAACAAAGAGCCATCCTTCTTCTTCCTTTTATTACAATTTCTGCAAACCTTTCGACATCTTCTCCTTTTCATTGAATGAATTGAGCTGTCAGTATGATCAGTATCCACACTAGATTCATGAGTGGATACCACTACAGTGTGGGAAACTTGGGGGAATCCACCCCCGGGGTCTATGGGTTCCCCCATCATCATGGAGGAACCCAGGTAAAAAAAACTACAAGCTAAAACTTACCGCTATTTGAAGTTAATTATAAAACTAATATATACAAAGAATATTTACATATAAATACAATAGGATTCCAACCTGATCCTACAAATAAGAAAAAATAATTTTTAGATTCAAAAAGCGCGTCCGTCCAGTCCGAAGTTTCCCGCCCTTTCATATTCTAGCGTTCTATTTATTATATGTTTTTTCTTTTTAACCGACGAAAAAACAAAAAGGAGGAGGTTCTCAATTCGTCGCGTATATATATATTTTTTTCTTTCTTAATATCCTGGCTGGCAGTAACAATTTTTTTTCTTCTAAAAATGCTGGCCGACTCCCGAAGAAAAAAATCGTTCGAAATTCGCTAAATTGCTGTCATCTTTAGATAATTTTAGATAATTTAACAGTGCCTCGGTCGGCTTTACAATTTCTGTTTTAGCGGCTCTTTTTTTTCACGCTGTTTTCACGTTTTATTTTCTAAACATTTTACAATTAATAATTGTATACTTCTAAGTATTTAAATAATCTTGTTGGCTGATGTTGATATTAATAATTTTCATAATGGCTCTTCTTTATTCACTTATAATTACACTATAACATAAAATAAAATATTCAATAATTTCTTTTTTTTTAAAAGAGACGCCTTCAAAATTGACACATACATAAAATTGAGAACTCCCTCTTTTCTAAAGTCGGTTAAAATAGGTATTAAAACCTTCTTCTGAATGTAACAAATACTTTTGTGAAAACCGCATCAAAATCGGTTCAGCCAAACTCAAGATAATCGCGGACAAACATACATACATACAGGTCAAACTGATAACCTCCTTTTTTGAAGTCGATTAAAAACTAGAGGAAGGCTTACATAATTCCCTGATCGTGCAGAACTCCGTCGCCTGGCCGCCAGCTGTCGCGCGGCGTACGCGTCGCCGCCCACCTCCGCGATCAGCTCCTCCCACTCCGAGTCGTCAATAACTATCTCACCGGAGCCAACCTGGAATACAATTCATTAGACTTGTTTTCAAAAATTTCATACCATTAGGTATCATAATATTTGCATATTTTCTTCGTTAACCATAGATATAAAATACAAAAGTACCTACATGTAAGCAATGTAAGCTCCCCGCAAAAAGTTCAACTTGCATGCAATGGGCGACTTTATTACTAAAAGCGTTGTTTTTCAGCCAACCCACTAACATAATAAGTTCTAAAGCAAAAGCAGTAATTTATGATGCATTCCTGTCTCAAATATCACCTGTTTTACCGTGTGTAAAATCTAACCTTGGTAAAATAGTGCACTCCAGCAAATTCAAGAAGCGTAGCAATGCAGTAGAAGAAACTCATTAGCAGGAACCAGTCTAGGGCAGTAGCGTAGCGCACTTTGGGCAGGTCCGTGCGCGAATCAAGACTGATGGTGGAGAGGGTCAGCACGGTCGTGATGCCAAGACCCACCCGGTCTGATGTTGCCTGGAAAATATGCGAAATATGGTCAAAGTTATGTTATAATAAAAATAATAATAACACATTACATTTAGAGCCCCTAACTAGGAAGAACCTGTATCTAGGGTGCCCGAAACATTTACAGAGACGAACATTACACATAGACCGGAAACAAACATCGATATTCATCATAACAATGTTCGCCCCGCTGGGAATCGAACCCAGGTGCACACGCATACTCAGTCCACATCACTGCCAACTCAGCTACGGAGACTGCTTCGTAGCTCTCAATGACACGGTATTTGGTTCAAGCTTTAAAACTAAAACTGTCTGTAAAAATTAGCGCCACTTTAGATACAAAATCTTACAAACTAACGCCCTTAGTACACCGAAGTCTTCGTGGGCGGCAGCGAAGCGAAAAAACTGCAGTAGCTCAGTCTAGCACTAGGCGCTACTACGCTAGACGGACCAATTAAAGTTGCTTCCTTGTCGGTATTGTTTCGAATCCGCTGCTGCCTGCGAAAGCGTCGATGTACTAGGGGCTAATGTAACCAATTAGGGCTTACCTCACGATGAATCCAGAACGATACCCAAGACAGCACTACAATGAGTATACAGGGCACATACACTTGAATGAGAAAATAGCCAGTATGTCTTTGCAAGTTAAACGAGACTTGAAGAACTGAAAAGTCACCTGAAACAAAAAGTTAAATTAGCTGCTAATGCTGCCACATCTATATCTATATCATCAATCATCATCAATCAATACATAGTATAAAACAAAGTCGCTTCCCGCGTCTGTCCCTATGTATGCTTATATTTTTAAAACTATGTAACGGATTTTGATGCGGTTTTTTTTAATGGATAGAGTGATTCAAGAGGAAGGTTTATAAGTGTAATACGTTCACAAGAAAGTTGAAGGTTAGGCGGTTCGAAGTTCGCCGGGTCGACTAGTAAGCAATAAAAAGGATGAAGGCTAAAACTTAATCGAATACACTAAGTACTTATTTTATAAAAAAAAAAGTTCGAGTTACCCTCATAAATCACGCAGACGTATTATTTTAGTTCGCCTTCTATAAAATCTTAAAAATTAGTAATTTCTTCACCGATTCTATTGAAACTTACACGAAGTGTGTATTAAGATATGTTCTAGCTTTTGTGTTAAAACGTGATATCAAAGTGTGAAATTAAAAAAATGAAGTGCTAAAAACCATACATCAATATCCGTTAAATTTCGTGTTTCCAAATTCTACGCGAGCCAAGAACAAAGAGCTGGACTTTGAACTCATTAGCTGCATAACGAACTCCTCCGGCTATAGTCGTCGATCGCAATCACAATTTTCGCACTAGCTGCCACAGCGTCGTTGGTCGAGGGGTAAACGCGAAGATTCGCATACGAGCGGACGAGAGTTCGAGACCACAGCAAATTATTACTATTTTTTTTTTTTTTTTTAACATCCTAATCGTATTTTCATAATGGATCAAAGCTACGAGGAAACTTTTGTAACTCAGCGAAGGACGAAGAAAACTTTTTCGACTAGCAAAACTTTTCAAAATGATTCGTTCATTGAAATGGACTTAACATACCAGAGTCTTCCAGATGCACAACTTTTGCAATCCAATGACGAAGAAAATGAAAAAGATGCTATTATTTCCAAACTACAAAATGAGATTGATTCAGCAAATGGTGAAATAGACCATCTTAATTCAGAAAACTCTATGTTGAAAGAAAAATTAAATGAATATCAGCGTAAGATAAAATTATATAAATCAGTAGGTTTCAGTGATCTGCAAACTCAAGGTAATTCAACTCCGATTCGATTCTACTCTCCACAATACAGAGCAATCAACCCTAATAAATTTAAAATTGGTTTTCCAAGGACATCACCAAACCAGCTTACTTCGAATGCTCTAAACATTATTGACTTAAATTCTACTCTCCTGGAACCCCATACATCATCACAGGATAACGCGAATCAGAAACACATTCTTAAAACTGTAACAAAACAGTCTGAATGCAACACAGAAAAACATAATACTTTACTTTCACAAGGTCAAGCGTTGAGTGACCATAAAGATGACTTTGTTAAAACACATCAGGATTCACTCCCCTCCGAACCCAAACCAAATATATACAACGATGTACATGCGTTAACGGAGTCTGATATACACAGAGTTGAAACAAAAAAACAACGAGTACTGCTGCTTGCTGACCAAACGGGTAGAGGCTATAGGAAGAAGCTTCAATATTTGTTAGGAGACAACTTCTCTGTTATATCCTGGTCCAAGCCAAACGCTGCTTTAGGTAGCGTACTAGAATCATGCGAATCATTGTGCAAGGACTTCACGAAGAGAGATTTTGTTATTATTAGTGCTGGGTGTAATGATAACATTCCGATTAAGTATCAATCACACTTGTATCATTATCTTAGTAGGCTTGCCCATACGAATGTTTTAGTCACAAAAGTAAGCTATAACAAATCTTTAAATCTAATACCTTTGAATTACAGCTTAAGATTTATAGCTGCACAATTCCCTAATGTCATTGTAATAGAAAATAATCAAAATGCACGATTCTATAATCAATTACTAACAAGCAGAAATATTCTTAAAATTATATTACAAGTTAACTATAGAAATAACTTCTTGGAATACAAGGAACAAATACAAAGTGTAAAATTATATGTTAATGTAGAAACACAGACGGAATGCGAAATCAGGAAATGCAATGATATTAAATCAGATTCAGACCATAACACTCACACAGAATGTTCTTCTGATTTTTTTCGCGCCTCCGAATTGTAATCTAGAGAGCTTAACCTACAATAAAATATATGTACTTCATCAGAATATTGATGGACTTATTAGTAAGTCAGACCTATTGGCTGTACATTTAGACGATTTTTTTAGCAATGGTATAAAAATTGATGTGGTTTGTGTAACAGAACATAACATGAAAGAATGTGATGTAAATCAGATAAGCATTCCTAATTTTATTTTTGCAGCACAATTTACCAGGAAAAACAGAAGGGGAGGAGCTTGCATTCTGATTAGAAAACAGTTAAAGTACAAGGTATTAGATGAGATACAAAAATTTAGTATAGTCAATATTGTAGAGTGCTGTGCTATAGAGATTGTAGAGCATAAGTTTGTTGTCATTTGCATATATAGAGTACCAAATTCTAAAAATAAATCTTATTTAATGGGTTTGTTCTTTCAGACATTAGAAAGAATATTGGAAAGGGTTTGCAATAAAAATAGAAGGGTCATAGTTTGTGGCGATTTTAATATAGATCTTTTAACTGATACAAAGTACTCTCGTGATTTCAAGGACATATTAGACTGCCATAATTTAACTACAGCAATAAATGAACCTACAAGATTAATAAGTAATACATGTTTAGATAATATCATACACAATATTCGACTAGCTAAAGGTAAAGTCATAGATTTTGCATTATCTGATCATACTGCTCAGTTGTTAGAATGTCCAGTAAGGAAAACATATAACTTCAAATACTGGTATAAAGAAAAAAGAGATTTTAGTAAAGAAAATATTATTAAATTTAACGAATATCTACTGAGTTTATCTTTTACAGAAACATACAATACTGATGATCCTAACAAAGCTTTTGAAAGCTTTACCGAAATATTTAATCTTCTTTTTAAACTTTGTTTCCCGAAAATTCTTCAAAAAATACCTACCACACAACGACCGAAATGGATCTCTAAAGGCATTAAAAGATGCAGTAGGCTTAAAAGACGTCTTCTCTGGGAATATCGTTTACATCCCACCAGTGAACGAAAACAAGCTTTTCAGAATTATAACAGGCGGTATAAAAAAATAGTCAAACTTACACAAAGAGCACAAAATGACTATAAAATAAAAACCGCTTCGAATAAGTCTAAGGCTACATGGTCCATTATAAATAAAACTAAGACAACATTAAATACGCATTATATTGAAAAAATTAACCTTAATAATAATGAAATTATCGATAACCCTTTGGATATAGCTAGATCATTTAATGATTTTTTTATTGAACAAGTAAAACCTCTAAACGTCGATAATAATAGTTTCAAACAAACTCTAACTCACAATTACTTACATTCAATTTTTATGCATCCTTCCACTCCACAAGATATCATAACAATTATTCGAGGTCTAAAAAATACTTATAGTACGGGTTATGATGAAATCAACACCAAGGTAATTAAGAGTGTTGCGTTAACTATAGCCCCAGTTATTAGTCATCTCTTAAACCTTTGTATTGAGCGTGGTGTGTTCCCTCAGTCTCTCAAACTTACCATCATTAAGCCCCTTTTCAAAAAGGAAGATAAGGAGAACATGGAATATTACCGGCCAGTAGCGTTAATAACTATTTTTTCAAAAATATTTGAAAAATACTTATATAATAATCTGTATGCTTATTTTGAGAATAGAAATATATTAGCGGATGAACAGAAGGGATTTAGAAGAGGCAAGTCTATAAACTTAGCAATGTTCGACTTTCTAAAGGAGGTTATGGTGAACGTTGATCAAAGAAAACCTGTGGTCTCTATTTTCATGGACATGACAAAGGCATTTGATTATGTGAGGCATGACATACTTTTGACAAAGCTTGAGTCGTATGGCATAAGAGGAAATGTTAAAGACCTTATATCCTCGTACCTTAGTGAAAGAAAACAATGTACACAAATAAGCAGACTCGATCCTAAAACAAAAAAAGAATTTATTTACAGCTCTGAATACAGGGAAGTTTTATATGGGGTACCTCAGGGAAGTGTCCTTGGACCTCTATTATTTATAATTTATATCAACGATATGCCGAGAAGTATAAAACAAAAAATTATTTTGTTTGCAGACGATAGTACTGCAATTTATACAGGAAGTATTGCAAATGAGTTTGAAAGGGAAATCAATAACTCGATAAATATGATGATAACATGGCTAACAAATAACAATCTAGTAGTAAACATTTCTAAAACTAAGTCTATGCATTTTAGGATAAGAAAATTGCCTATTTTTTGCGAAAATATCTGTCACGATGATAAAAAAATTGAAGACGTGGAGGTAACTAAGTTTTTGGGACTTTTTATTGATTGTGATTTGTCTTGGAAATCACATAAAGAGCACATAACAACAAAGCTTAATCAAATGGCCTATGCACTCTACATGCTTGCAAAAATTGTAAATCAGGAGGCAGTTATCACTGCATACTGTGCGTTTGTGGCATCTACTTTAAGATATGGACTGATATTTTGGGGGAATTCTGTAGGTATCGAAAGAGTGTTCTTAGCCCAAAAAAGATGTATTCGATCCATTTTCAACCTTAGGAATATTGAAAGCTGCAAGCCATATTTTATCAAGTATAAAATAATGACATTAGCCTGTCTCTACATAGAGGAAGTATGTCTTTTTGTGCATAACAACAAACATAATATGTTTGTTAATCATAAAATACAACGCCTCAACGAAAGACTACGTCATATCAAAAGCAACTCAGAATATCTGAATAGGAGTGTATTCGGCATGGCTTCTAATCTGTACAACAAATTACCAAAAACTGTTAGTAGGACGGCAAGTTTTCAGGAGTTTAAGAAACAAATACATGTTCTCCTAATAGGGAAAGCTTACTACACAGTGCACGAATTTCTCAAAGATCAGTATTTCTGATGAGTACAAATATTTTAGATTAAATTAATTGCAACCATATATGTATTTTAAATGATATAATTATTATAAATTTTATTTTAAAAATTTAATACATTAGTGTTTATTTTTTGTTTTATTATTTTGTGTTTTAATTAGTAGTTTTTGATATCTTGTATCTTGTTTGTATGCCTGAAAAGGCTGATCACAGAGGCACTAAATTGTATATTTTTTTGTAAGATCTTATTTATACCTGTGTTTCACAAATCAATAAATGAATTATGAATTATGAATTATAATGAAGTATCTTTATTTTAATTTTAGTTAAACCAAATACTTACGTAAATATTTTTTACTTATTTACACATGTAAATAATAATAATAATAATAATAGTTTATTCAATTTCAATTCACAATTTTTAACATTCGTGGAGTCTCCTTTTAAGTAAAAATATACCTGTATCAGGAAACTCCTCTCTTCCTCAATGACAATTTGTGGTGTGTTACATTGCTGCTCTAAATTGATCTTACACTATTTAAATATAGATATTAAATATTATATATATATATATATTAAATATTATTTAGGTAGAGTCGTAAATAAATGCTTATACATGTTATCTTATTCTTAGTAGTTTTAGTGAACTGGTAGATCTGCATATTTTATACAATAACAGTTAACAATTCTTCCGTGTAATTATATTCTAAGTCAATAAGCCATGCAAGTAAAGTTTTTTTAACATCTCTTAATGACATTGTATATATGTTTAGTATTTTATTTACTTTATTATATAGAAGACTGGCTAGTGTCTTAAATTGTCTACGGGCAAAAATAGTTTTTACACTGTGTATCGGAGCAACAGCATGATAACGTCTCTTATCTAGGATATTAGGATCTAATGGAATTGTTTTATGCATTTTTGAAATTGTTTTGAAAATATACAGTTTTCTTACCGAAAGAAGCTTACTTTTAGTAAAAAGTTCAGAAGTTGGGTATCTATAAGGCAGACAAAGCATTACCTTAAGTAGACAACGTTGGGATCTTTCGACTATGATAAAGTTTGTTTTCGCAGCTCCACCCCATAGCGGGATGCAGTACGAAATAATAGATTCTACTAGGGCTACATAAATTCGTTTTAAAATATTGGTTGATGCTACGTGTCTTAAAATTTTAAAAATCCAAACTAACTTTCTTATTCTAGAGGAGACTAGTTCAATGTGGGAGTACCAAGACAATCGTTGGTCAATCATTACACCTAAGTATGTGAGAGTAAGTAAATGATGAGAAAAATGCTCTCTCTATGAAATTCAATCTACTTATAAAGATTTTATCTTTTCGATTTGTTCAGCAAATGTAAATTTACTGAAGCATGAAAGCCAATTCAAGTCATTTGCGCTGCCATGTCGCGCGCGACAACACCTACTTATGTAATTCAGATACCTACCTACTTACTTAAATACGTTACGATCCAATATTTTATTTCAGTCTTCTTCCTTGCTTTAGGGCAATTCGCTAAGAGATGCCAATGTCTTGTCTTATAATAAAAGAATGGGGAAAGATATTTTGCGAATATTATTGGTGGGTATAGTATTAAGACCTTAATGGTTTTATGTAAGTATTTCTGTTTAATGTACTTTGTATCATAAGTTATCCTTGTATGCAATAAAGTGTTTTCTTTTTTATTCTATTCTATGATCGATTATAAAATAATCATCACTTTTACATCTTGCTAACTTATTTAAATTATTTTATCACAGTATCAAACTACCAAACTTACTACTATTAAGAAAATCCAGTATCCCAAAAGTAAACCACAGTCATTTATAGTTCATGTTCCACATTTATTGTTACAATTCCAATATTTCCTCTTTTTATTTTCACAGTAACCCTTTTTCCAAACGTCCTCCTTCCAACCTCTAAATCCGCTCTAATCTTTACATCCTGTTACTTTTTACATTAACAAGTCCTTCTTTTAAATAATAAACATTATTCATCATATTTAATAACTTTCTTATTTTAATTATATATCATATTTCTTAAGTCTTTTATTTATAATATTCGTTTCATTAATAAGTATTTTAACATTATTGTATTAAATAAAGCACTTTTAATGAAGTCATGAAACAGCCATCTTTAGTCAAACTCAGAACAGTATTCATAAAATGCTTCATTACTTTTATATTTCACCGGAAACTATTTTTTTCTTACTATTATTTTTATATTTCTTACATTCGGCCTTTCCTGACACTAAGTTTGTCCTCAAACTTGGACTTCACACTTACATAGGTGCCAAAGCAAAACATATAATTTTGAATGATTATTTATATATAGGTACTATACATTTTAATTAGGTATTCACAATTATTAATATTATGTTTTTTAACTATGACATGATGTTAGTAGATTTGCAGCTCTACTATCAGCTTTCTCAATACAATTTTGACATTGTGATAGTGGAACACAATCAAACTTTTTTTTTTTTTTTTGCTAATACTACTTTAACTTAGTTAAAGTGACCTTTACATTACTTACATAAACTTTTTTTATTTTATTTTTATATTTCTACCATGATATTTAATAAGGTAGTCAATCTTTAAAGTTATTCATCAGTATCTTATCATACTGCTTCTTAACTTATCTTCCCAACGATATGATAATGGATCTCCACCATTATCAAACAAACTGTGTTTTAATTAAACAAAACTATAACCGTGTTATTCATAAAGATACAGTACATTTTAAGTAGCGTTACTGGAGGTCTACTTCTCTGGTTTGTTGTATGGTAAATACGTGACATCCAGACTAAATTGACATACGTCAAATAACTAAAATGCTCTTTAACTTTTTATGAATAAGAGGGTTAGTATTTTACTATCAATATATAACATAACAAGATGATAGTGCGCGTACAACACTATCCATCCGTCTTTGTAACAACTTTGATAATCTGACGTAGGTAAATTAACATTAATTACAATCATCTCTTAATGATAGTGTGTTATACACTATTCAATATTTTCTTAACAACTTTGATAATGTGACGTAGTATAGGTACAATACTACATTTACATTTATTACAACCATGGCATAATGATAGTGCGTTCAACACTATCCATCATTCTTCTCAACAACTTTAACATTATGAGTGGATCTATCAACACTGCCATTCGACATGATATTAGTGGATCCGTCAACACTACCCATCAGCTTTCTTACTACAACTTTATCATATGAGTGGATCTATCAACACTGACATTTGACATGATGTTAGTGTATCTGTCAACACTACCCATCAGCCTTCTTACTACAACATTAATATATGAGTGGATCTATCAACACTGCCATTTGACATGATGTTAGTGGATCTGTCAACACTACCCATCTGCCTTCTTACTACAACTTTAACATATGAGTGGATCTATCAACACTGCCATTTGACATGATGTTAGTGGATCTGTCAACACTACCCATCTGCCTTCTTACTACAACTTTAACATATGAGTGGATCTATCAACACTGCCATTTGACATGATGTTAGTGGATCTGTCAACACTACCCATCTGTCTTCTTACTACAACTTTAACATATGAGTGGATCTATCAACACTGCCATTTGTCATCATCAAATATTTTTCTAATCATTAAATTTCTCACTTTTTTTTTTTTATCATTTCTAGCATAAAAACATATTTATTTTGTTCATCGACATAACTTTATTATTATTATTATTTATTTATTAAACATATACAAAACTGTTTAAACAGTTTGTCTGCGGGATCAGCTGAGTCTCGACATTATCACTGTTATACATTACTTTATAACTATAATGTACCTAAATAATCCTTTTTTAACATCTTTTTGAATTTAGGTACCTTGAAACTTAAATGGTGGAACTTACCTTACTGGCTTTTCCTACTGAACCATACTATTCGTTTTTGAAAGCCTGTAACATTACTATTTGTAGTACTATCGCTCATATTTGGTCGCATCAACGTGTAAGCATGTTTCATTATAAGGGTTATAAAGTTTTAATCCACGTAGCACAGTTATTGAATTAATTCGCCCTTATACCAGAAACCCCGTTGTATAGTAGTAAACCCCGTAGTAAGGGAAAACCTTTTAATTTGGCCAGTACCTATAAAACATTGTATTTTACCTTCGCTAGGAGTGTTTTGGAGTTTGCCAGTTTAGTGTGGAACCCCTTCTATCATATACATATTAATAAGATTGATAAAATACAAAACAAATTTCTGAAATCTCTCGACTATCGTATTCGCCATGTCTTCGACAACTACAAAGCTTGCAGTGTATGCTACATTTTTTTTTTTTTTTTTTTTTACATTTATAACGACTTTGTTTCGAAAATAAATAAATATCTAATAATAGGATATTTCACGATAAAATTTGGTAAGATAAAATCGAATTAAACTACTTCCAAGAAAAATGATCCTAGTCGCAGTGCTCCGTCGTCAGCATAAGCCAATAAATTACAAAGAATTGGCAATGCAGTCGTACGGAATACGCACGAACGCAACTATATTACGAGTATTTGCTCGCGCGCGTACCCACCATTTATTTAATACTGAATATTAAATATATTTATTTAGCTTACTACAATGGTAGGTGTACAAATATAATTTTACAAAAATGTTTTAACTGTAGTTCCTGCTTGGTAAAAACAAATACAAAAGCCACAAAAAAATAAAACATGTTGTACATATAATTTCCAATTATTATGAGTATCTATGTAATAATGCATAAAGACATGTTATTAACATGTTCTATGTCTTTAACTTTAATGTTTATTTTGTACCAAGTATAAATATATATGTACTAATATTCGAACAATGCTTGCTAGAGTTGTGAATTTATCTTTGCGAAATCCCTTTTGCTTTTCTTAAAGATATATATAATTTTTTTTTTTTTTTAAACCACCTAGTTGGTAGAATTGCTATAATGGTCGACAATTATTCCTAAGGAACAATTAGGTTTCAGGACAGGGCATTCGACAGTCGACAGCAAACAGCGATAGTTCAACAGTGTCGCTGGTCATATATCAAAATCGCTAAACAAGAATCTTCTTGCTCGACATTCAAACAGCCTTTTACACAGCGAGCGTCTTCAACTATCTTTTTTTTTTTTTTTTTTATTAAATAAGAATTCGTGCTCATTACAATAGTTTGGTTTCACCTTCCTGTAAATCATATTACAAAATTCTAAACATTGATAATGCGCATCAACGGTAACGATTGCCCCACTGATGGGATGATCACTGCGTTATCGCCAACAGGCAAACCAGCCGGCCCGATGACGCACGAATGACTGCCGTTAGAAATGGCAACGCTCCTATCCACTTGAGTAGTGGAATAGTACAAGAGAACAGTAATTTTATTCATTTTTTTTTTTTTTTTTTTTTGATTCTTATAATTAATACTTTATGATATTTCAAATTGTTTAGAATTTGTATCATTATATATTATATGTAAATTATCCAGCGCTAATATAAATACCACATTTTATTATCGTTCTAGAAATTCTGTTTATAAATTTTAAAAGGCTACCAGATTCTTATAAAATGTGTAAATTTCTGTTAAGTGTAAACTTAACTGTGTTCTCGTTTATAATTATTTTTAACATCCTAATTATAAAAAATAAAGGTCTTTTTTTTTTTTTTTTTTTAAATATATATACCAAGAAGTAGTTATTTTTACCATAATTTATGTAAATCACCATAAAATACGCATATTTTACCAGCGTTTTCGATTAAATTAGATTATTTTGCAATAGCAGTATAGTAATTAAAAATAAAATAATTAATTGTAGATCTATTTATCCCCTTAAGAGGTCGTAATATTTCCTGCCCATCATTTTACAATATTACATACCCTATAGCTTGGCACAGATAACTAGAAAATAATGGGGCGCCACTTTGTATGTGAAGTAATAAATCTTTTTCTAATTTTTCTCTTAATATAAAACACAATTTAAGCCCAACGTTGGTCAAAATCAAAAATCTACAGATTCATTATCTGTTTCTTTACAACTGTCTTTTTTTTTTTTTTTTTTTATTAGATTTTCTAACCTAAGATAAAAATGGTTCCGTTTTAAGACACCGTTGCCAAGCTGTAACTTTCAATAAAATCTCATTCTCCATATACCATACAGTTTTTCTCAACTTGTATCCAGATGAATCAACAACATTATCTGCTGTAACGTTTTCAAGTAGGGCCAATTCGTGCCCTAGACTGTAATATTAATGCCAAAACCTTTGTCTGTGTGTATAGAATTGGACTGTACAATATAGGTATTTTAAAATAAAAATTCACTTTGGCCCCAATATTATATTTAAGTTGTCTATACTTTTCTATAGGTACTTTACATGTGATTTGATCCTTGTACTGTGATGTAGCAGTGTGATTTGATACTTGTACTTATATTCTTTTTTTTTTTTTTATTATTATTTCTGTGAGAACTTCATCACACTACTGCGTCTTTGTATTAACTTTTCATGGTAAATCAGCTAGATAAATTCAGCTTCATGAATGAAATGAATGAATGGATGTAAAATATTTAGTATTGGCCCCCTTCTTAAATACTTAAATAGTCTAACCTACGACCAGACAGAGAGCTTGTGTCTCCCGTGTAAGTCTCGCCGTAACTAGGGTAATTAATTGACTATTCTCTATAATTTTAATTTTATAACATAATTTCTAATTTAATCTACTTATTTTACTAATTCATATTTGGACATAAAATCACACTTAATACTTTGAATTATTATTTTTACTATTATTTTCTATATCTGCACTTAATTTCTTTTAATTACAATCTTAGTAAGATTCTAATTTCAATATATTTTAATGTTTACTGTAATAAGGCTTAAAATCATAAATTATTTTACAGAAATAGGGCTTTCGATACAGGCCTAGCCTAGTGAGTGGCCCTTACTAAGCAAATTTTATGTTATTCATTTTACTAAGGCTAATGCATGCTTTTATTTAAACTATGTTTTTTATATTCTAGGTTAAGAAAGCATGCCAATAAATAAATTTTTATTTTTTCATTTCATTTTCAGAAATAACATCATTTGTTCCCCCTTACCACAAAAAAGTTAGACCGGTCTAAAATCGCCAATTTGTATGACGAACTAGTGATTTAAACCTAGTCTAGTGATTTAGACCCGGTTTACTTCTTTTTGTGGTAGAGCCGTCTATATCTATTCAGTTTTAAGGATCCGTTTATGATTTTTCCTAACCTTCATAAGGTTTAGTTTGAGTTGACATGATTTTTATTAGGTATCTTTTCCTTTATTAGAACAAACACATTATTATTAAATATTTTTAAAATATTATATATATATATATATATATAAGTTAAGTTTTCTCAGTTTGAGTAACATTTTATTTATACCAATTTAAATTATTTACAAAACATTCTGTTGATTTGTGTCTCCAAAGATTACAAAAACACTAAATTTATTTGTAGGTTTTCAGTATTTGCTACTAAGTGTCCCTTTTGTTTACCATTCAAGTTAAAGCTTGAAAGTTTCAACAATGTTCACTTAAATATCCCTGTGAACTTATTCAAATCCTAAGTTTGTCGCTTAAATCTTTTAAGAATAAATAAAATAAAATCTTCTGGTTCACAAAATCTACCTGAGAATTAACTTGTTAATTTATCCATTCCTGAATTCCACGATTTTGGACATCCGCTGTTCTTTTCCTTTAATATTACACATGTTCAATAATTCCATAAGCGGACACAACCACATTTAATCGGTTTCAGCTAAATCGCGGACAAACATTCATACATACCGGCCAAATTGAGAACCTCTTCTTTTTTTTTTTTTTTTAAAGTTAGTTAATAAATATATATTTCATCATAATATTGACTAAACTATTTTTATTTTGCATTCAAGCATTTAAATTTCCATTATTATTACCAAACAAACATGTTTACTCATGTAATTAGTCACAAATCACTTCAAGAAACATTCAAAATCTTGCCAAATGGTTCATTCAATGGCAATAACACAATTCTCTTCAAAGACAAAACATATTTTATTAAACAAGTTGCCTGCCTGGAAGAAATCTCTTTTCAGCATTATGATAGTCTTTTGGTAGGTACCTTACTGTTATAAAACTTGTAAATGTCAATACCATAAAGTATTTATTCATTAAGTTTTAAGGCCGTCCCTGTCCATTACACTTATTTTTATTATTATTTTACTGTATACTCAATGTTTCTATGACATCTATTTCCTTGAGAACTTATAGAAATCCGTTGATATTAATTTAGTATTCCTGTGGTTTGTTTTCTCTTACATGATGCCTAGTTAGTGAGCTGCATGCTCATTAGACATGTATTAATACTTATTTACTTGATGTACATAACCTGTGATTGTGAGTTTGTGTTCTGGCACCGAGCCAGGGTCACATTGGAGGGCAGCATCAGAATGTGCTACAGACACCTTACCAAAGCTGAATAAATAGCAAGAGGGACATGCTGACGCACGCACGCCAGAAGTTGCCGGTCCCAAGGCGCCTGCGCTCCCACTGCAAAGACGAGCTACCCCACACCTCGCCAGAACGCTCTGATACTGCAGCTCTGGCCGGCAGCAGCGACGGCGACGGCGACGCGTTCGTTAACCGAAAACAAATATTGAAATTGGTTAGGGAAAGTATATTAGTTTAAAAACATAACTTGGTATATGTGTGTGCTCACCGTTTTTTTTTTTTTTTTGAGGCGAGAGTTGACGCCAGCAGGAAGACATTTTCGGCCTCTCTCGTCCACAGCCATGGTTTCTATGCAATCAATATCCATTTTTGCTATACTGGTGCTCCTGGTCTTCATTATAAGACTGAGTAGGTACATACATAGTGGTATAAAACAGCGGTCATCATCATGGTGTCTAGCAAAAGCAAGAGCATTTCACATAACCAAACCAGCATTCTGTATAACCTGTCGTTTTGTTATCCGCTGTGCTGGCTGGTTGTGGTAATGGTATCCAGCCCAGCTGCCTTCCATTTATACCTGTGTGACTATAATTTCATTTCCACATCACCCGCCGAATTGGTATACTTAGTGGACTTGGGTTTGTTGCACTTCTGATATTAAGAAAATCCAGTATCCCAAAAGTAAACCACAGTCATTTATAGTTCATGTTCCACATTTATTGTTACAATTCCAATATTTCCTCTTTTTATTTTCACAGTAACCCTTTTTCCAAACGTCCTCCTTCCAACCTCTAAATCCGCTCTAATCTTTACATCCTGTTACTTTTTACATTAACAAGTCCTTCTTTTAAATAATAAACATTATTCATCATATTTAATAACTTTCTTATTTTAATTATATATCATATTTCTTAAGTCTTTTATTTATAATATTCGTTTCATTAATAAGTATTTTAACATTATTGTATTAAATAAAGCACTTTTAATGAAGTCATGAAACAGCCATCTTTAGTCAAACTCAGAACAGTATTCATAAAATGCTTCATTACTTTTATATTTCACCGGAAACTATTTTTTTCTTACTATTATTTTTATATTTCTTACACTACTAGTAAAGCTACCAAGAAGCAAAACAGTATAAAATGATTTTTTCATAAATATTTAATATACACAATTTTTAGCGCTCACGTGCAAAAAAGTGGAATTCTAAATCAAATTATGGGCTAAGCGGATATAAAACTCCGCTTCTAAAATAACCACGTTCCATCAATGAACCGACTGGTATCGGTTGGATTTTGAGGATTAGTTTGTTTCTAGGAGCGAGCGTGATCAATGACTTGAATTTCGATGATTATGAACAAGGTTGTCTTTTGTTACCTTACTTTTATTAATTTTTAAATGTTATTGTATTTAAGTGCTATGTTAATTTATTTTTACAAGAGCTAAGAAGACTTATAAAGAAGTAAATAATACCTACAAAGTAAGCGTTAAACGTAAGCATGACGATTATAAAGGTAGATCTAGCTTGCAATTCAAAAGATAAAATAACAACTACAGCTACAATAACTATCTAAGAACGAATCAGTCAAAAATATCCTTCTATCGAGTGACTACGCGCTACGCGCTAGTCCCGTAGAGAGCGCAATAAATTGATACTCTCTAGCTTTGATTGTGGCAATAACATGCTATTATTTAGTAGTAGGCACTTATTTAATACCAAATCCGAGATACTTTATTTAATTTTATTTATTATTCATAAGTTTGTGTTAAATCGTTCTTTGAAAACGATTCGTTTTACGATTAACTGAGGGGTTGTTATGGAGGCACAATATGCTATCGAAGCTTTCACGCTACCTGCCTCTAATATTGTTAGCTTTACGTGATTTTTTATAAAATCTCAAGCTGTTTTGAATTTATTGAGTAACCAAGTAAAGCACCACAAGTGAGGAACCGTTTCTTTTTCATCTAGACATTAGGTTATTAGTAAAATAAGAAATAATATATCTACCCATACCTACCTATATAATGCCGACCTAGATAGAAATATAGAAGATGATAGACAGTTTATTGCAATCAATTAACAATTAATAAATACCTAATTCAAAATAATGCGTAGGTACATAATGTAACATAAATTTGCTGTAAGTATACTTATATTATTTTGAACTAAAAATTAATTGCGGACAAATTACAAAATACAAGTTATGACATAAACTTCTGATTATATGTAGTGAGGTTGAATAATATGTAGTTTTGCGGAACCTACATACTTAGTTACCTAGGTGTGTACTTCTTTTGGATAAAATGTTATGAATATTAGTATGAATTGTAATGTTAGAGTACCTAGTGCCTAACAACCTTTTTTTCTAATCTTGTGTCTTTTAAATTAATCACCTTTTCGAAATAGTATTTAGTCGGAATATAATTTTAGCGACTATTTTCTAAATTAGTTTTTGAAGGTTATATAAAGCCTTATCCGAACGAGAAATCTTAGTTTATTATATACCTACCTAATTACTTTTATATCGATAAACTTTCTTCGGGCGGTTTCCAGCGAAATCCGGAAGAATTTCCAATTTATTGATTAGGTATTCATATATTTTTTGTGATTTGGAATTTCCACGAATCCTCAATTATCAGTGATGTGAATTATTGGAATATTTAGATCTCTATGGTTATGGTGAGTATCTCTTCATTCGATAGAATCACAGTTTTGTTTGATAGGGTTTGGATTTTTATTCTAGTGAAAGCGCAACTGCAACTTAGGTAAAACTTCATACCTAATTGTCAAAGAAAATATGTTATGTTATTAAATCGTGCAAAGCTTCCTACCTTCTCTCCGGGTAAAAGTGAAGTTACGATAGGGAAAACTGATGAGGTCAAACTGGGATAGCGTCATGCCGGGCACGAAGTTGACGCTCTGCGAGTTCTGCCACTGGTACACCAGCTGCTGGTTGGAGTAGGCATCTGTTTAAACAAAAGAAAATGCCATGACTGCCGTGTGGTGGGGGCCTAGGATAGGTACAACCACCCAATTTCCTCCCATGTCGTAAAAGGCCAACGAAAGACGGGCTGCAGCGTTCTTTGTTGAAGAACTGAATAGCCACACTGAAATCGCCTGCCAAGCATGGCATGGCAATTATGACAAAATATTTTTATTTTTCTATGTGGTCACCTGATGCCTATGAGGCCTGTGTCTATAACTGTCGATGTCTGTGCTGAGGCCTATGTCTAACTGTGGACCTGTGGACGTCTTTCGGCTGAAATAATTCATTTGCAAAAGCATAATTAAAACAGCGAAGTAGGTATTTGAAGGACTTCTGTGTACTTGACTTAATTGTTGGAATATTTGCCAATGTATATGATAAGTAAGATCTATTGTTGTTTTAATAAAAACAAATAATAATCAAATCAAATTCATTGACGATTCGAACATAATACTGTATCTACGTCTTTCTTTTCTGCATGGAAAACATAATTAAAATTTATATGAATATTCAAAATTCATCTTGATCAAACTGCTACACTCGTTTTAACTTGCGCTCATCGACCGAAAATTGAACGGTAAAGCAAAAGTTAGTAATTTATTTGAAGTTGATAAAGTAATACTAACAGCTTCCCAAGATGAGAGGGCACGACTGCTGGTCCATGGGGAAGTTGCGGAGCTCCATGGGGCACTTTGCCTTGATCGTCAGCCTGAAAGTTGTTATCTTTTCAAATAATTGGTAGGAAGGTACCCTAATAACGTTTCGGAACAAATTTCAAATTTGCTATCGATATCAAAATTTTGGCCATTAAATAAACGGATTTACTGGAATCACTGCTAGATGGTTGAAATCAAGCCATAAAAAGGCTTAAAAGTCAATATAGTACAGTAATTATTGTAACTTAAGATTACATTTTACGTAAGTAAAAAAAGGCGCATTTCAGATATTCGTATCGTGTAATTTCACGCACTATGAATTTTATTATCATAAGCGAATACCATTTAGGTAAATAGTCGATATTTGACAAATAAATTTACCTTTACCTTTACCTTTATTAAAACTGCTGTATTGTCTAAGTACCTTGATACATGTCTCCAGGAAGCTATAGGTAAACGTCTGGGTCATATAAACTTGATTAATTCAATCTCCCCAAATAGTGACAGTCTGCAACGAGACAGCGTACCAAAGTGGTAGCGAGGATTATCCTAGCTAGTCCTAGGGTCCGTCACCTCACACGTAAACCGCTTAGTGCTTATGCTATCGTATTTCTGTGGGTGTGTGTGTTGTGTGTGTGACATTTTGCGAAAATCACGCAGAAGCATGTCTGTTTCATATTATTTTCCAACCTGTACGTGAATACACCCTTACAATAATCGGGGTGTCTGTAATTGTTAAACTGATGCCTAATATCCGATAATACTTGGGTTTTTTATAAAAAAAAGTATATAAGTAGGTATGTACAGTGACGGTCTAGGTCGGCGTAACACTTCCGGTTTTTCTGTATTGCAAAATAGCTCTTGTACTTTGGTAATACACAGTACAGTCTTGGGTGCACGAGACCATAGACAAATTTGTTACACCCTCCTAAACCGCCACTGTACCTGCAATCTTGTCTTTTTCTAATTAATACTTCTGTCCAAAAAATATAGTAGGGTTTTAAAATAGCTGAGTTTTAGCAAGAATTTAAGCGACATTTCAGAATTAATAAATTTGTTTCTCCATTAAACTAATAAAATATAGTTATAGCCAGTTAGTCATATAGTCAGTTAATTAAAAATATAGTTATAGCTATATTTTATTATTCTATCTATACTAGCTTTTCATCGTATTGAGTTTCAAATATCAAGAGTATTGTGTTATAGGGGGTGTGGGTGATTTTCCAATGTGGGTTTTGCAGAATTTTGTCTAATAATTTTGAATTTAATTTTTTTTTTTTTAATTAAAATACTTAAATCATAAACAGATAAATCTTACTCAACTTACTGAGTGGCAATCAAAAACAGTATTTCGTGATAAAATATAAATATGTATAGGCATAGATGTAGTATAGGGTAGGTACCCGATGTTTGAAGTATATTATTTTCCCCATTGCCGAAACGTAAAAAAAAACCTTTGTGGTCGAATCCCATTGCATTGGAAAAATCAGTAGCACATTAGAATAAAATAAGTACTCACTATAAAAAAAAAAAAAGATATTACCTTAGTAGATATAATATTATCTCACCGAAATTTTCAAAGGAAAATTATTTTTTTATATAAAAAAGCCGTCGAGCCAATCTCACTGATCTGATTACTCCGTTGAAAAATTGTAAACGGAGAGGCCTTATTTTTCCAGCGTTATTAGGGGCACCTTGACTTAATTGCGGCTGGTATAAAGAAGGATCAAAATAGCTCTAGCAATTGTTTTCCAAGAGAACCTTTACTAACCATAACATTAGTAATTGGTAACGTCCATTCAGTTTGTGGCCAGACTACCAATTACGTGGCTTCATTACCAAACTACCTATTTAACCCTTCTCTCGAGTAATTTCGGTGTTCTGTTACAATATTGCTCTACTTGTATAAATAACTTGTCCCTGAGATTCTGGTAGTTGAGCTAAGATTGTGCAAAGCTATTTAAGTTAGGAAGCGGCACATTGAAGATTGTTTGAAGTGTAACGGAACATTTAGTAACTATGCAATGTATACTTTCGACTGCTAATAGCTTGTCATGGTATGGCAATGGAATTTCTGCTGCACGGATAGCATTTTAAAGTATAGAATGGTAAGTACATATATTTTGCATAGTACGGATTGTTGGCATCTGTCTAATCACTAATCACTACCGTAAGAAGTTCTGGCAGTGCGAAGGTTTCACCACATTCATTTATCCCCCTATACAGTTTTTTGTAAGCTACATAGGATAAAGGACAGTTTCTATTAAAGGTTCTTTATGAATAAATTTAAATTTCGTTAGAATCTACTATAAATTTCAAATGAACACCCAATTTAATTCGGCCGTGTAACCCAAGCGCTTCATTTTTCACTCAGCCATTGCCAATTAAAAGCTTGCCTCGTCCACGCCTCTGTGTTTGCTCGCAAGCTATGAAATTAATTAAGCCTCTATTCCGACACCCTCTTCATAGTTTATTGGAAAACGTCTTGTAAAACGTTCTTCTTTCTCGTCAAAAAGATAAAGATGAAGTATCAAAGGATCGGGTGGAATATTTTAATTATCAACTTGTAGACATCGCAGTATCGTTGTATCGTATACAATGTGCATATTACCAGGGGTAAAAATACCGATTGCTATGGCTTGAATGTCGAGTCATGAAATGAAATACTTCAGCCATGAAATTAAATAGCTAATTTAACACACTGCAGGTAGATATTATTGCAGAGAAACAAATTGACAATGTTATAAAAATTATCAACTAAGAAATAATTTAGTAGGCAAACCTTTTTGTAAAATAATTAATATGTTCTAAATAAAAAAAAGGCTTCAAGTCTCTTACCTCATAGAGTACAATATGTCTCCATGCTGACTGATCCGCAGCAGCTTGTTCGGAACCGTGATTGTGTGCACGTAGGAATGTTTACCATTGTAGAAGTAGGTGTCTGGTCTCCAGATCCTCTCCAGCATTTTTATAGAAAGGGACAACGAGCGGATAGGGCCGCGGAAAGAGAGCCGCGTGTCGCGCCAGTACTGGCGGAAGTAGCAGTCCATGGAATAGTCCTGGGGACGTTAAATTTAAAATACAAATATTTCTTTGATAGGTATAATGAATAGAGATACAGTTTACTACTTAGGAATAACACATCGGCTTCCTATCTAGAACAATCTAACTTTTAGTTCCTAATCTACGTCCTAATTCTCTAAAATAAAATATTAACTTTTGTTCTGCTTATTTATTAAGGACAACTTATCTGTTTAAATATTTATTGCTTTTATGTAGGTAGTTATTGTTGTTAGCGGTAACGTAACGCTTTAAAATTTTGATACAAAAAATTACATCAATAAATAAGCACACCCTAACAAAAAAGGCAATATTTGAATTTATGTGCAATAAAAACGTAATTTAGTATAAGGTAAGCGTTTATTACCATATCAAGCTCCGACACTGGGCCCATACTTCTTATTAAAATATTTGTTTGAACCACAGTTGGGTAGCCTGTGAAAAAAAAACATATTGTTTTTTAATAAATAAATAAATAAATAAATAATCATTTATTAAATGCCACAAAGGTTTAACACCTCACGCTATGCACCTCACAATGACCTCACGCTAGGCGAACCTGCGGTGTGAGAGTAAAAAAAATCGAGTGCCATGAAATACGCGGTTTTGTTATAACATACGTGAAGTCAACGTAAATGTAAATATTTGCCCTGTATAAATGATCCCGTATAATGCGGTTTGATTATATCTTTACCTTTCCCATGCGTAGGAAGCTGCGAGTTCTCGTAATTCTTCAATAGATTTTCCAGGACCGAGGTAATGTTCTTAGAGACGGCATCGTTAATGCTTCGCTTCCAGACCGGCCTTGCGTTGAGCTCGTCGTACGTTGCATTCAGATCGTTGGACAGTAGCAGTCCCCCCTCCTCCCCCCAGTAATCCGCCGTGGTGTTTTTAGCGGGAGTGAGTTCCGCTGTCGAGCCCCTGTGAGCTTTGGGCGTCAGCGATATTGGAAATGTCCCATTTTCCGTTGTCAAGTAGATCGCTCCTTTTGACTCCACTAAGATAAATCTGTAATCAATATATATAAAACTCTTCCGTTACTGACTGACTGACTGACTGACTGACTGACTGACTGACTGACTGACTGACTGACTGACTGACAGACTGACAGACAACGCAGAGCCGAAACTACTGGGCGTAGCGGGCTGAAATTTCGCATGTAGGTTCCTTAGGGAGTGTAGGTGAGCACTAAGAAAGGATTTCCCGAAATTCCTATGGGAACGGGAAAAAAATGGATTTTTGTTTTTATAAGAAATCTGCGCGAGTGAAACCGCGGGGCAGCCTCTAGTGTTGAATAAAATAAATGACGAATTGCTTTTCGTTATTTATATTTTAAGTGATAATATTTTTTTTGAAACAAAATAAAATGTTAGGTAAGTAGAGTAGGGGTATCTATTATCTAAGAATAGTTAGCCGCATGACAATGCGAATACGAAACTTTATGTTAACATACTACTGTTAACATAACATGTTACTACAATAAAATCCACATTAATCACAATCACAATTTCGGATGACACAAAAATATTAGACAGTACATCGCGGACTAGACGACTCATCTCGACATGATATATTGCTAGTTACGGCAGCAGTTAATACGAGTTGTGTAAACTTTAGTTGTAAGCGTATTGGTTGGCTCGAGGAGTTAAGAGCACTCACCGTCTGGAAGGTGTTCGCTGATCTATAAAGTCAGCTCCTAATTGCGTGAATATTAAACAAGACCACCGTGCCGAGAGCTGAGCGGCCCCCGGCAACGTTCAGCGTCATTTGTTCTCGAGGGCCCTCCGAGACGACCGATACCCTTGGCAGCGAGCCCGATCAGAGCATTTTTTTTTATGTTTTTGCTTCTAAGTTTAAAAGGATTGCGGGTCCCTTATGACATAATCATGAGACACTTGTGTTATTTTTATTCATACTGTTCTTAAAAGGTCAGGGGCCCTCTACCGCAGACTTGTTTCTAAAGTAGGTAAGTATTTTTTCATTTTGGTTTGAGCCTTCTTTAGTTAGGTAGGTAGTTTTTTTTATTTCGGTGACCTGCGTTTCATGGTTAGCGGCACCATCCAAACTAATCTAACATAATCGGCGAGCACATGTCGACACCGCACTCACCCGGTGAGGAAGTGCCTTCATTTCCTTCTACTACGTTCTGAATTTAGGTCTCGGTAGTACATTTAAGCAACTTGTATTGCTTCTGGTTTTTCTAGAATCCCACCTATCCCTTATTATATTATAAATGCAGGTAACTCTGTCTCTCTGTCTGTAACGCTAAGAACCGATTTCGATCAAAATTAGTAGTAGCTTAGTTAGAACAATGAAACTGACATTGGATACTTTTATCCTAATAATAACACGGGTATGGGTTTTTAATAGGTACTTAGCTGATATATACATAAGTAATGAGCAACCAAGTGCAAGTTAAAATTTAAACGCCTCTAGAGTCTTGAAAACTTGGGGTCTTTACATATTTAAATATAGATCTGAAAGTATCCACCATGTAATCATGTAAGGCAAAAGAAAGACTAATTGATATTGTCAGGTCGGACCATAGGAGCCAATTTGAGTGCAAAAAGTTTGTATACGTATGTAATATTTTTTTAATTAATATATAGTTAAGTCAATTACTTTTTATTACCGTAATCCATCTTCTCGTGTTATTAAAAAAATACCAATAGACAAGGTGTAAATTCGCAGACACACTCTTGGTAAAACTAATACTCGTTGATACCAACTTTTATAGGATCGAAATTTCAAAGCTGAAATATAGCGCTGCTCTCTTGGTCTCTAGTGGAGGCCTGTCAAATACCTCTCGAATCCCAGAACTGGTTGTTTACAAAAGCTTTCTGTAGCAACGTAAAGCTAGTAAGCGAGCAAAAGTACCCAACCATTACATTCAATAGCGGATAGAGCTGAGGCTTGCGTTGTGTTCGTAAATTCTCCTTCTTTATAGAATTCAGCAAAGAAGCGTTGCAAGTGACAGGACCCTCGCCCTCACTTAGCATTACAGTCCCGTCCTCTAGAAAAGGCAAAATTAAATTAGTTTCACTCTGCACCCTGTAAGCCCTTTAGAAACGATCCACTTTAATCGCACTTAGTATTGTAATGCTTGAAATAAATGCATTTTAAAGGTTATTTCTATAGAAATTTCTGATAAATCTTTTCCTTAATGATTTCAAAATGGTTCAACTCACATGATACGTAGATATTTTTTTAAGGTACGTAGTGCAAAAATAAATTACTTGAAGTTCCTTATTTATAGGTATTAATCTTTTTCCTCTCAAGCAAGAGTTAGAAATCCCAAAGAGTGAACGGCATTCCAGAACAATGTGCGGGGCCACTGATTGTCCCTGTCTCCGGCAACAATTCCGCCGCATCCAGACAATGTCGCCTCCGACATGTGCGACCCAACATTGTGAGGAAATACAAGACGTAAGTAATAATATTGCTCTTGCTAAAGGATGATAAGACTGCTGGTTTCATATAAGGCCACCAAATAACCGAATTAGATTAAATAACGTGACAACGGTGCCATGTTGCCAAGTCAGTGGAGTAGAAAACAAAAATGAAAAAAGTATCTAGTTTTCTTAGGATATATGTTATTTGATCATTGAATCATCATAAAAATTTCATTTAAAAAAAAAACACACATACGTACAAAATTATTTATAACGAGCTTTCCCGGCTTACTTCGTTACGCCATAGCATATAAGATACTACAAAAGACTTGGCTCTATAGACTATGTTCTTTTGACTGCCCAGAATGGCCGAATAAAAAACAAACAACAACAACAACAAACCACCTGTCAAAATATGTAAACAACGGAAAAAATATTGCACCTTGGGTTATATTATTTGAGTTTAGGTAAGGATCCCTAATTTTTTTTAAAATCTAATATAGCCTGTGACACTCGGGGTTACTGTAGCTTCCTACCAGTGAAAGAATTTTTCAAATCGGTTCAGTATTTCCGGAGCCTTTTCGTTACAAACAAACAAACAAATCTTTCCTCTTTATAATATTGGTATAGATATAGATTAGTTTAAAAAATGTAACCATAATCTTTGTGCCAATCTGCGCTCTTTTAAGATAAAACCATATGAATTTCTATTCATGCGTGGTTTTCAGAAAATGGAAAGCCCATTACATTAGGCGCGCAAGATTTATCAGTTCTGTGTCAAAGAAAAAAAAAATCCTTCCAATACGTTATTGTAAGTGCGCAAAAAGGGTTCGGCAATGAGAGGACATAGAAATACTTTCCAAAGTTCATTATCATATACAATTTTATTTGTACGTGACACTTTCAGTATATTTTTCCGAACTCGATTGTCTATTTATGTAATTTCTTAATTTATATAATTTGAACATCAAATAAAAATATATGATTCTTATAATTATGGATGTGGATAGCATTAATCTATAAGTATGTAAGTAAATTCTTAATCCAACGATGAAAACCGCAGCAAACATTCCGATGTCGGGTAAACTTATCTGGCAACCTCCACAACCACAACTGAGAAGGCAACGGGAAACTGTGGCTATTAGACCTTTGGTTTTCAGCCCTTAATTTACAGCAAGTAGGTGATTATATCACTTCAGAGTATTTAAAAGCCTACGCCTTTTTGACTACAAGCAGTATCCGTAGTCAAGCAAGATTCAATAGTTAAGCTATGTCGTAGCGTAGTTAATACTACGGCGTAGAGGACGCTACGACGTAGCGGACGCTATTAGTCGGTAGTAGTCATGGAGCCTAGTGTAGTAGCTACGTTGGTCGTAGTCGAAACTATGCCGAAGTAACATGCAATAAAATGTCAAAATTACGAATAAAAGAACCGTATACCATCAATACATAGTATTAAACAAAGTCGCTTCCCGCGTCTGTCCCTATGTATGTTTATATCTATTAACTATAGAGTGATTCAAGAGGAAGGTTTATTTGTATAATACATGCACAACAAATTATTAGGTAAGGCGGTACGAAGTTCGCCGGGTTGACTAGTAATTATATATACTTGAACTGCAACTTGGACGTATATAGTATAGATACCAACTAACGCAGCCTAGCCTCGTCTACAGAATCAGGAGCAGTCAACATTTTTTTTACGATCGAAACGAAGTTGGTAAAGTTTGGGCTGTAATCAGAGTTGTTTGCGATTTTTTAAATAATCAATATATATAAAACCCTTCCGTTACTGACTGACTGACTGACTGACTGACTGACTGACTGACTGACTGACTGACTGACTGACTGACAGACAACGCAGAGCCGAAACTACTGGGCGTACAAAGCTGAAATTTGGCATGTAGGTTCCTTAGGGAGTGTAGGTGAGCACTAAGAAAGGATTTCCCAAAATTCCCACAGGAACGGGAAAAAACGGGATTTTTGTGTTTATGAGAAATCTGCGCGGGAAATACCGCGGGGCAGCCTCTAGTCAATATATATAATATAAAACTCTTCCGTTACTGACTGACTGACTGACAGACAACGTAGGGCCGAAACTACTTGGCGTAGCGGGCTGAAATTTTGCATGTAGATTTCTTATGGAGTGTAGGTGAGCACTAAGAAAGGTTTTCCCGAAATTCCCATGGGAACGGGAAAAAAAATGGATTTTTGTGTTTATGAGAAATCTGCGCGACTGAAACCGCGGGGCAGCCTCTAGTATATGTATAAATATAATATTATATTTTATAGCGAGTATGGTCTTATTACAATTTTTAATAGATAGTAATGGAACTAGTAACAAAGCGTGCGTGGGTGCATCTCGTGAATTGTAAATAATTATATTAGGAAGTAAACCGTCGTTACGGACGAGGCCGCCCGCGCGGAAAGTGAGAGTTACGAGTCTACTCTGATTCCTTACTTCGACCTTTTGCGGTGTAAACTTTTTGTTTTACGCCTTTCTGCTTTAGTTTTGCCAACGCATTTGAATTAAGAAGTTTGGTGTAGGAATATAAATGCTTCTGCCACAAAATTAAATCTAAATCTTGCCACAGCTCAGAAAGAAGATGCTAGATTTTACTTTGATTTTTTGAAGGTTACAATTATGGAAGAAGAAGTCCCAAAAAAAAAAGAGATTTATTTAAGGGAAAGGGAATAAATCCACTTGAACAATTATTTTCTCTTTGTGGCGAGGACAAAAGTGTGATTTGGCGGCGGCGGCGCGCGCTCGAGGGCTCTCCGCGAGGGCTCTCTGCGCTTGTTACGAATTTGCGAAATCGTCAACTTCGTCTTCAACGCTTGTGTCGATGCAGCCCTAAATATTTTTAGTACATTGTATATACATATAGTTCAAATTCATTCTTTATCCCGAATTAACTCTTTCCTTTATTATATAGTCTTTGTGCACAAGTAGGTACTTACATTAGGTTATACGAAACATTATTAATGTAAATAAGCACTTTCTGTGCTGTTTTTTCAGCGCGTGTTAAAACATCATTAATTATAAACTTCTAGAATAAACTAATTAAAAATTAATAGCTAACAGGGTAAATATGTAACATTTACATACAAATTGGTTGTGTTACTCTTTATGCGACAAATAATATAGAATATATTTAAAAAAATATACCCTCACACTTTATTATAGTATATCAATTTTAAAATAAAACAAAACATACGTTTTTAGATAATATTATTGTATTTAGTCATAAATATTTTTTTGTAAATGATTTATATAATGTTGCGGTCAAGGTCTGCTAGGTACGGCACGTCAATTCCTAAAGCAATTATGAAGTCGTAGATAAAGACTAGAATATTGCTAAGGAGGAAGATCACATTAATGACATAGAGGCTGGGTTTGGCTTCCGTCATCTTGCTGGGGTCAGAGAGCACCAATAAGTGACCCATTAATACCACCGCACTGCCCAGCGGCGGATGGAGGGTTTCGCACTGCTCTAAGATGTACCCAAGTGCCATAAGTGCGTGACCGAAGTACGGTACATACTCTCTTAACAAATCTACCATCAGAATTTTATTGTTGCACTTCTACCTGAAAGGCGATTTGAAGCAATCCATAAGTTTCTATCGATAAGCCGATAATATATTAGCAGCAGCTGAATATCTTACTGACCCTAAGAACCTTCTTTGTTGTTTAAGATTTTTTATGTCCTCCCGGATCGTGAAGCCATCAGCAATGAAGCACAGCGAGTGTCCGATAAGGACCAGGATACTCGCATAGTATTTATAGTGCAAGTCGTTGGTAGCGTAGCCCCAAAAGACTCCTACGCCTGCCACTAAGAAACCTATTACCTCCAAGTACAGGTCAGGTTCCATCCCCCTGTTTTCATATTGCTCCAGTGATCGATTCTTCCGATAGGTAGCATTTTTAGCTAATATGGCAGAGTTTATTTGTCTTTGTTATAAAGTAGACTGAGCAGGAACTTGGTGAGGATTCATTGTTCGAAGTTTGTGCTCTTAGTTCGTGCTACTAATCCATGTTGAAATTGATCTTACTCTGTTGTTCTTCTTCGGTATAACAAATTTGATGCAACATTTTTACTTTCTTTCGCATTTTATACGCATGATAATATTACTGGAATTAAATAGCGCGACTTCCTCTACATTTATTTTATTTTGTTTATTTTTTTATTTTTTATTTTTTTTTAATTACACAGATTAAGTAAGTAAAAAGATTTATTTTAGAGTAAAATATGAAGCCCAAGAAGCTGTCATAAATGTATCTTTTTACTGACTAAAAACCATATGGTTATTTATTACAAATGATTCCACAACAAAACAAAAATTAACAATGATGATAAACTGATTTTAATTACCTCCAAAACAAAACACCATCCCATTCTATTAGCATTCCATATGGCGGCGGACCTCAGCTACTAGCCTTTAATTTTTACTTACTCAATTGGATGAAAAACATCTTTAACGGACGCTGAGAAATAAATATCATCGCTCATAGTTAAATTTAGTAGGAGCCGCCGTCAAACGGTCAAATTCGGATGAGCCAGCTCCGATGAAGGATCACTTTCTTTAGAAATAAATGTGTTTTCATCAGATAACAGCTCAGCTAGTTTACGTACATGAGTAAACTATGTTTAAGTTTTTATGGATCATACATGACATGCCATATTTTAATATTAATTTAAGTAAAGTAGGTACCTAATCAAAGTTTTAGATTGTTTTGGTTGATTTTTATATTTATAAACGTGCCCCTATTTTAAATTGTGTATTCAAAGTATTATTGCCGCGAATAAAATAAGGTATTGATAGTGAAATATTTTTGACGATCACATTTTACTTTGACATTTTATAATACAATTTTGTATGTAATATGAATATGATAGTCTATACCAATATTATAAAGAGGAAAGATTCGTTTGTTTGTTTGTTTGTAACGAATAGGCTCAGGAAATACTGAACCGATTTGAAAATTTTTTCACTGGTAGGAAGCTACATTAACGCGAGTGTCATAGGCTATATCAGATTTTCAAAAAAATTAGGGATCCTTACCTAAACTCAAATAATATTTATAACCCAAGGTGCAATATTTTTTCCGTTGTTTACATATTTTGACAAGTGGTTTGTTGTTGTTGTTGTTTGTTTTTTATTCGGCCATTCTGGGCAGTCAAAAGAACATAGTCTATAGAGCCAAGTCTTTTGTAGTATCTTATATTCTATGGCGTAACGAAGTAAGCCGGGAAAGCTCGTGTGAAATAAATGAATTTAATCTAATCTAATCTAAAATATGTTTATTATTATTAAAATATTAATATGTTTATTATTAATAAATGGCATATTTCGTTAAAAATGTATAAAAAATTTATATTAAAAACTCAAATATAAAAGATCTATCATTATAATAGATAATTGACTTGATTCCTGAAGGGCAAATGAAAACGAATGACCGCTCAGGGATGCCGTCCTCGTTTAGGGCGAATTATTAGAATAGAAATGAAGATCTAATTATTTATAAAGAATCTCTGTAAAATTCTGTTAATCCAGTCGTCCTTCTTTTAAATATAGCCTTATTAATATATAAGCCAATAAAATTATATTAAGATTATCGAGAATTCCCGTTAAAACAGTTTTTTTGTGAACCGTAACTTAT